>JALIGW010000013.1:16682500-17067500 GCA_023053685.1 Diadophis punctatus similis | reverse complement strand
AACTGGAAGTCGAAGTTATGACAGTTCTGAATAGGAAACATATAGCTGGTCCTCAAAATTGTGACTGTTGCAGCATTCAGTGATCACACAAGCATCATTTGCACCTTCTTTGCTAACTGCCTACAAACAGTGTCAATGGAGTTGCACATGGCACTCACGCCATCCCTAATAACTGCACAGGATTCACCCAACAATGGCAACTGGACTGCTGGAATTGCTATCACAAGACAGGTTTATAACCTTACGGCACACCTTGTCACTTAGTGATGGAGTTCCTGGTCCCGTCATTAACCAGGGGGCAACATATGATTACAGTCTTGCAATAAATCCACCTTTCCTAAAGTTTCATTGTTCATTTGTGTTGACTTTGGTGTTTTGATTTTTAAGGGAGGAGTATAGATTAAGATTAAACTAAAGGAGGTATCATGGCAAAATATTTAGGAGCCCCTGTCCTATGTATGTAGAAAAAGAGAAATACAGTTGACTATGTGAATGAAGCCAGAGATTAATTTTAGTTATTGACCAAAACACTCAGCTGAAGTCAAATTGTGCAATATTATCCCATATATCTAACATCGGATGATAAACAAATCCTCTTATCTAACATATCATTCATATGCAATATAAGACTGTGGGGATAACATCATTTGGTTTCTTTAGCAGGACCTTTGCAAGAGTTCCTAATGGTGTAATTGCATTGAGATGTCCTGTAGAAACATGTTAAATATATTAATACCACATATATCGTTGGCAAGAAAAGACAAGCTGAAGACAGTCTAGGGCAGGGGTGGGCAAACTATGGTTCTTTGAGGACCTGTGGACTTCAACTCCCAGAATTCCTGAGCCAGCCACAGGTCCTCAAAGAACCATAGTTTGCCCACCC
The DNA here is from genome assembly GCA_023053685.1 of Diadophis punctatus similis. Classification (NCBI taxonomy): domain Eukaryota; kingdom Metazoa; phylum Chordata; class Lepidosauria; order Squamata; family Dipsadidae; genus Diadophis; species Diadophis punctatus. The sequence goes on along the minus strand of JALIGW010000013.1, from coordinate 17,066,617 downwards.
CTGGTCTAGGGGATGAAGCATAAAACACAAACACATTTCATGTTTCCACTCTGTAAACTGCATTGCAATCAATAAGGCTGTGCAGCAATCTAGTTTCTAAGAGAAAAGATTATTCAAATCACCTGTGGACATTCAGATGTGTTTGCTGGGAACTTTTGGAACAATCTGTACTTTCTCTTGCCGGGGGGTGATCACAGGAAAAGATGTTTAATTGTAGGTGCCAGAAGATGCTCAAAATAAATTTTTCCCTACTGAATCTGGATTGCTCCATCACTGACTGATGAACATCAAAGGACCTGTTCCGATTGGATGGATAAAAGGGGCAGGAGTTTTTCAAAGCTGGTACAAACTTAATGAAATGCCTTCTAGAAAAAAACCTCTTCCCTTGATCCCAATTTAATTGAACAGCTCAAGAATGCTTTTCATGCCCCTCCTTTTAATTCTTTAAAGTTACATTAATGTAAGAGATCCAGAGCCGTTTTAGACTATAATAGATAGAATATAGAAAAATAAACAAATCTGTAAAATTGAGATGGAAGTAAATTTGTTTCAAGAATGAATATTTTATTAGAAATAGGCAATATTTAATGATGTACTAAGACCATTTTAATTTTTTTATGTGTTTTAAGTCTGATATCAATGGTGCTTGATACCTGTGCCACTGTTTCTATTCAAGCTCAGTCTATTTGAATCTTTTTCATCTTATGAACTTCCCAGCAAGTTATATCTTTTACTAAATTTATTTGGGGAGAGGCTATTAACAATTTTAAAAGCAGTGTTCCCTTTGATGTCGTCGTCGTCGTCGTCCTCCTCCTCCTCCTTTATTTGGATTTATAGGGCTTATTTATTACCATTATTAGTCACATAGTCATCCAAATGTTTAGACTGGATCTAGCATTTTTATCCATTTATTGAATCCTTTCTAGGAGAGGCAGATGTTGTTTGATGGCATTAAAGATATCATCTCAGAATATAAATTTTCGCAAGTAAAGCTGCCTTCTGCAATTGATATTTTGTTCAATGTCATTGGATTAGAGCACATAACTACTGGCACAAAGTCAATGAAATGGAGACTGATAGACTCCCCAAGTTATGTCTACTAGAGCAAATAAAATCACAATCACAAATCTCCTGGATCATCAAACTAACAAATTTTGGATGGATAAGCGTCCATCGAGGAGGTCTGCCAGGCGGCCACTTGAGCCTCACCGACTCCCTTCATCCGCCACTATAAAATTGACATTTTTGCATTGGCAGAGGCTGCATTTGGACGCAGGGTTTTGCAACAAGTGGTGCCTCAGACTACAGAGACCAGCCAGACTTAGCCCTCCCAATGGACAGACTGCTTTGGTATGTCCCATTCTTGGAGGTTAGCTCCACCACTATGGAGAAGGGGCGTTGGTCTTACCTGATATGCCCTTTCTCATAGGGTGGAGCTAACCTCCAATCCCGCCCAAAGTTAGTCTGGTCTGGCTCTCGGGACATTGAATTCTTATCTCCTGCCTTATGTGACTTGGGGAGCTACACGCAGAGTCTGACCATTGTCCTTCGTCAATAGAGGGGGAATAGAGGCAGAGGACGAACATATATTAATTGTCAGACTCAGTCCTCATTGGCTGAAGGGACGGTGTCATCCCATTCTTGGAAGTTAGCTCCACCCTAAGAGAAGGGGCGTATCAAGTAAGACCAACATCCCTTCTCCTCTAATTAAAAAGGAGAGGGCATGTTACGTAATATCACCCATCATTTAGGGACTGAATATATTATATCAGTCCAAACTATAACATCTGGAGGAATTTAAAATAAAATAGTGTAGACCACTTCCAAACTCTCGTTACAGCAAGAATCTCCATAAAGAATGCAAATATAGCAAAGTGGAAACATCAAGCACTTCCTCAGAAGCTCCAAAGAGACATTGTATTAGTGAGATGGTCAGCATAGAAAACAAACAAACAAACAATCCAATGTTAATCACCCAAAGAAACATGGTGCTGTAAATTGATTGAACACAGGATGAAGCCCATCCTCACTCATGGAAACTCTCCCCATCCAACTTATTTCATATGGAGAAGGGAGTGTAGGTGTATTCAGCTTTAATTCCAAGAGGACAGTGATGACATAAATACGATATTAGAAAACAGAATACAAAGCATTATATTGTGATGGAAAGTACAACTGGAGAAGGAGGGGGAATTCTCAGCAAGAACACCAAAGTTTCCCAGGGAGGGACCAGTATATTCCAGAAACAGGTCCAATATAAGAGACTATGCAATTCTGAACTGGATGGAGGAGAGAAGAAAAGGTTGAGGGTAGCCATACCCTAGAACCGTGATGGTGAACCTATGGCATGCATGCCAGAGGTGGCATGCAGGGTCCTCTCTGCTGGCATGCACGCCGTCGCCCCAGGTCAGATCTCCGTGGCGTTTCTTTCGTGAGCTTCTGTTTCCCTGCAAACGACGAAACAGACGCTCATGAAAGAAAAAGATCTTATCTCTTGCCGTGCTGCTGGTGTTGAGATGCCCCACCTCCCACCGGCCAGCTGGTCTTCGGGTCTCTGCTGTGCATGTGCGCATGTCCATGTGCATGTCCACATGTTTGGCCATGCACATGCACGCGCATGCACCTTTCAGTTTGGGCATGCATGCGCATGCGCAGTTTGGGCACTCGGTGTCTAAAAGGTTTGCCATCACTGCTCTAGAATCTCTTTTTAATCTACAAGCTAAAATTGAAAACTTTGGTTTAAAAACTTGATAAAATTACTAGGGTTTCAAATAAACTTAAACAGGATACACAGATGCAAGTGACTGCAGCCAAACCAGACTTACAATTGGATCGATTGGAATCTATGTCATTGTTGGAGATCTGAAGAAGGAATTGGCTGGAAAACAGAAGGCATGTTTCAGAAGGCTGAAACATGGATTTTATAGACTTAAGATTGACAGGTTGGATGAGTGATACACTGAACTGTCTTAAGAAGATTGATGGAGATTGGAGAATGTATTTATTATATATAACTGGAAACAATTTGACTGGACTTTCCTGGGACGATAGATCAATTTTAGAAAATGGATTTGTTGTCTGGCAGTATCTAACTAGTCAAAAACTGACAAGAGATTCTGTATTTTGGTTTGTAGAGAGACTTTCTGAACAATGGATGCAGTGGAGATATCTAACAAAGAAAAGAACTAGCTATGACATGATATTAGTCTTCCAATATTTGAGGGACTCTCACAGAGAAGAGGGCGGTAAACCTATTCTCAAAAGCACCTGAGGGTAGAACAAGAAGTAATGGATGAAAACTTATCAAGGATACATCTAATCTAGAATTAAGAAGAAATTTCCCAACAGTGAAAACAACTAACCAACGGAGTGGCTTGCCTCCAGAGGTTGTGGGTGCTTCATCACTAAATAATCAACCAACAAACTCTTGAACTAATTCCTTCAGGCACCCAATAGGGAGAAAATGCTTTGAAATGAAATGAAAGATCAAAGGTACATTTTCTATCCACTTGCCTATTAGAACAAGATGTACCATAATTAGCAAACAAAGAGTTACTACTCATTTTGTAGAAGAATTCGCTATTGCGCAATTTGAATTGCAACAAATTAGTCAAAGTGCATGTGAACATACAGTATATGCATTACTGTGCAAGTTTATGAGGAAAACCCTTAAACGTCTCCACATAAATTCTGAAAAGATCTTCACTTTTGAACTCTTATTTCTGACAAAAAAAATCAACAGGGTTGAAGTACATTGAGGGAGAGACCCTTGCCACAAAAATATTTTAAAAATGCACCCCAGCCTCTTCTGAAGATGTGGAGTTTGGAGTCCAAAGAACAAGTAAAAATTGGCAGTGTCTCACTTGGGAGATGGAAAGAAATGAAAAGGAGCTGAGGAAGGCTAAGAAAGTGTTCACAGTTGAACACATAATAATACGACCAAGGAGACTCAGATTCATGGGGTTGTTGTGGGAGGAGACGGGGGGGGGAGTGCTATTTATGCTGCCTTGAGTAAGGTGACCAGACGTCCCGCTTTTGGTGGGACAGTCCCGCTTTTTAATAATTTGTCCCGCATCCCGCAGCGTTTCAAAAAAGTCCCGCTTTTTAAATTTGAATTTGCCCTGCACACCCCTCTGCCTCCTGTCTCGCCTGCCTCCTCCTGCCAGGCGGGGAGGGAGGGCAGTGAGAGGGGCAGCGGCGGTCTTGCCTGTTCGTCGCTGCAGATCCGAAGAAGCTGGTGGCGTTCGCGGCGCGGGGCTTCCCCCGCCAGCTTTCCCCGGCCGCCAGGATGCCGCCATTTGCGTTCTTTTGCCCTCTGTGCAAGCAGAACGCTCTGCGGCGACGAACAGGTAAGCCTGTGCCAGTAGGAACCCACCCCTGGCTGCGATGAAGGGGAGGTGTTGGGGGGGTGCACAAAGCTGCAGGATAAGAGAGACGGACCCCTCCTGTCTTGCTCCCCTAGAAACCCCCCCGTCAATGGTGTCCCGCTTTACAAAAAATAAAATCTGGTCACCTTAGCCTTGACGGGAAATGGAATAGAAATCTAACAATATGAACAAACAAATATGTCGCTGGTAGACCTTTAAGGAATTGCAGTTGCACAGTACTGTATCCAAGAAAACAACATGGATGTCCATGGAGTCAGAAGTAGCCAAATCAACTCATGTCTAAAAAAAAAAGCACAAGAATCTGAAGAAGACAAGAATATTCACTCTGACTTCTTTCTGGTTAATAATTTTATTAGCTCTTTCCTCCCTTTTCATCTGCTTATATTAATCATTGCAGTCTAGAGGAAGGAGAAAGGCAACAGCTGGTCTTGTGAACTGGAGACATTTGATTTAATATGAAAAGGACTACTGTACAACTTCCTGAGGTCACAATGGGTTCACCGGAAGAAAGTATTTTTAAACTGTTGTTTCATCACCAGCATTCATTTTTAGTTCCAAAGGTAAGACATATAATACTTACAAATAATATATCAAGTAGGTAAAACTTACAAAAACACTCTTTTTTTTTTTAGCTTCTTTCCTTCTTTTTCTGGTGTGACTTGAGTCTTGATGACTCACAGGAAAAATCCCTTCAGTTTTGGGGGCAAAATTTTCTAAAGTGGTTTGCCCTTACCTTCTTCCTCAACAGGAAAGACAGTGATTGGTCCAAGATCGCCCAGATAGCTTCAGGCCTAAGACAGACTAAAACTGAACTCTCCTGTTTTCTAACCTGGTGCCTTAACCACTACACCAAACTGGAACTAACTGTTGATGAAGAAATATCTGGGTCTTTTTCTGCTCGTATATATTGCATCATACCGATTCTTCAGACTGAAGGAAAAGCATGGAAAGCATCAAAGTATAATATGTTCTTCAGCTATCTGGCTTTAAAGGCATTACTTCAAGAAAGGAAATATTTGGCCAGAAAATACTGTAATATGCAATTTGCTTCATTCCTACTGTTAAAATAAAATTACAATAATAAAATTGCTTTTACTATTGTATTTATTCTAACCTGTGAATGTATAGACATATCTACTGTATTTGCTATGCTATTATCCATCTACTAACCCTAACTTGATGTATCCATCTATTGCAGAGGTCTTCAAACTTGGCAACTTTAAGACTTGTGGACTTCAGCTCCCAGAATTCTCCAGCCAGCATAGTTTGGGGACCCCTGATCTATTGTAATAGCCACACTGGAAGAAAGTAATTTAGTTGAAAAGAGAGATTTTGGGATAACCTATGGCTATCAAAAATCAAATGGAACATAGGCCTCTAGAACTACACAATGGCATTAGGGATTTGTGTTACCTTACAATTTCCAGCTGCACTCCAATAGAGTCTGGCAATATTCTAGGCCTGTGAGACTTTCTTTCTTTCTTTCTTTCTTTCTTTCTTTCTTTCTTTCTTTCTTTCTTTCTTTCTTTCTTTCTTTCTTTCTTTCTTTCTTTCTTTCTTTCTTTCTTTCTTTCTTTTTTTCTTTCTTTCTTTCTTTCTTTCTTCCTTTCTTCCTTCCTTCCTTCCTTCCTTCCTTCCTTCCTCCCTCCCTCCCTCCCTCCCTCCCTCCCTCCCTCCTTCCCTTCCCTTCCCTTCCCTTCCCTTCCCTTCCCTTCATTAAATATTTCATGCTGTCCATCTATCTAACAAGTTTTAGGTGACTTATACAATATCATAAATACAGAAAAACTATTATAGGATTAAAACATTAAAATATTAGACATTAAAAGGTAAAACATTAAAATTAATATTAAAATGGATAAAAAACTGATATGTAGACCATGTGGAGATATTCTACTGGTCTACTGCCACCTCCAAAATAGGATTCCCCCATTGTGGTACCAATCCAGTTGGCAAAGCCAGGTTTTAGGAAGGCCAAGAGGGTGGGAGCGGATCTTACTTTGGGAAGCATGATATTCCAAAGGGTGGGGACCAAAGCAGAAATGGCTGTTATCAAGGACCTTGGATAATTGAGCTTAGCATGATAGCAATTTTATGAAACCATCCCTGCATACTAATATGACATGCTATTATGTCTACCCTGCTCTTTTCATGTATACTATGAATGGATGACTATTGATGCCATTGGAACACAAATTATTCCTATAGTTGTTTTCATTAATCTCTTGACCTTGAGGAGTTCCTAGAATTTTATTTAGCTTCTCCCTTATACTTTCAAGTAGTTGTGTGCATGGACAGGCAGCAGAGTTGTAAAGCACACATTCACTGAGGTCATAGTAACATCAACTACAAGTCCCTGTGATTTTTGCCTTTCCTGGTTTGTGATATTGGGCCCATGAATAGATTCAATAGTTTTTTTCTTCAGCTTTCAAAAAAGTTTCCATATATTCCATATATGCTCATGAATAAGACCATCTGTGGATAATAGACCCTCAAATATTTAACCCTGTACATGAAAAATGTGCCACCCAAAGATAAGCCAATTTTGAAAATCAAAATGTATCACCATTATGAGTTTACACATTTTAACTGGTTTGCCAAGATGGCAGAGATGATCAAAGCATTGTCTATGAGAAGAAGCTTTCCCGGTTCATCTAAGGACAGATAAAAAGGTGTGGTGGGAAGAAATGAAAAAGGCTTGAGGAAGAGTACCAAAGTACCAGCGTATTGTGTAATGCAACACTGCATTGTGATGGATTTAGAGGTTCACATGTTGTACAAGATGCTGTAGGTTCAAGTCTAACTCAACAAAGGAAGCTCTTAAAATCCCTATGAAGAAGGTTAGACAGACGGAGCAAGAACGATTCCCCTTTTCATTGGGTTACTACGGAGCAGACTGACTGCCATGTATGCCACCTTAAATCATAGAAATCTAATAAAACAAATAAACAAACAGCAAATATGTTGTTATCCGAGCCTGAAGGAGGCAACTCACTGAATCATAGAATTCGAAATACTGTTTTGTCCACATTCCACATTTATACATGAAAATGCTTCTCCTGCATCCTTAAGAAGTGGCCTTCCTTTATAACAGTCAGAGTTCACTGATCTTTGGGAAAATCAGTCCCAAAGGGACCATATATAGATGGTGGAACTGATGCTGTTGAATTTGGTACTTGACCCTGATTTCTTAGTGCAGCCATATTTCATGCTATGATTCCATCAATTTTGATACTTTAATCCACTAAAAGCTACCAAGAGTTTATGCAATTGTGCCACCCAATGATGATAATCACAAAAATGAAAAGAATTCAGCAATTATAGAAAAAACAATGCCTTCAAGAGTCAAGCCATCATGCAGCCATTAACATTCCTGATTTCACAGGAAAGTGTAAGCACAGAAACAGCACCTTGAATTGCACCTGGAAACCATCTAGCAGCCAGGACAGCTTGCATAGTACTGATGACTCATGGGAGTAATGAGAAACTGCTGAGACCTCTGCGATTTAATCCAACAGATGCCACACACATACCTCAGTATGCCCATGAAAGAAGTTTTCCAAGTCCTCCCTACCTAGGAGGGTCCTTGTCACACAAAATAGGGGTGTGGGATAGCATTCTGCAGATACAGTAAGGGTAGAGAAGTACTGACACTTTGCCACCCTTATAACCACAACCAAGTCTTGAATAGCGGTTTTCACCTGTGTTCAGTAGAGTTCATCCCTGCTGAAAACCAGCAATACTCTAAATGTCTCTTCTCCTAGTTGATCTCTCAAAAGAGCTGATCTCTGAAAAGAATGGGGAGTGACGAAAAGGAGAGAGATGGGTATAATCCAATCGAAGGTCTCAGCAGCAACTTTGTTCCAAGCAATAACCAAGACCTTGCATGGACCATGCAGCAGACCAACAGGGATAGTCCCCAGCATCCTCTGAAACTGCTCAGCAAGTAGTTGCTGGAGCAGACCAATTATTGGATTCAGTATCCCTGGGAGGGTCATGATATTGGAGAATCCCTAGGAAATCAGGCTGTGATTTGCTCATTACAAGCGGACATCTTAAGCTCTCTCAATTTCAAATCACATTGCCACTGCTCTGACAGAATACTAAATCTGAAGTCAGGCTCTTGATGACCTGGTGGATGCTCATGGCTGTTATGGAAGCCCTGATCTCCTGAGGCACCTCAGACTGCATTCCCAGAGAAGGACATCCACTGCCAATGTGGAGTCAAGAACATCAGGTAAGGAGGTTGCAGGGTTGGAGGTAGGTAGGTACAATAGCAACAGTCCCAATCGATCCCTAGAACCGAAAGAAATGATCAGGTTGTCAGAATCAGGAACTTTTGGGGCAAGGTCCCTGAAAGCCAGAAGGGATTCTATGATATTGTAAACCCAGGAGAGTGAAACGTCCAAGGCCACTCAGTCTTCATTGAACTGGTCTCTTCCTCCCCATCCAGATACAAAGGTCTTGAGGTACTGGCTAGTAGATTGACAGCTTCATCAGCACAGCCTTGGGTTGAGATATAGAACTAGGTATATTTCACATACTGATAACAGAAAATCTAGCTGTTTTTCCCATTTAAAAGGCCACAAGGTCAGAATATGCGGTAGTTGGTAAGATAAGACCAGAAGGTTGCATGTAAGAAGATAAAGTATTCTGGGTGAATATTTGACTTGCATGGTTTAGATATGTGAGTTTGCTGTTCTGCCCTCAATGTGTTACACATCAATATTTATTACACCTAAATATTTGTGTTGACCAAGGGAAGGCAGAGACATCCCTAAAGAATCAACCAACAAACTTCAGGTAGATGTTTGGGAGAAAAGCTTTGAAATGAAATGAAATATCGAAGTTACACTTTCTATCCACTTGCATCTTAGAACAATATTTACCATAATTAGCAAAAGAAGCATTTTTACTCTCTTAGTAGAAGAGTTTGTCATTGCACATTTTGAATTACAACAAATCAGTAAAAGTACACAAGTATATATGCCTTATAGTGCAGATTTAAGGGAAAAACCCTTAAACGTCTCCCATGACTTCTGGGAAGCCCACTTGTTTTGAACTCCTATTTCTAACAAAAGATCAACAGAGTAAAGTACTTTGAGGGAGAGCCTCTTGCCATAACAATATTTGAAAATGCACCCCATTCTTCTAGCCTCCTCTGGAGATGTGGAATTTGCAAATTTTATCTGTAGCCTACTAAGTTTGTGGAAACTAGAAAAGGACCGTTTCCAGAGAAGATATTTTGTGATTCTTCTTTCGAATCCAAAAGACAAGTGAAAAGAGACAGTGACCATTCAAGAAAATGGCAGTGCAAATATGTTGCTGTCTAACCCTGAAGAAGGCAACTCACTCAGCCATAGAATTGGAAATACCACCTTCCATTAATGCATGAAAATGCTTCTCTGCATCCTTAAGAAGTGGCCTTCTTTTATAATAGAGTTTGTTGATCTTTGGGAAAATCAGTTCCAAAGTCCCCAAATATATAGATGGCAGAACTGATGCTGCAGAATTTGATAATTGATCCTGATTTCTTAGTGAAGCCATATTTCATGCTATGATTCTATCTATTTTGATATTTTAATTCATAGAATTCTTTATTGGTAGAATTCTTTATTGGCCAAGTGTGATTGGACACACAAGGAATTTGTCTTTGATGCATAAGTTCTCAGTGTACATAAAAGAAATGATACATTCATCAAGAATCATAAGGTACAACACATAATGATAGTCATAGGTTACAGTCCTGCAGTCATAAGTGGGAGGAGATGGGTGATAGGAACAATGAGAAGACTAATAGTAATATTAATGCAGTCTTAGTAAATAGTTTGACAGTGGTGAGGGAATTATTTGTTTAGCAGAGTGATGGTGTTCGGGAAAAAGCTTCTTGTGTCTAGTTGTCTTGGTGTGCAGTGCTCCATAGCGTCGTTTTGAGAGTAGGAGTTGAAACAATTTATATCCAGGATGCGAAGGGTCAGTAAATATTTTCACGGCCCTCTTTTTCACTTGTGCAGTGTACAGGTCCTCAATGGAAGGCAGGTTGGCAGTAATTATTTTTTCTGCAGTTCTGATTATCCTCTGAAGTCTGTGTCTGTCTTGTTGATTTGCAGAACCAAACCAGACAGTTATGGAGGTGCAGATGACAGACTCAATAATTCCTCTGTAGAACTGTATCAGCAGCTCCTTGGGCAGTTTGAGCTTCCTGAATTGGTGCAGAAAGAACATTATTTGTTGTGCTTTTTTGATGATGTTTTTGATGTTAGGTGACCATTTTAGGTCTTGAGATATGATAGAATCTAGAAATTTGAAGGTCTCTACTGTTGATACTGTGTTGTCTAGTATTGTAAGAGGTGGAAGTATGGGAGAGTTTCTCCTAAAGTCTACCACCATTTCTAGAGTTTTGAGTGTGTTCAGTTCCAGATTGTTCCAGTCACACCACGAGGCTAGTTGTTCAACCTCCCATCTGTATGCGGTTTCATCGTTGTCTCAAATGAGACCAATCACTGTTGTATCATCTGCAAACTTCAGTAGTTTAACAAATGTATCGTTTGAGATACAATCATTGGTGTATAGAGAAGAGAAGTGGTGAGAGCACACAGTCCTGTGGGGGGGGGCACCTGTGCTAATTGTACAGGTATCTGGTGTGATTTTGCCTAGCTTCACCTGCTGCTTCCTGTCTGTTAGGAAGCTTGTGGTCTGTTAGGAAGCTTGTAACCCATTAAAAAGTACCAAGAGTTGTATGTAATTGTGCAACCCTTGAGATAAATGTTGATAATCACAAAAATGAAAAGAATTCAGCAATTATAGAAAAAACAATGCCTTCAAGAGTCAAGCCATCATGCAGCCATTAACATTCTTGATTACACAGGAAAGTTTAAGCACAGAAACAGCATCTTGAATTGCACATTGAAATCATCTAGCAGCCAGGACAGCTTGCATACTAATGATGCCTCATGGGAGAAATGAGAAAGGCATATTAGTGCTGACACCTCTGCAGCATAATGCAACAGATGCCACACAAATACCTCAATATACCCATGAAAGAAGTTTTCCAAGTCCTCCCTCCTAGGAGGGTCCTTGTCACACAAAATAGGGGTGTGGAATAACATTCTGCAGATACAGTAAGGGTAGAGAAGTACTGACACTTTGCCACCCTTATAACCACAACCATATCTTGAATAGCGGTTTTCACCTGTGTTCAGTAGAGTTCATACCTGCTGAATACCAGCAATACTCTAACTGTCTCTTCTCCTATATCATCTCTCAAAAGAGCTGATCTCCAAAAAGAATGGGGAGTGACGAAAAGGACAGAGATGGGTATAACCCAATCCAAGGCCTCAGCAGCCACTTTGTTCCAAGCAACAACCAAGACCTTGCATGGACCATGCAGCAGACCAACAGGGATAGTCCCCAGCATCCTCTGAAACTGCTCAGCAAGTAGTTGCTGGAGCAGACCAATTATTGGATTCAGTTTCACTGTGAGGGTCATGATATTGGAGAATCCCTAGGAAATCAGGCTGTGATTTGATCATGATAAGCGAACATCATAAGCTCTCTCAATTTCAAATCACATTGCCATTGCTCTGACAGAATACTAAATCTGAAGTCAGGCTCTGGATGAACTGGTGGACTCTCATGGCTGTTATGGAAGCCCTGATCTCCTGAGCCACCTCAGACTGAAATCCCAACAGTCCCAATCGATCCCTAGAGCCCAAGGTAATGATCAGGTTGTCAGAACCAGGGACTTTTGGGGCAAGGTCCCTGAAAGCCAGAAGGGATTCTATGATATTGTAAACCCAGGAGAGTGAAACGTCCAAGGCCACTCAGTCTTCATTGAACTGGACTCTTCCTCCACATCCAGATACAAAGGTCTTGAGGTACTGGCTAGTATATTTTACTTACTGATAACAGAAAATCTAGCTGTTTTTCCCACTTACAAGGCTACAAGGTCAGAATGTAATTGATAAGAAGGTTACAGGTAAGAAGATAAAGTATTCGGGGCAAATATTTGACATGCAGGGTTCAGATATGTGAGTTTGCTGTTCTGCCTTCAATGTGTTACACTTCAATATTTATCACACCTGCCAAGGGAAGGCAGAGACACCACTAAAGAATCAACCAACAAACTTCAGGTAATCAACTCTAACAATATTTTAAAATGCACCTTATCACCCTAGCCTCTTTTCGAGATGTGGAATTTGCATATTTTATCTGTAGCTTACTACATTTGTGGAAACTATAAAAGCACTGTCTCTAGAGGATACTTTTGTGATTCTTTTTTGGAATCCAAAGACAGGTAAAAAGAAACCGGGACCATCCAAGAAAATGACAGTGTCTGACTGGGATTGGAAGAGATGAAAAGGATCTGAGGAAGAGGATTCAGGTTGATGGTGCTGTTGTGGGGAAAGCCGGGATATCTTTGCTGCCTTGAGGGGAGATGAAGTAGAAAACTAACAATATGTACAAACAAATATGTGACTTTCAGAGTTTTATGAAGGAAACGATGGATATATTAGTTTGCCAGATCCTCCATTATTGTAGCAAATTGTTTCTCTGGCATTCTTGATTTTATTTGTTTATTAGATTTTTATCCTGCCTTTGTTACAATATAAGTAGTCCAAGTTGGTGAGTGTATATATATATATATATATAGGATTTTTTGCTGATAAATGAAAATAAAGGGAGCCTATTATAGATCTATTTCGAGCTTATTTTGCTCTCGTCAGATAGCCATACCCCTTACTGGGATTTGAACCCGGGCCGACTGCCTTGCAGTGCAGCAACTTATCCATTAGGCCATAGGCTCTGTTCCCAATCAGCTCTTTCACCAGGAAAGGGTTATATATGTTTTTCTGTCGTGGTATCCTGGTGTACCCAAATATGGGAGAGAAAGCATCACAGCTTCCTTTATACACATGTGTATATATACACACACATATATATATGTGTGTATATATATACACACATATATATATGTGGTGAGTTAGCTAAGAGAGAGTTGATATCCCACTTAACAGTCTTATGGTGGACAACTAAATATTAATATACAGAGGATCAGATGTACATGTGGAGGAGTTTGTAATTTATGCTAATAAAATATATTTTGGAGTTTTTTTGAACATGAAACATTCTAGGCAGTATAAATGGAAAGGAATTGAGTGGCTACTCTGTTCTTTCTTTTCCTTCTTAACAGATTTTTCATTTCTGGTAAGGAAAAAGCTGAAGCAGATTTTGCAAAAATAGGGAGCAAACACAATGCTGTCTAAATGCTTGCAAAATATTGCTTTTAGTAGGAATTGCACAATACTGTGTTTAGGAAGACAACATGAATGTCTATAGCCGTGATGGCGAACCTATGGCACGGGTGCCACAAGTGACATGCGGAGCCATGTCGGTGGGCACGCGAGCTCAGGTCTGGCGTGCATGTGTGCACCAGCCGGCTGATTTTCGGGCCTTCTGGGCCCACTGGGAGTCGGGAAACAGGCTGTTTCCAGCCTTCAGAGGGGGTGGGGGAGGCCGTTTTCACCCTCCCCAGGCTCCTAGAAAGGCTCTGGAGTCTGGGGAGAGCGAAAAATGGGCGTGCCATTGCATGCTGGGAGCAGGGGGGTCATGCGTGCAAGTGCGGGGGTGCATGGAATTATGAGTGTGGGCACGCACACACGTGATCCCCCACATTCCCTCCCCCTTTTTGGCACGCGAACCAAAAAAGGTTCGCCATCACTGGTCTATAGAGTCAGAAGTAGTCAAGGTCAACTCATGGCTTTACTTTTTTAAACAGAATACATAAGAATCTGAAGAAGATAATAATTATTAGAGCATTCACCATGACTTCTTTCTGGTTAATAATTTTATTAGTTCTTTTTCCTCTTTTCATCTGCTTACACTTATCATTGCAGTCTAGGCATCTAGGAGAAGGAGAAAGGCAAGAACTGGCCTTGTGAGCTGGAGACATTTGATTTAATATGAAAAGAACTACTGTACAACTTCCTGGGTTCACAATGAGTTCAGCTGAAGAAGCTGAAAATATTAAAAGGTTATTTCATCATCAACATTCATTTATAACCTCAAAGGTAAGACATGTAATACTTACAAATAATATATTAAGTAGTAAAACTTACAAAACAAAATTCTTTCACTTCCTTCTCCCTCCCCAAGTTTTTAATTTTATTTTACAATATATCATATCAATTCATGAACAGTGTGACATCTGGGTATCATACATTTTAGTACAAATTAAAATAGTGCTATTAATCATATTTGTTACATTCCTCAAGCTTATGTAGTTCTAGTGTTAATACACACATTTATATTAAATTATAGACTTTCATTATTTAATCATTCAATGTTTCAATACGTTATTCCAATGCCAATCACAATATTGTTTAAACATGCATAATAATACCATCATTCAATTTCTAATCTTCTCTCTTATTAATACTTTTGTCTTATTGTATAAAAATGTGTATACTAATATTCCCCCTCTCTCTTATTTCTATCCCTATTTTAACTTTTAATCATGCCACCATTATATTCTATCAATCATTTCTTGTCTGCTTTAAAGCTTTCATTGTTCATTTTTTTAACTTGCCTCCCATATTCCTCTCTTGGATCTTTATCCCTATCTGCATCTACATCCTGACTATTCATTTCAAATATTTCTCCCATCTCTGCCCTTTTCCATTGTCTAGCTTCCAAGATATCTACCTCTGCCCCTGTCTCCCTTTCAAAAATGTCTTCCTGCTTCTCCAGTTCCTTTTTAAATCTCTTAAAATGTTTTCCCCTTGGTTTATTTCATCAGTCATTGTTTGTTATTGTCTCCATTTTGTCATCTTGTTTTGTTTGCTGGTTAATCTGTTCTGCTTTTTCATCTGCTCTTTCAATTGGCTCCTCTTTTTCCTGGGCATCTTGATCACTCATTGTCCTTTGTATAATATTTCCTAATCTTTCATCCATGCCATGCATTAAGTTCTTAATCTCCTTGTGGTTTCTTATCAGAATGTCCTTGTTGTTTTGAAACATTGGCGCCATTTCTTCCCAAATTCCACTCATTTCCTCCTGATGTAGCATCTCGTCTTGTTTTAATAAGTCCCACTCTTGTCCAGTAATCCAAAAACCATATATTCAAGCCTAAAGTCACTTCCCCCAAAATAATTTAATGTTCACAATTTTTGTATTCCATACATAGTTAATCAATTTGTTCCTTTAGATAATCCCAAAAGCTTTCCAGAACCTCCTTAAATCCCCTTTATGTGTTTAATCTTGTATCATAGCATTCAGGGGTCTCTTTAATGAAAAAATCTTCCTTATTCTCATATTTAAATCTCCAGTAGTCATGCTGTAAGTGCATAAAACATATGCTTGTCAGAATTTTGCAGGATTTAAGAATATACCGTATTTTTCGGAGTATAAGCCGCACCGAAGTATAAGAAGCACCTTAGTTTTGGGGGAGGAAAACAAGGAAAAAGGGCCTCTGCCTCCCAGCAATTTGCCAAACAGCAAACAGCACAGATGATATACACTGTTTGCTGTGTATTTCTGTGCATGTCTGCCTGACCCATAGAAATGGCAAAGAATTGGAGAAATGTACATTATGGCAGTATATTAATCCCAGAAAGTTTTCTTACATGTAATCACACTAACTCCTCCTAATTATTTAAATACATCTATTCCAAACATGACTAAGTCAGAGTTTCTCAGCTGGCTTATTTTAATACTAATACTTAATACTAATACTTAATACTAAAACAGGACATTTCAGATTATACTTTTACAGATCTTTAAAATTGATGTGGCTTTCTGGAAGTATTCTCTGCTATTTAAAAGAAGATACAATAGCACTGGGCCTCTTCAGAGCAAGCATTTATTTTAAAATGCTTCTTCATTTTGTTAAGTTGTCTAGAACGATAATAAAGCAGTCTTTAAAAAATAAGTCTAATAATTTGAACACTCTACAAACATTTAATAAAATAACATATTAACAGAATCTGCCTGTACCTAGGATAGAACTCACAACCTCCTGATTGTGAGGCAAGAGCTCTATCTCTTGAGCCACAGCAGCTCTAGTTTGCCATCTTGCAATTTTAGCAGTCTAATATTGCCAGCAGTTTATCTCCCAGCAATATGTCTCATCACCTTAGTTTCAGTTTTATTTTACCACGTGGTTTGTAAGCCTCAGTCAGCTGTAGGTCGGGAGGCAGATCATCTCTTCTTGTGCTCTTCTTGTGCTTTGCCCTGTTTGCTGCAAACAGTCTTTAAAAATAAGTCTAATAATTTGAACATTCTACAGACATTTATAGTTATTCACTTACCCCTTTGCCTCCAGTTCAGCAGAAAATAAAAATCTGCGTGTCTCTCCCAGCTATTTGCCTCTTTGCAGCCTAGTTTCAGTTTCACTTAGCTAGCATGTGGCCATGCAGCCTCTCTCAGCTGTGTGTCGGCAGGCTGATAATGAGCAGCTTATGAAAATCGGGCTCTGGCTGTTTGCTGCAAAGAGGTAAATTGATGGGAAGCAGAGGCCAAAGGGTGGGGGTGGCTGGGTGGGGCTACATTCATTGTATAAGATGCACCCAAGTTTTCACCCTCTTTTTGGGGGTAAAAAGGTGCCATCTTATACTCCGAAAAATAAGGTATATATTTTCTTTTTATCAGCAGATGGCATTCTCAGTTTAGATTTCAATGATAACCAGTTTAATAAGTCAAAATATAGAAACAAAGTTAGTTTTTAGGTAAATAGTTCCAATATTTTTAAAATGTCTATCTAGTACAACACCTGCTCAGTTTAAAAGTCCAATTTTCTGTATTTTTAACAGTTTTTTTGCTTTTCTCCCCTTAATTCTTTTCTTTCAGTTCTTAAGTTTTTCTCAAAGTGCTTAGTTGCTGCTGTAGCAGACAGTCGTGAGCCTCTCTTTTCCTCGATTATTTCCATTTGGGGTTAGGTTTTAAATAAGAAAGACTCCTTTCACCCAGTTCTAGACACTGTTCACTAACTTCGCTCCAGCACCAGTCTTAGGTGTTCCTCGGCTTCCCCAGCTTCGTGGCAGCCATCTTTAGGCTGCCTCTTCTCATTGTGGCTGAGAAGGAAAAAAAACCCTGGGGTCCAGCAGGAGAGTTGCGACTCTCCATGGTCTCACAGGATGTCCCTCTTTGCTTCGCTGCCCCTACAGGGCAGCTTTGGCTCCTTTCAGAGCCCACCAATGGTGAGAAATCCTTCTTTTTGTGGTATGACTTGCATCCTGATAACTCCCTGGACACGTGTCTGTAGATTTTTTGGACAAAGTGTTTAGAAATAGTTTGCCCTTGCCTTCTTCCTTGACCAGAGAGAGAATGACTGACCCAAGATCACTGACATGGCTTCAGGCCAAAGGCAGGACTGAAACTCAGTTCTCCTATTTTGTAGCCAAGTATCTTAACCACGACTGCAAACCAGCTTTCTTTATCTTCTTCATGGAAGTGAAAACCACTGAATGCTGAAAACTTTGCTATAATGAAAACATACATATAAGTTGTATAAATGCCACAAGGTGTTTTGCTGCACTCTTTGAGTGAGCTCCAAAAGATGAATTGCAGATATATTACAAAAAATCCATCCCCTTTATTTTGCTTTCCTATTTATTTATTTATTTATTTATTTATTTATTATTTGTTCTTATATGCCGCCCTACTCCCGAGGGTTGATTTATTGATTTATCTCATCACCAGACATGGTCCTATAATCCCCAACAATTGAAATCTTTCTTTGGCTCTTTCCAGCTGTTTTCCCCATTAATAAGTTAAACAAATTCAAGCACTCAAGAGAGAAGTAATCTTACCATCTGTCATGAGTGTTACTGCACTTAATCATTCCGGACTGTGTGGATGTGGTTGCACAAAGGAGCATATCCCTGCACAGCCCATTTCTTCTCTTGCTCATCAGCAACAGGTGCAGAGGGCAGGAATAGTTGCCATACGTAATCATGCTTGGTCCTAGAGCAATAGTTATTTATTTATCCCACATTTATTATTTTTTACAAATAACTCAATGTAGAAAAGATATCCAACAGATCTCCATTCTGGTATTTTCCCCACAACAGCCCTGTGAGGTGAGTTGTGTTGAAGTGACTGACCCATGGCTTTCATGGTTAAGGCTATCATTGTCCTGAGAGCAAGTATAGCTCTGTGTAGGATCTAGAAAAAGCACAAATCTGTACTCTCACATTTAAAGTGATGCAGTAACGCTCCTTTTCGTACATTTGCCCATGTCTTTCCAGATCATATTTACTGCAAGTGAGTTGGGCGTCTTCGATCTGCTGAGAGAGTCAGGGGAACTGCTGCCCTCTGAAACTGTGGCTGAGCGCTTGAAGACCAGTCTTACCGGGATGCAGATGCTGCTGGAGGCCTGTGTGGGGTTAAAGGTCCTGAAAGTGGAATGGAAGGAGGGCAAAGGTGATACTGTTAGCAGGAAGAAGCAGTTACATATTGCTGCTTCAGGATTGCTGCTTCAGGATTGTCAGCAATTCTTTTTGGAGTGCCAGATCAAATGTTTTCGGTTTCATGACTGAAATAAACTGCAGTGCAATCATTTATATTGGACCTTATGCTTTGCTAATCTCAGAACTATATGGAATTCAGCAAAGGGGCTTTGAAGTAATTGTCTTATGCTTTCATATATGCTTTCATTTTCAGGTCTTTATGGAAACACAGAGTTTGCTGATCTCTTTCTGGCTAAATCAAGCTCAAAGTCTCAGTATTATTCCATGAAGTTCTATTCAGAAACTTTATATCCATCAATGCAATATTTGTCTGAAGCTGTGAGGTAAGAAGAGAGTATCGGTAAAGTAAAACTTTTTCTCAAAGACAATATTAGGGATCAGGACTGGTAGGCTTCCATTCCGGCAAGTAACAGGGATTAGTGTCCTTACCGTGTGGCAGTTTTGTTTGCTCTATCATTTGCATGTTTATTCACTCAATTACTGTAGAATCATCATCACTCAATAGATTTTCTCTATTGCCTATTTTCTCTATTGTCTCTCCTGAGATTGAAGAAGTAATTATCTCTGCACCTCTAGGCCTGTTTAATTTAAGACATGGAGTTTCGGAAGATGCAATCGTAGTGAACATTACAGACACCCATTTCCTTTTGGATTTTCCAGTGGTGTTATTTATTCACTTAATCAAAATTTAATTGTTGCTCAATGTCTTTGGAAAAGATTCCACAGGCATATTTTCCTGCAGAGACACATAGAAAGAAAAGTCAAACAATTGGCAACTTAAAATCTCAACCAACAAATGCTCTGTCTTACACATTGGCAACAAAAATCAGAACACCAAATACAAACTGGGCAGATATGACCTCATAGACAACCCTCACTCTGTCAAGGACCTAGGAGTACTCATCTCAAATGATCTAAGCCCCAGAGCTCACTGTAACAGCATTGCCAAAAAGGCATTAAGAGTTGTTAACCTAAGTTTGCGAAGCTTCTTCTCCAGTAACATTATACTAATAATCAGGGCATACAAAACCTTTGCCAGACCAATTCTCAAATGCAGCTCATCTGCTTGGAATCCACACTTAATGGACATTAATACAATTGCGCGAGTCCAGAGGTATTTCACTAGAAGAGTACTCCACTCCTCTGCTGGCAATAGAATACCTTATGCCACCAGACTTGAAATTTTGGACCTGGACAACCTAGAACCGTGATGGCGAACCTATGGCACGGGTGCCACAAGTGGCACGCGGAGCCATATCGGTGGGCACGCGAGCTCAGGTCCGGCGTGCATGTGTGCGCCAGCCGGCTGATTTTCAGGCCTTCTGGGCCCACTGGGAGTCGGGAAACAGGCTGTTTCCAGTCTCCAGAGGGGGTGGGGAAGGCCGTTTTCGCCCTCCCCAGGCTCCTAGAAAGGCTCTGGAGCCTGGAGAGAGCAAAAAATGGGCATGCCATTGCATGCTGGGAGCAGGGGGGTCATGCGTGCATGTGCGGGGGGGCATGGAATTATGAGTGTGGGCACGCACACACGTGATCCCCTGCATTCCCCCCCCCTGTTGGCACGCGAACCAAAAAAGGTTCGCCATCACTGACCTAGAACTACGCCGCCTACTGTCTGACCTAAACTACTAAACTTAGTACACAAAATCATCTGCTACAACGTCCTACCTGTCTGAAACTACTTCAGCTTCAACCGCTATAATACATGGGCAAACAATAGATATAAACTCAAAGTAAAACGCTCCAAACTCGATTGCAGAAAATATGACTTCAGCAACAGTGGTCAATGCCTGGAATGCACTACATCCTAACTACATAACTACATGTTACATCCTCAAACCCCCAAAACTTTAACTTTAAACTGTATATCGTGGACCTCACCCCATTCCTAAGAGGTCTGTAAGGGGGCGTGCATAAGTGCACCAGCGTGCCTACTGTCCCTGTCCTACTGTTCCCATTTATTCGTACTCATTTCTTATGTATATACCTATACCTGTTTATACTTATATGTTTATATGTTATGTTCATACTTATGCTTGCTTTGTCATACATGCTTGACAAACTAAATAAACTAAACTAAACTAAACTAAAACTAAACAATTTATAAAAATTAGGGTTAAGATTTTTAATATGATTAAAAACATTGTCTTAGCATTTTAATTTAGAAAGACACTTTGATGATTGAAGCAAAACTCAGTTCATCAAATATCAGAATTGAGAGAGTCTAATAATCAAAATGACAAAAAAATATCCTGCAAAAAGATTGGTTAAAGGAATTTGTTTGTTCTTCATATTATTTAATAATAAAAGAACACTTAGTGAAACAAGACGGACATAAAGAGTCAGTTTCTGTTAGATTCACTCACTTCATAGGTTTCCATTAGTGTTTGGGGCCGATGATATTTTTGGAGTAACTTTTGCAAGTAATATTATTATGCTATTTGAATAGAAGCACTATTTTGATGCTGGGGAAGTAGAAGACTATAATAGCTAATGGTATTATTGTTGTTTTCAATTTAAAAAAAACAAAAAAAATCTGCTACAGGGATGGAAAACCTCAGATTCTATCAATATATGGCATTCTTTCAAAGGAATTTTATGGACCGCAGTACAGGTAAAGTAGCATTTCTATGACTTTGGTTTGTAAAGATTGGGTAGTAAATAGTTGTTTTGCTTTTAATTTTCTTATCAAATCTCCCTTTGCAACTCTTGATGACTAAACAAACCTAGACTAGCAGCAGTACCCACCAACTTTGCCTTAAACAGCAATCTGCCTTAAACAGAACCAAAGTCCAGTTTTATTCTAATGATCCTCCCACTATTCCACCCACCCTACAATCACAAATTTGGAGCCTAGGTTGCAAACAGTCCATCAGCCAATTTATCAGCACTGGATAGTTTGCAAGGAGAAGAAGGTATAGAGAGATGTGCTGAATATTGTTTTCATAATCTTGATGTGCGTGTGTGTTTCTTGTTATCTTCTACTTCCCAGCTCATCTATGGTATTCATTATTTCCTGGTCTTTGCATAAGGTTGATTACCCTGAAAAGAAATTGTAGGAAAAGTAGCTATGTTTGGATCTTAGTGAAGCATGAATAATATAGAAACTTTCCCATGCACTTTTTGTCATATGATGTTTTTTTTCTTCCAGCCTTCAATCTTTCTTTTCTGGCATTGAGTTATTCTTGCAACCTATCTCACTGATCAAGAATTAATTTTCAAAAGGGAGAACTGGAATCTACAAGTAGAACTAGGTCATCTATATCTCAATTGCTAGAATGTGCAGTATGATCCAGTATAGAAACAAAGATGCTTTCATTCATTACCCAGAGCTTCTCCAAAATCCTTGTAATATATTTTCTGTTGCTTAAATGCTAGTCCACAAGAATGTTGAATTACTTTTGAGATATTTTCAGGGCAGCTGATCCTGAAGCAAATATTGGCATATTCAATAATTTTGGCCAGGAATTGCTCAGGGTACAAATTAGATGGAAATGAGAATAATTCATCTAGGTCATATGGACTATTAATGCCATCAAACTTCAAGACAAATATTAAATAATCTGTTCTTTAAAACTAAATAATTCACACAAAAGCCTGCAGAAATCATGGCTACATAATGAAAAATATAATTTTAGATTTATGATCATGTGTTAATCATATGGTATGCAGTTGTTAATCATTTGCCAATGCAAATTTCAATTCTAGTTCAAAGGAAGGTGTTGAAAGTTTTTTCAGGTTCATGAGTGAGGCTTGGAGTCTGTATGGAAAAGAAGTGGTCTCTGCCTTTGATCTTTCTGAATTTCAGCTCATTTATGATCTTGGTGGTAAGTACCTGAGGGTCTTCATCATGCCCCTTACTATTAATTCGATATTATGTGATATTTTGGAGAAACTGGATTGAAAATCTTTCAGGCTCTGTTAAATCTTGTAATTCCCTGATTGTAAAAGTAGGAATTGTAGAACTCTACCCTGTGATCTTCTTTGTTTTAGAGTTTTGAACCTTATTTGTAATTACCCAATTTTAAAATGGCTTAGCTTATCAGAATTAGTCAATGATAAGTACCAACAATACTGAGACTGTTTGGAAAGAGATGGGCGCATTTTTGAAGATGAAAACACTTTTTCCCTTCCTTTTCCATCCCTTGGCTGGGATAATAGTGTCATGATGCATTGAATGAAAAGAGAGCAGAGCTCATGTGGTGGTTGCATGTGAATTTTTACTGTTGTGAGCCGCCCAGAATCTCTGTGGAGTGGGCGCCATACAAATGCAACTAATAAATAAATAAATAAGACATTCAGGCTAGAAACTTGGAAACCAGGAGTTTTAGTCCAGCTGGGTGACTTTGGGTGACTTTGGGCCAGGGATGGGTTCCTCCTGTTTTGGACTGGTTCGCCTGAACTGGTAGCAACCTGCTGGTGATGTCACAATGACATCACCGAACCAGATCGGTTGGTGCCACTCCGTGGGCGCCACCATCTTTTTAATTTTTTTTTTAATTTGAACTTTTTGGGATTTTTAAATGTTTTTTCTTCTGCGCATGCGCAGAAGCCAAATTTCCGGCACTATGCATGCATCGCCATTTTGTTTTCGGCAGGTTTTTTTTAAAAAAATGGGGTTTTTTTGCATTGCGCAAAAACTTCTTCGGGGCCAGGAGAAGAAGCCAACCGCCCTCCGCCTGGGTCATTTGGAGAAGGGAAGGAAAGTGTTTTCAGGAGGCAGCTCTGTGATCCCCTCCCCAATTCCAAAAACAGGGTTGCTTTTCTCCATGCCCGAGAAAGATCAAAAAGTGTAGATCACTTTGTCCTTTAAGGACAAAGTTGGCATAGCCACCTAGAGAAAACAAACCACTGAGGAAAGGAGCCCCCGAAGCTGTCCCCCCTCCCCGCAGCTTGGAGCTCCAAGCGGAAGATGTCCTTGGCTGTTGCGAAGAAGTGGCAGCTCTGGGTGTGCCACGCCCGCTTCGTTCTCTTTGAGAGCTGCTTTACAAACCAGGTGCAAAGCGGCTCTCAAAGAGAATGAAGCAGGCATGGTGCAACCAGAGCTGCCACTTCTTCGCAATAGCCGAGGACAGAAGAGTTCACTCAGGAGCAACGCCAGCGAGGAAGGCGGCCAGGTCAGAGGGAGGCATAGCCCAAGCTCTCTGGGATGGGTAAACAAGTGTGGGGAGGCAAAGGGGAGTGGACTCAGCCTCCCCCTGCATGTTGCATCCCCCTCCCAGCCTTCGCCCATGCCTCCGTGCTGCCAGCGTCTCCTGAAGCTGCTGCCGTTGGAATCGCGACAGGGACAGGGGCAGCCCAGTAAGCTGGGCACCTGAAAATGGCTCAGAGGCTCCCCGCAGTTCCTTGGCTCATCTGGGTTGCAGCTTAGCCCACTGCCATGTGTCGGTGGACGGAGGCACTGCTCCCCAGCCAGATCTTTCCGGATTTGACTTAGAGGAAAGTGCAGCTCATGGCTACTACATTTCGCTGTGCTGTGCCAAATGATTTCCCATAAAGAGCAACGAAGGAGAGAAACAGCTGCTGACCTGGAGAACACGTGGACTGGAGCAGCTCTGTGTGCTCTCTACTGGCTGTTTCTTCCCCTTCATTCTTTTTGCTGAGATACTTCATGCAGCACAGTGAAATGTAGAAGCCATGAGTTACGCTTTCCTCCAAGTCTCATCCGGAAAGCTCTGTGCAGAGAGAAGCACCTGTTTCCCTCTGCCGCCCATAGCACTTAGAGGAAAGCACAGCTCATGGCTGCTACATTTCACTGTGTGGAGCCAAATGATTTCCTATAAAGAGCAAAGAAGGAGAGAAAAAGCCGCTGACCTGGAGAACACATGGACTGGAGCAGCTCTGTGTGCTCTCCACTGGCTGTTTCTTCACCTTCACTGTTTCACATTGCAAGAGGAGAGCGGCCGCTGCCTCCTAGCTCGGGAGCCAGCCAGGAGTGAGCCCGGCTGGGGCGATGGCAATGGAAGAGTCCGGCACTCGGGGAGGGCAAGGTTAGCACGCTCTCAGCCATGCCCTGCGCTGCCTCTGCCAGCATAGGGCAGCAGGCTCAGGCCCCCACATGTTGTATCCCACTCCCAGCCTTTGCCCGCGCCGCCAGCGTCTCCCGAAGCTGCCGCCGTCGGAGCCGCAAAAGGCGAGCGTGGATGCTGTATGTTCAGGCAGGGTGAAGGGGGGGAATGGCTCATATGGAACAGCTCTCTCGCACCCGGGGCAGCAGGGACAACCTGCAGGCTCAGCTGCAGGGGAGCTGCTCCAGATGAGCCCGCGTCTCCAGAAGCTGCCACCATTGGAGCCGCAAAGGCAGGCACGGAGGCTGTATGTTCAGGCAGGGCAAAGGGTGGGAATGGCCTTAGCCCCGTTCAACCGCACCAGCAAAGAAGCATGGAAGTTCAAGCCCATCCGCCCCACAAGTGAAGTGGGTGGCGTGAAGGAGACTGCTCAGCAGCAGCAGGTTGCGGGGAGGAGGGGCGGCGGGGGACTACCTGCCCTCACCTGCCCTCCATGCACAAAGACGAACCACTGCTTGCCCTGAACTCCTCGCCGCTCCGGCATTAATGCCCTGGCCCCACTCAACCACACTTTTCTGCTGGTCTTGGAGCCAAAGCCAGGAAGGCGAGAGGGGAGGCTGTGGCGGCAACGGTGCTCCAGGACAGCACAGCCCTCCCAGTCCCAGAGCACTCTCTTCCTTCTCCCGCCGCCTAGAAGGGAGAAAGAGAAAGAAAGAAAGACAGAAAGAAAGAAAGAGGAAGGGAGAGAGAGGAAAGAAAGAAAGGCAGGCAGGCAGGCAGACAGACAGACAGGACAGGACAGGATAGGACAGGATAGGACAAGAATGGAATGGAATGGAAAGGAAAGGAAAGGAGGAAAAAAGAAAAGGAAAAGGAAAGTAAAGGAAAGAAGGAAGAGGAAAGGAAATGAAGAGGAAAAGAAAGCAAAAAAGGAAAGCAAAGTAGGAAAGCAAAGAAGGAAAAGAGAAAGGAAAGTAAAGGAAAGAAGGAAAGGGGAGGGGAGGAGAGGAGAGGAGAGGAAAGAAAGAAAGGAAAGGAAAGAAGGAGGAAAGGAATGGAACAGGGGAAAGAAAAGGAAAGTTAAGGAAAGGGAAGGGAAGGGGAGAGGGAGGGGAAGGGAAGGGGGGAGGGAGGGGAAGGGAGGAGAGGAGAGGAGAGGAAAGGAAAGGAAAGGAAAAGAAAGGAAAGGGGGAGGGGAGGGAAGGGAAGGAAAGAAAGGAAGGAAGGAAAGGAAAGGGGGAAAGGAAAGGAGGAGAGGTAAGGAAATGGAAGGAAAGGAAAGGAGGAAAGGAATGGAACAAGGGAAAAGAAAGGAAAGGAAAGTGGGAGGAAAGGGGAAGGGAAGGGAGGGAAGGAAGGAAAGAAGGAAAGGAAAGGAAAGAAGGAAAGGGGGAAGGGAAGGGAGGAGAGGGGAGGAAATGGAAGGAAAGGAAAGGAGGAAAGGAAAGAAAAGAAGGAAAGGAAAGGGGGAGGGGAGGGACTACAGCTACAGCTCTGGAATATGGGACTGACTTTCCCACTAACATCAGCAAGCCACCATCAGTCTGCCCATCTTCATTTTCCTTCACTCAGATTGACCAAGCTTCTTGAGAGAAGGAACACAAAAGAGGTTTCCAGGCTGTGTGCCTGGACCAGGCACTTTTTCTCAGGCCTCCCACCCAGAGGCCTCGCAGAAGCAGACAGGAAGGCTTGAAAGGCGGCTGAGCTCCCCCCCCATCAGTGGCACGTGGGATTTAAAATTATGAATTTGATGGTCCCTGAGGTCCAAAAGGTTGGAGGCCCCTGGTCTATCACACTCTTGGGCAAAGCGTGTGTGTGAGTCATTTCCTCCTTTCAGTGGTCCATGAAAATACATCTATAGTATGTAGATAATAAAGTTGAAAAAAGGTGAACAACATTTTTACAGATCTATAGATACATTGAGGCTGGGTGTGACAAGGAATGGCTGGGAGGGGAGGGGCCAGGCGAGGCACCCCTTGATGTGAGTGATGTTGAGTTGGCCACACCTACCCAGTCACATGACCAGGAAGCCACTTCCACCCGGTCACATGACCGTCAAGCCATTCCCACCCAGTCACATGACTGCCAAGCCACTCCCACCCAGTCACACAACCATCAAGCCACTCCCACCAGGTCACATGACCATCAAGCCACACCCACAAAATTAAACCACACCCACAAAATTAAGCCATACCCACAGAGTGGTAGTAAAAAAAATTGGAACCCACCCCTGCTTTGGGCCAGTCATTTTTTCTCAGACCAATGAAGGAGGCAAACTTATACTGAAGCCTTGCCAAAACAAAAACAACCAACCAATCAACCAAAACTGCCATCCCCACCCCACCCCTGCAAGGGTTTATCCAGGCTGGAATGAGATAACTTGTCACTGCCAATTGGCTGCAGGACTACTTGCCCTAGGCAGCTTGCCAATTGGCACAACTTGTCATGAGCCTGTGTCTTCCACTCTGGTTTCCTGGCTTGGCCTGGCTTGAGGGAAGTGAACACACACAGAGACATAGACACACACACACACACACACACACACACACACACACACACACACACACACACACACACCATTCTGAGCTTGGGGACTTTTATCTTCATCCATGCTGGCAAACTGTCAATTGTGTTCCGAGCTTGTAGGGAACAACCTTCCCTTCAGTATGCTGTGCGCGCGCACACACACACACCCCAATTCCAAGCGTGGGGACTTTTATCTGCATCCAAGCTGGCAATCTTCCAATCACACCTGGGCTTGGGGAGAAAGACCTCTCCTTCGACGTGCTGCACATGTGCTACAGAACTTGTCAGTCAAAGAATTCTGAGTGGCGGGATCAAGGAAGAGGGCCTTTTCTGCTGCTCTTCCTGCTTTGCAGAACATCATGCCCACAGAAATGAGGAAAGCCCCCAATCTTCTGGCCTTCTGTAACAGTGTCAAAACTTGGCTGTACAGGCATGTGTAGAGGACGTTAGGGCCCACACATCCATAGGAGAGAATTCATGAGATCCTCCACCCTGCGTCTGTATTAACTTTTTGTGTTCCCATCTTGGATCTCTGCATCTCTTGGAATTTTATAATGTTGTTTTACACTTTTAACATTAAATTATTCATTTTTAATGTTTTATTGTATTAAGTGGCGTGATGACCTAGAGGTGAAGATGCTTGCGTCCCACGCAGGAGGTTGAGAGTTCAATCCTAGGCAGCAACATGTTTCTCTATTAGGGAACAAAGAGAAAATATCTGCTGCAAACTCCGTGTAGGCATCAGAAAGGGCATCAGCCAGTAAACGCTCAGCTCCATTCAGTTCCCTGACTCCATCCTGATAAAAGGGATTACAGGGGTTGTAAAATGTTTTATTGATTGATTAAATTGTACACATCCAGAGCCCCTTGGTGAGGGAGATGCACATTTAATAAGTTTGATATATAAATAAACAAACAAACATACATTAATGGATACACTTCTTTAAATGACAATATTATACATCTGTTTAGCACAGCTATATGAAAAATAAAATAATGTGGTAGGCTAAAAATCATAAATGTTCTAGTAAATTGTTAAAAATGTTGATATGCAGGATATCTTTCTTACATAGTTCCTTTTTTGCATTGTGTTTTTCCTCCCAAGGAAGTAGTGGTGGCTTAGCTAAGGAATTGGTTTCAGTGTACCCAAATTGTACCGTGAAACTTTTCGATCTTCCTGGAGTTGTGGAAATATCAAAAAAATATAATGCATTTTCAGATGAATCCCAGATCTCTTTCCATGAAGGTAATATATGCTTTGAAATAACATCTCTGCTATTTCAAGGCAGTAGTTGAAAAAAATCCAATATCATTGTAGAGCAAGCTTTATGAACAGGAGAGTAAATTGTTTCTCCAAATTGTTAGTAGAATTAACAAATTCCTATCATATTAAGAGCTTTATTCTTATCACAGGGGATTTTTTTAAAGATCCAATTCCTGAAGCGGATCTTTACATCTTATCAAGAGTCTTGTATAATTGGAGTGATGAAAAGTGCATCCAGCTGCTAACAAAAGTATTTACAGCCTGTAAGCCAGGTAGGCATTGCTAGAAAGAGAAAAATTGCCGTTTGGGAAAATTGTCAATGGGAAGACAAGCAAGCCAACCAGAGCGATCCATAGCTTTTTTATGTATTTGCAACAACCTTTGACAAATGAGATAGTGCTCACTTATGACCTAAAAGGGGCTCAGAAGTTTGGTTGTAGGTCTTTGCAATCATTAAGTGATACAGGTAGTCCTCAACTTACAACTATTCTTTTAGTGACTATTCGAAGTTACATGGGCACATGATCAAAATTCAGATGCTTGGCAATTGGTTCCTATTTATGATGGTTGTGGTGTTTTGGGGTCATGTGATCACCTTTTGCAACCTTCTGACAAGAGAATAGGGAAGCCAGATTCACTTTATAACTGTGTTACTAACTTAACAACTGCAATGCAAAGGTGGGTTTCTACCGGTTCAGCTCGGTTTGGGCGAACTAGTAGCAGCGGCAGTGGGAGGCTTTGCCCACCCGCCCAGACATCATCATGGACATTCTGTGCATGTGCTCCCGTTCCCGAACTGGTAGCAAAGGTAAGTGAAACCCACCATTGCTGCAGTGATTTATTTAACAACTGTTGCAAAAAGAATAGTAAAATGGAGTAAAACGTATTTAACAACTATCTTGCTTAACATCAGGAATTTTGGGCCCAATCGGGTTGTAAGTCAAGGACTACCTGTAATGCATGTGACCACATTGCTCAATGACCATAATCCTGGGTCTTTCAGTTGAGACTGTTAAGCAGGTTTGTGGCTGTTTAAGTGGGGGGACTGAAAAACTGCATGCCAAAAGAGGCATGTTCCTCTCCATGCATGGAAGGGAACTTTTGCACTAGGCTGCAGAAAGGAATCTTGGATCCCAAAGGTTTGTGATGGAATGTAGTGGGGCAGATTCCCAGGAAGGAGGGGGCACATTCCAGAGGAACAAGAGACAGCTGAGTTCAGATAGTTTGTGTAAAAGAAAGAGGATGAAGCCAACTCCTCCCTAATAGTTCCCAGACTTACACTTCATGAAGGCACTA
Source organism: Diadophis punctatus similis (assembly GCA_023053685.1). NCBI lineage: Eukaryota > Metazoa > Chordata > Lepidosauria > Squamata > Dipsadidae > Diadophis > Diadophis punctatus. The sequence continues at coordinate 17,036,670 of JALIGW010000013.1, read as the reverse complement.
GTCTGTTTCAGTTTGGCAAGATTCTGTCTTTACATGTAGAACAATAAAGACATCTGTTTGGAAGAATCACTACATATCTTTCTTGGAGACCGACAGAGCTTTCTTGCCCTGATCCACAGCAGGCCTCCCCCTGCCCTCCATGTGCAAAAGGGAACAGCTGTGCTAGGCCAGAGAAAGGAAGCTCAGATCTTCACATCCCAATTTCCTTTTTCCTGCCCACAAATGAGTTCCCCTCTACTCCATGTGCTAGCCTTTCTATCCTTCAGAACAGAGGTGGGTTCCTTCTGGAACTGTCCAGTGTGGAGCTCCGGTAGGGAGCGGCCAATTGCGCAGTTTGCGCACGACTGCTCCGGAGCCCTCTCTGCTGGTCCGTTGCGCGCGTCGCCATCTTTTTTGGTGAATTTTTGGGCGATTTTGCTTCTGCGCATGCACGGAAGCAAAATTGCACTGAAATCTCGCAAGGGGACACGCGCACGTGAGATTTCGGCGAGATTTTGCTTCTGCGCATGCGCGGAAGCAAAATCTCGCTGAAATCTCTCTCGCGTGCATGTCTCCTCGCGGGATTTCAGCATGATTTGGCTTCTGTGCATGCTCAGAAGCAAAATTGTGCGAGGGGGCACGTGCGTGTAGCGAGTGCACGTGTCTGAAATGTGGAGATGCATGTGCAGCGCACCGGCACCGGCAAGTAAGCAACCCGCCTCTGCTTCAGAACATTATGCTTGGCTTGACATGCTTGTCAGCAGCTGCACAAAAGATAAATATAGTAGACCAGGACATGATGGGACAAGGAGAAAGCCTGGAACTTATTTATTTATTTATTTATTTTGTTATTCTTATATGCCGCCCAACTCCCAAGGGACTCAGGGCGGCGTACAACAGTACAACTTCTAGGTCTGGTGGGCTTGGGAGAACAAGGCAGGGAGCAAACAGGCCTTCTGGGCCACATCAGCTTTTTGTATGCTCCCTAACCAACACTGAAGCATTACTATGCTATGGAACCCTGTTCCTTTCATAGGTGCCTATGAAAGCTATGTTATGAAACCTGTTTCTTTCTTACCCTTCCAAGACAGAGAAATGCCACTTATCATTGAATTTAAATAAAGTCCACTTGTGGAAAGTTTTCTTAGAACTTTCTTGATGCTTCAGTCATAAAACATAGGCAGAGTGTGGGAAGCAATCCTCTGGTAAATGGGCTAAAGTGGCAAATGTTATGTTATATGTTAGTTTATGATGAAGGATCCAGGGTTGGCATAATATTTTATATATCTTTTAGGACTCTCAGGAGACTAAAATGGAGCATGGACTTAGCCTAGGGAAAAAGAGCCCAAAACAATATTTTTAGAAGAAGGGGAAAGTGTTGGTAGGAAGGTCACAGCCATAAAAATGAAAATGAGATGCAAGGGCATTACCTCTTTTGTAGGCAACCTATTACTGATTTAATAAATTACTTTGCAACAGGTGGTGGAGTCTTAGCAATGGATCCAATTATTGATGACAAAATATCTGAGTCGCTTCCTGGACATTTGTACTGCATCATAATGTTGGTTATATGTGAAGGAAAAGCACGGAAAGAATCAGAACATCGAATGCTCTTCCAAACTGCTGGCTTTAAAGATATTCAGTTTAAAAAAGGAAATGTTTATGATGTCATTTTGGCCAGAAAATAATATTCAACATGCTTCATTCCAACTGAATGTTAAATAATTGAAATAATAAAAATACTTTTTCTGCTGTATTGAGTCTAACCTGTGAGTGTATAGATGTATATATTTACCATAATAACCTTATTGTCAATCTATTGACATTACTTTGATTTTCCTCACTGGAAGAAAGTAATTTAGGCTGAATAACTCTTGAGATTTTGCCATTTGTTACCCAAGAGGTAGATTAGATCAGAAAAATGACTTCATAGGAATACAATAACTACTATAGGAGACTATAAAAGCATTCTCTCTGAGATGAAATATTGCCAATTCTTTTAAGGGATAGGAAAAAAGGAATGGTGACAATTCCCAAAGTGATAGTATCTAATGTGGGATGGGAAAAAATGAAATAGACCTTAAGAAGGGTGCCAACATAGAGGAGTATTATGTACAATAGATTAGAAAGTGTCCAGAGATCTACATTAGAAAGTGTCCAGAGATACTTTACAAGAAGAGTCCTCCACTCCTCTACTCGCAACAGAATACCCTACGCAACCAGACTTGAAATCCTGGGCTTAGAAAGCTTAGAACTACGTCGCCTTCCGCATGACCTAAGCATAGCTCATAAAATTATCTGCTACAATGTCCTTCCTGTCAACGACTACTTCAGCTTCAACCACAACAATACACGAGCACACAACAGATACAAACTCAAAGTGAACCGCTCCAAACTTGACTGTAGAAAATACGACTTTAGCAACAGAGTGATAAATGCCTGGAACTCACTACCTGACATTGTGGTTTCGTCACCAAACACCCAAAACTTTACCCTTAGACTGTCCATTGTTGACCTCACCCGATTCTTAAGAGGTCAGTAAGGGGCGTGCATAAGTGCACCAGCGTGCCTACCGTCCCTGTCCTAATATTCCCTCTTATCAGTACTCATTTTATGTATATAAACAATGTTATATCTATGTATATTACCAACACGTACTTGACAAAAATAAATAAATAAAATAAAAATAAAATAAATACAATACTGCACTGTGATGGATTTATAGGGTACAAGATGTTGCAAGTTCAAGTCTCCTTCAGCAAAGGAAGCTCTTAAAAACCATATGAACAAGGTTTGGAAGAAAGAGTGAGAACAATTCCCCTTTTCACTGAGCTATTAGGAACAAACTGACTGCTATGTATGCCACTTTAAGTTATAGAAATCTAATAAAACAAATAAGCAAACAGCAAATCTGTTCCTGTCTGAGCCTAAAAGAGGCAACTTGAATGCTTCCAGATTAATTTTATAAGGCCTTTTTGTCCACGTTCCATTAGTGCATGAAAAATGCTTCTCCTGCATCTTTAAGAAGTGGCCTTCCTCTCTAACAGTCAGAGTTTGATGATCTTTGGTTGGGAACCTCAGTCCAAAGGGACCATATATGGTAGTGGAAATGATATTGCTGAATTTGACAGTTGATCCTTGTTTCTTAGTGAAAGTGTACAATTACACAGGAAAATGTTAGCACAGCTGGCATAGTAGTGATGACTCATTGCAACAATAAGAAATGGATTCTGCAAATGCAATAAGAGTGAAAAAATATCAAAAATTTGCCACTCTTAAAGGCACAGTATAGGCTTTAACCAGAGCTGGGTTCCACTTACCTTCATCGCTGGTTCGCATCGCGAAGTTTTGTGTGCACGCATTTGCTCCGCTCACCCGCATGCGTGCATTCCCTTGTGCAATTTGGCTTCTGCGCATGCTCAGTAGCTGGAATAGGCCCAAAACACAGCTGAGGAGCTGATCAGCTGTGCTTTGGGCGAAGGAATAAAGGTCAGTTTAAACCCGGGGCAGGTGGGAGGGCCCTTTTACAAGCGGCAGAACAAGAAAAACCTTCAAAACAGTAAGAAAATTTGCAAAAAATTCCAAAAAAGATGGTGGCGCCCATGGACCAGCACCAGCCGATCCAGTTCAGTGACATCACCAGCGGGTCGCTACCGGTTCGGGCGATTTGGTCCAAACCAGGAGGAACCCACCCCTGGCTTTAACAGTGACTCTTACCTGTGTTTGGTAGAGTTCATCCCTTATCGAACACCAGCAATGCTTTAGATCAGTGGTTCCCAACCTTTTTTTGGCCATGCCCTACCTAAGCATCTCTAAAATCCTGATTCCCTCCCCCGTGACATATAATTCTTACTATTCAAAAAGTGAAAAAAAGTGAACTCCTACTCATGTGGAGGAAGCCTAAAAGGCCATTAACTTGGTTTAAATAAGGTTCCAATTGCCCCCATTAAAAATCAAATTGTCCCCCTGTGGGGCGTGGGCTTCACGTTGGGAATCACTACTTTAGATGCTTTTCTCCATGAAGCAGACCAACATGGATAGTCCCCAGGTCCCTTTGAAACTGTTCAGCAATCAGTCAGTTGGACCAATCTACTGTGTCCAGTCCATGTAGTGGGTAATGGCATTGGAAAATCCCTAGGTATGATCTGATCATGAAAAGGAGACAGCGTAAGTTCTCCCAGTTTCAGATCACACTGCCAGTTCTCTGACAAGAACACTAAATCAGAAGTCAGGCTTCAGATGACCTGGGAGACACTCATGATTGTCATGGAAGACCTGAACTCCTGAGCCACCTCAGACTCCATTCTCCAAGGAGGTCAGGCAAGGAGGTTGTAGTACAGCAGTGTTGTAGGTAAAATAGTAACAGTCCCAGCTGATCCCTAGACCCCAACTTGATGAACAGGTTCTCACAATTGGGAACCTGCTTCATCTGCACAGGGTTGAGATGTAGAGCTGGGTATCATTTGCATACTGATAACAGAAAATCTAGCTGGTTTTTCCACTTCAAAGGCTACAAGGTCAGAATGTAGTTCTTAAGATCAGAAGGCTTAAGATAAAGAAGATTAGGTAAGAAGATAAAGTATTCTGGGCAAAATGTGAGTTTGCTGCTCTGCCCTCAATGTGTCACACACATGAACATGTATTTATTTTTATTTTATTTTATTTATTTATTTATTTTGTCAAGCATGTAATAGATAACAGATATATGTATAAACATGGTTATTAATACATGAAATGGATACGAATAAGAGGGGACATTAGAACAGGGATGGTAGGCACCCTGGTGCACTTATGTACGCCCCTTACAGACTTCTTAGGAATGGGGTAACGTCAACAGTAGATAGTCTAAGGTTAAAGTTTTGGGGGGTTTGGGGAAGAAACCGCAGAGTCAGGTAGTGTATTCTAGGCATTGACCACTCTGTTGCTGAAGTCGTATTTCCTGCAATCGAGTTTGGTGCTGTTTACCTTAAGTTTGTATCTATTGTGTGCTCATGTATTGTTGTGGTTGAAGCTGAAGTAGTCATTGACAGGAAGGACATTGTAGTAAATAATTTTTTGTGCTACGCTTAGGTCAGATTGAAGGCAGAGTAGTACTAAGTTGTCTAAGCCCAAAATTTCAAATCTGGTGGCATAAGGTATTCTGTTGCAAGCAGAGGAATGGAGGACTCTTCTCATGAAATATCTCTGGACTCTCTCAATTGTATTAATATGCAGTCCGGGTTCCAGACAGATAAGCTGTATTCAAGAATTGGTCTAGCAAATGTTTTGTATGCTCTAGTTAGCAATACAGTATTACCAGAGAAGAAGCTACACAAGATTAGGTTAACAACTCTTAATGCTTTTTTTGCAATGTTGTTACAGTGGGCTCTGGCACCTAGATCATTAGAGATGAGTACTCCAAGGTCTTTGACAGAGTGAGGGTCATCTACAAGGTTGTGTCCATCCAGTTTGTATTTTATGTTCTGATTTTTTTTTGCCAATATGTAAGACAGAGCATTTGTTGGTTGAGATTTGAAGTTGCCACTTGTTTGACCATTCTGACACATAGTCAAGGTCTTTTTGAAGGGTAGCAGCATTGTTGGTGGTGTTGAATAGTTTTACATCATCAGCGAAGAGAACGCAGTTGCTTTTAATATGATCACAAAGGTCATTTATGTAAAGTATAGAGAGAGTTGGTCCTAGAACGCTGCCTTGGCGGGGGGGGACACTGCTGTTAACAGGTACAGGTTTGATAGGGCGCTCCCTATTTTGACCACTTGTTGCCTGTTTGACAGGAATGCAGCTATCCAATTATGCAGGAGTCCAGAAATAAGATTTTAGTTTTAGAAGTAGTTTGTCGTGTACCACTGAATCAAAGGCTTTACAGAAGTCTATGTAAATTGCATCTATTGCTTTGCCCTGATTGAGTTTTGAAGTCCATATGTTTTTGCAATGTAGGAGTTGCAGATTACAGGATAATTTTTTTCTGAAACCAAATTGTTTGTTAGAGAGTAGGTTGTTTGTCTCTAAGTAATGGATTGGTTATTGATTGATTCTATGACTTTGCAGGTGATGCAACATAAAGAGATTAGTCTGTAATTTTCAACTAGGCTGGGGTCTCCTTTTTTGAAGAGAGGGATGACTTGTATTGATTAGGAGAAGGCAGAGACATCAGTAAAGAGTCAGCCAACAAACTCTCAAACTCAATTTCTTCAGCTACCCAATAGGAAGAAAAGCTTTGAAATGAAATTAAAGACCAAAGGCACAATTTCTATCCAGCTGCTTTTGCAACATGATTTACCATTGTTACAAAATAAGTATTTCTTCATCCTTAGTAGACGAGTTCGTTATTGCACAATTTGAGTCACAACAATTAGTCAAAGCGAATATTTGTCCATATGCGTTATTGGGCAAGTTTAAGGAAGAAGTGAATTCTGGAAAGATTTTTATCTGCGATTTTGAACTAATATTTTTAACAAAAGATCTACACAGTAAAGTACATTGAGGAAGAGCCCATTGCCAAAAAAATATTTTAAAAATGCACTCCAGCCGCTTCTGAAGATGTGGCGTTTGTATAATTTAGTTGTGCTTACGAAGACTGTGGAAAGTATAAAAGCATTGCCTCCAGAGAAGACTCCTTTGTGATTCTTCCTTGGAATCCAAAGGACAGGTAAAAAGGGACAGTGACTATCCAAGAGAATGGCAGTGTCTCACCTGAGATGTGAAAAAATGAAAAAGTCCTGAGGAAGACTACAAAAGTGTAGTATTTCTTCAGGTAGCCGAAGAAACTGGAGATGAAGACATAATAATACGATTAGGAGACACTGGTACATGGGGTCCTTGCGAGAAGAGCCAGGAGGGAGAAAATGTTATTATCTATGCTGTCTTGAAGGGAGTACAAATCTAACAATATGAACAAATATGTGACTCTCAGAACTTTATGGAGGAAATCCTGCATTAGTGCAGCTAATTCCTTCTCTGGCATTCCTGATTGTATTTATTTATTTGATTTTTATCCTGCCTTGATTGCATTATAAATAGCTCAAGGTAGAGAATATACATAATGCACCTTTCTCCTATGTTCTGCGCAACAACAATCCTCTGAGGTGAATTGTGCTGAAAGAGAGGATATATCACATAACTGCCTTATAGTGGGCAACTAAATGCTGATATAAATAGGATCAGGTAGTACATGTGGTTTATTTAAAAAGGGTTAGATGGAATGAGCTGTTTATATTTATATTTATAAAATCCATTTTGGAGGATCTTTGATTATGAAACATTCTAGGCAGTATAAATAAACAGGGCTTTCTAATTTTCAGAAATATATAATTCATTTCCTTCTTAAAGTAATTTGATTTTGAAAAAAAGTTCTTAGAATAACTTTGAACATGCCAAATATATTTCTTGTACTTGTGTTTTTGTGAATAGAAGTAGTTCTTTTTACTATGTATTTAATGAAATCTCCCTTTCCTCTTTTCCTTTGCTTTCTTGTATTATTTAAAATAATTTCTTTATGGCTTTATTTATTTTTGCAACTCTGACTGTGACATCAAGCAATAAATACCTGAAGTGCTAGCCTTGCAAAGACATTTGATTTAATATGAAAAGGAGAACTGTAGCACTTCCTAAGGACACAATGAGTCCAGCTGAAGAAACTGAAAATATCAAAACATTTTTTCATTACCAGAATTCATTTTTAATTTCAAAGGTAAGATATGTAATACTTACAAATATATATTGAGTATTCAATCTTTAAAAAAATATCCTTTCTCTGTGTAAAATTTCAATGGATTGAGCCTTGAATTAGGGTTGTAAGTCATTATGGTTGTAAATCAAGGCATTCTTGTGACTGGTAGTAAAGTCCCAGCCTTTTCCATGGCAGTTGTTAAGCAAATGTCACAGTCATTAAGTCAATGCTGCAATCATTAAGTCAATGTCCTAATCATTAAACAAACCAATTCAAATGAATGAGTATTATTTTACCTGAAATTGGAAAGAGCATCACAAATAGTACTCATGACCCCATTTATTCAATGGATTCTAGACCTGATAATATTTGCCACTCATGAGAAAATTGCCTATACATCAGTGGTGAAATCCAAATTTTTTTACTACCGGTTCTGTGGGCATGGCTTGGTGGGTGTGGTGTGGCTTAGTGGGCGTGGCAGGGGAAGGATACTGCAAAATCCCCATTCCCACCCCACTCTCGGGCCAGCCAGAGCTGATATTTGCTGGTTCTCCGAACTACTAAAAATTTCCACTACTGGTTCTCCGAAGTACTAAAAATTTCCCCTACTGGTTCTCCAGAACCTGTCAGAACCTGCTGGATTTCACCCCTGCTATACATGTAGACTTTGCATGGAGAACTGTAATGAAATATGGTACTCATTTATAGAAAATATGATAAAATAGTAGTTGTATATACATAGTTGCATATTATTTGCATTAGATTAGTATATATAGAATTGTAACTGTTTACTATTTTTAATGAAACAAACCATACAATTTTTTGGGGTCATACTTCTTTCTCAATGAAATTTTCTCTTCTCTTCTCTTCTCTTCTCTTCTCTTCTCTTCTCTTCTCTTCTCTTCTCTTCTCTTCTCTTCTCTTCTCTTCTCTTCTCTTCTCTTCTCTTCTCTTCTCTTCTCTTCTCTTCTCTTCTCTTCTCTTCTCTTCTCTTCTCTTCCCCTTCCCTTCCCTTCCCTTCCCTTCCCTTCTCTTCTCTTCCTGGCAAAGTATGTATCTCCATAATTGTTGTCTTTGTGTTTTGCTCCTTTTCGTCCTCTTTTTTTGTTATTAATTAGAAAGCAATAAATAATAAATAGAAAGACAACTCCTTTAAAAAAAAATACAAATGTGGCTCCTTTCAGCTGTTTCCCTCAACAAATACACTAAACAAACCAAGCGCTCTAGAGGGATATAATTTTACTAGCTACCATCTGTATTGTAATATTAATTAATTAATTAAATTATATGCCACCCGTCTTGCTCTCAGGAAACATTCTAGCTGAGTGGATGAGCGGATGTGGTTGTAACTGGCTCCCTCTACAAGTCCATATCTTTTATTCCTCATCAAGAAGGATACAATAATAGTTGTCATACACAATCATGCTCCAAAGCACATAGTTCTCTGGAGTGCAAATATGATTCTCTGCATAATCTATCATATTAAAAATCTTAAATCTGTACTACACCTTCTGCTTTTGTAAATGTGGTGTATTTCTTTCCAGATCATATTTACTGCAAGTCAGCTGGGCGTCATTGATCTGCTGAGGGAGTCAGGGGAACTGCTATCATCTGCGACTGTGGCAGAGCGCTTGAAGACCAGTCTCACCGGGATGCAGATACTGCTGCGGGCCTGTGTGGGGTTAAAGGTCCTGAAAGTGGAATGGAAAGATGGCAAAGGTGATCCTGTTAACAGAAGGAAGCAGTTACAGTTGTTTTAAAATGACCACAAAGCATTCTTTTCCAAAAAGTTAGCACTTTCTGGTCATTTTTTTCTCATTCTTCTTTTTTGATTTAGTCATTGCAAAGTAATTATACATAGCTAATGAGTTTTGGTTACTAATTTATTTTGTTCTAAATGCTATATGCAGAGAACTCAGCCAGTCTGCCAGCCTGTAACTTATTTCAACATTGTCAACAGCCCAGTGGTGAAATCCAATTTTTTTTACTACCGGTTCTGTGGGCATGTCTTGATGGGCGTGGTGTGGCTTTGTGGGCGTGGCTTTATGGGCGTGGCAGGGGAAGGATACTGCAAAATCTCCATTCCCACCCCACTCCAGGGGAAGGATACTGCAAAATCTCCATTCCACCCCACTCCAGGGGAAGGATATTGCAAAATCTCCATTCCCACCCCGCTCTGGGGCCAGCCAGAGGTGGTATTTGCCAGTTCTCCAAACTACTCAAAATTTCCGCTACCGGTTCTCCAGAACCTGTCAGAACCTGCTGGATTTCACCCCTGCGAACAGCCCTTTTTGGAATGCCAGATCAAATGTTTTGGGTTTCATGACTGAAATAAACTGGAATAAACTGAAACAATGAACTGTATGCTTTGCTCATCTCAAAAGTATATGGAATTCCAAAATGATGTTTTGAAGCAATTTATAATATGCTTTCATTTCCAGACCTTTATGGAAACACAGAGTTTGCTGATCTCTTTCTGGCTAAATCAAGTCCAAAGTCTCAGTATTATTCCATGAAGTTCTGTTCGGAACACACATATCCATCATTCCAATACTTGCCTGAAATGGTGAGGTAAGGAGAGAGTATTGGTGGAGTAAAAATCTTTTCACCAAGGCAGTTTAATGACCAGTCTTCCTTTCTCACAAGGATTGAGTCCTCACTCAGGGATTGCTGTTATATTTTCTTGATTATTCACTCATTTATTGTAGAATCAATACCCTGTTTCCTCCAAAATAAGACATCCCCTGATAATAAGCCCAATCGGGCTTTTGAGTGCATGGCAATAAGGCCAAGCACTTATTTCAGGGTTCAAAAAAATATAAGACAGGGGCTTATTTTTGGGGAAACATGGTACAACATCGCTTCGCAAGTTGACATTTGCCTGTTTTCTCAGCTGTCTCTCTTGCGATCATGGAACTAATAATCCCTGCATAAATAGATTTCTTGAAGTACTATTCTGTGCAGTACAAGAGATAAAGTTTCAACACATGGTAGTGAGCTGATTACCCACACCCATTTCCATTTGGACTTTCCAGTGGTGCATGTTGCAAATTCATTTAATGAAAATTTAATTCTTGAGAAATGTTTCTGGAAAATATGCCTCCACGCATTCACAAGCATGCCTGCACACACATATATTCAAAGCTAACTTGTAAAAGGGTGCATTGAAACTTTTAATGTGATTAAAAATTTTAAATTGTTTCAGCATTTCTATTTAGAAATATACTTTGAGTATGAAAACAAACCGCATTTGCTCAAAACCCAAAATCCAGAGTTTAATTATCAATGTGAAAAAAATCCTTCAAAAGATAACAATCTGCTCTCTACTACCCAAGAAGAAAACAATCTTGGTTAAAGGAATTTCTTTGGTCATCATGCTATTTAATAATAATAAAAACACACAGTGAAACAAGATGGACATCAAGATCTCAGTTCAATTTACTCTCTTTCTAGCTTTCCATTACTGTTTAGAGCCTGTGGTATTTTTGGAGTACTGCAAGTAATATTATTTGCTATTGGAATACAAGCACTATTTGATGCAGAATATAATAGAAGAACATGGAAGAATATAATAACTAATGTCATTTATTTTACTTTCAATTCTTTTTAAAAAACAAACAAAAAACTCTATTACAGGGATGGAAACATTGAGATTTTGTCCAAACACGGCCTTTCTACACAAGACTTTCATGAACCTCTGTTCAGGTAAAACTAGCATTTTTATGATTTTCCTATATTAAGATTGGGCAGTAAATAGCCATTTTCCTTTGTTTTCTTAACCTATCTCATTTTTGTAACCATGCAAATATTTTCATAAGGCAGAAATACTACTGCCTGCAATACTACTCACCTGCAATGATTTTGGCCAGTGTGTCACAAGCAGAACCAAAACCCAGGTTTGTTCTTATGGCTCACATTATTCCATCCAACCTATAGTCAAAACTTGGGGACTAGGTTGTGAACAACATCATCAAGCAATTTATCCATTATGAAAATTGAGGAAGAATGGATTGTTTGCAAGAAGACAAAGAAGTGAAGAGAGGATTTTTTTCCCTCCTTATCTTCTGCTTTCAAATTCTTCTGTTCATTATTTCCTGAGCTTTCAATAAAGTTGCTCACTTTATTCCTGCTCAAATGAAAAGGAATAATGTGAGAAGTAGCTATGTTTGGATTATAGTAAAGCATGAATACCATACATACTGCCCATGTCTTTTCTGTCTTATGATTTTTTTCAAGTTTTCAATCTTTCTTTTCTGGCATTGGGATATTCTAACAACATTTCTCACAGACCAAGAATTAATTTTCAAAAGGTACATCTGGAAACTACAACTACAGCTAGGTCAACTACATCTCAATTGCTAGAATGTGCAGATGGGAACAAAGATGTTTTCATTTATTACCCAGAGAGTCTCCCAAATCCTTGTCCTGTGTTTTCTGTTGCTCAAATAATCACAAGAATGTTGGACAATGTTCCCTCTAAGCTGCGCAGCTGCGTGGCCGCGCACGTGATAAGAAAACTCCGCACAGCAGTTTCCAACTGCCCCGCAGTGTTTTCTTATGTCAGAGGAACATTGATCACCAGGTGTTTTCTTATGTCAGAGGGAACATTGATCACCAGCCGATCGGGGTGGGTGTGGGGTGGGGGAAAGGAGCCTTCAACAAAGAGAGGCGGAGGCTTTAACTATTGCCTCCCCAGGCGGGCTCCTCTGCTAGGGAGAGGAGGAGAGTGAAATCAAAGGCTGCTGCCCACCAGTTTACTCTTCATCCAGGGAGGCCGGTTCGGTCCCTCCAGAAAAGAAAATGTGGCGCAGCAATTTCCAACTGCTGCGCAGTGATTTTCAATGTTAGAGGGAACATTGATGTTGGACTATTTTTTTCCAGTTTATTTATATATTTTCATATTACATACATAGGTGCTTAGTGAACAACGTATTGTCTGGATCATTTTATTTATATATAATAATACTTTTCCCGCTCCTAATTTCTACCTCTACTATCCAACCATTTGTAAAACAAGTCCCATGTTCGAAAATACTCTGTGTCTTCTTTTTCTTTTCTTTTTAGTGTCAATCTGTCCATTTCTGCACAGACTAAATTTTTTAAAAATTACATCTTCTTCTGTAGGTGTTTCCTCATTTTTCCAGTACTGTGCAAATACAATTCTTGCTGCTGTCAAAACATGTAATATTTAGTATAGATTCCCTTTACCGTACTTTTCCAGTATTATGCCTAACAATAATATTTATGGCATATAATCTATGTGTTGCTTTAACATTTTTTCTAACCATGTATGTATTTTTGTTCAATATTTCTTTGCTTTTACACATGCCCACCACATATGATAATATGTACCTGGTTACGTTTCCAACATCTGGAGGACATATTTTTAAACATCTTTGCTAATCTGGCTGGTGGTAAATGCCACCTATCAAACTTTTACATAAATTTTCCTTATATGCAGTTGCCATTGTCAACTTAAAATTTCTTTCCCAAAGTTTTTGCCATTTGTCTAATTCTCTATAGTACTGTATATCCAAATTTTTTTGCCCATACTATCATTATCTCTTTTACCTGTTCAACTTCCATTTTTAAGCTTAGCAGAAAATTATACATTTTTTACCATCTTTTCATGTACCCCTAACATTATTTGATCAAATATTGTAAGCTCTTTATAGAAACCATAGTTCTTAATATCTTTCTCATATCTCGATTGTATTTGCATATGCGGCCACCATGATAAGTCCACACCTTGATTCTGCAACTCTTGTTTGGTTTTAAGTTCCCCTTCCACATTTAAAATAACTTTATATGTTAAGATTTTTTCCAGATCTACAACATTTGGATAAATAAATGCTTCCATTGTTGAGAGCCAAACTGGAATTTTCATGTAGATTTTTGCTTTCACCTTTTCCCATACTGAAAGTAGAGCATTTCTTATATAATGTCTTTGAAAAAACCTATGAGTTTTGCTTTTATAATACCATAAAAAGCATGCCATCAAATAGGAGATCGTGGCCTTCTAAAAACAGTAATCTTCTGTGTCTTAGTGTTATCCAAGCTCTCACCCATGTTAATACAGCTGCTTGATAATAAAGCTCCCAATCTGGTAACCCAAAGCCCTCATTATTTTTAGACTCGTGCAACATTTTCAACTTATTCTTGCTTTTTTCCCTTGGCAAATGTATTTCAAAATTATTGTATTTAGTTCATCAAAGTATTCCCCCCCCCCTATTTTTATGGGGACTGTTTAGAATAAAAAAAAGTAACTTCGGTAAAATATTCATTTTTATAGTTGCAATTCTTCCTACCATTGATAGCTGCAAATTTTTTCATTTATCCAAGTCTATTTTAATTTTTTGTAGCAGTCTTGTATAATTATCTTCTTTAATTGTTACACATCTTGCTGTTAAATATATTCCCATGTATTTTACTTTCTTAACTATCTGTAAATCTAATTCTCCTTTCTGTTTTTCTGTAAGGGTTTTAGCTAAAATTTTAGTTTTACCTTTGTTTATTTTCAGTCCTGTGACTTTTCCATATTCTATTTTTTCTATTAAATTAGGATCTGTTTCCAGTGCTTCTTCTAAAATAAATACTAAATTATCTGCGAATGCTTTTTCCCTTTTTATTTCCATAACTTTTATTTCTAAGTCTTGTCTAATATTTCTATTAACACTTCCAATGTTAATATAAATAGCCATGGGGACAATGGACATCCTTGTCTTGTGTCTTTTTTATATTAAAATTCTCCGTCAAGTCCCCATTAACTATTACTTTTGCCATTTGCTTATGATATATTGCCTTAATCATATTTATAAACTTCTCACCAAAATCCATACAGTCTAACTGTTGTATCACAAATTGCCAATTTACATTGTCAAAGGCTTTCTGTGCATCTAGAAATATCAACACCATTTGTTTTTCCGAGTGCACTTCATAATATTCCAATGTGTCTAGAATAAATCTTACATTGTTTTTAATTTGTCTTTTTGGTAGGAACCCATTTTGATCCGGGTGAATAAATTCATTCAAAAATCTTTTTAGTCTCTCTGCAATTATTGATGCAAAAAATTTGTAATCTGCATTTACCGTAGTAATGATATAGGCCTATATTTCTTTATCTGTGTCAAATCTGAGTATTATTTCAGAATTAGGGTGATATTAGCATCTATCCAAGTGTTTGGTATCTTAGCTTCTAACAAAACTTCATTATCTCTACCTCTAACGCTGACAAACTCAATGTATCCTGTAATTGTTTATATACTTCAGCTGGTAGTCCATCCGGTCCTGAGGTTTTATTATTTTTTTGTCTCTTTATCACCTCTGACAGCTCCATCATTGTTATTTTTTCATTTAGAATACTTTTAATGTTTTCAGTCACTTTTGGTAATTTGGCTTTTTCCAAGTATTGTGTTATCCTTTCCTCCTGGACTTTTTTCTTTATCTTATAATTTTTTGTAGTATTCCTGAATTATTTTCTTTTTAATCTCATTTTGAAAATGTAGGTTTCCTTTTCCATCTTGTAATTTACTTATCAATTTCTTCTCTCTCTCTCTTTTCAGTTTATAGGCTAACCATCTTCCTGGTTTGTTGGCATTTAAAAAAATGGTTTTGCTCTTTTAATTTGATGCACCATTTCTTCTTTTTCTATTAAGTTTAATTTGTGTTTTATTATTTCCATTTGTATTTTTAAGTTTTCTTTTGTGGATCCTTTTGCAGTTTGAATCCCATTTTTTATATTCTTCTAATGTCTTTTGATGTTGTTTTTCCTTTCTATTCTTTCTCGCTGTATAAGTTATTGCTAAAGCTCTAATGTATGCCTTAGTTGTATCCCATAAGTTTTGTAGTGAGGTGTCTTCTTTTTTGTTTTCTTTTAAAAAAAATCCATTTATTTTACTATTGTTTGCATAAACTCTTTCTCTTTTCATATAGATTGATTCAGTGTCCATCTCCACATTTTCTTTTCTCTTTTCCAATTTACTTTTATTGGGTTATGGTCAGCCCATAGATTGTTTTCTATCTATCTCTTGCACGTTAGTTCTTAATTCGGGTGACATCCAAATCATGTCAGTTCTGGACCATGATTTATGTCTATTTGAGTAAAATGTGTATTGATTTCCCCCTGGATTTATTTCCCTCCATACATCCTGTATAGAAGTTTCTTCTGCCATTTTTAAAAAATGCCTTTGGCAGTATCTTCCTTGCCTTTTTTCCAGTCATGCTACTTCTAAAATCTAGTTTTGCAACTACAATTGCATTAAAATCTCCTACAACACAAATATTTTCATATTCCACTTCTAATATCTTTTTATACAGCTTTAATAGAATTCTTCTTGCTTATTATTTGGTGCATATATTACTATTAGTAGTATTTTTTTGTTCATTACTATCTCCACCATTAAAATTCTTCCTTCTTCATCCGTATATATTTGTTTAGAATCTATTGCTTTCTTAATATATAGAGCTACCCCTCTTTTCTTTTGCTGTGCTGATGAAAAATATAATTTCTCAATTTTGGGGTGCTCTAGTAATTTACTATGCTGCTTCTTTTATGTGAGTCTCTAGGAGGCAGATTATATCTACTTTTAACTTTTGTAGTTGTGTAAATCCTCCCCTTTTATGGGGGAATTCAGTCCATTTATATTTATTGACCACATCTCGTTTTCCCCCTCCATCTCTGTTATTTATATATAGGTCTTTTTCTCCTAGTTGTTCTTATTTGTCTCTGATCTTTTGCCCTTGCTCCTTCTTGTTCTGCTTTCTCTGCCTATCCTTCTTCTTGTTGTATATTCCTCTCTTCTCCTCTTGTCTTTGGTATTCTAACTCTCTTCTTAGTTCTTGTTACAGCAATGTAACTATAATAGAATTCTAACGTCTTATCTATCAAACCCAGTCTATATCTTTCCCCCTCCCAATTCACTAATATTCCCTCTGATATCAACCATGTAAAATTTGCCTCGCTTTTAATCAGTTTAACAGTCAGGAATTGATATTGCTTACCTAAGTCTCTTACCCTCCTAGGGATCTGTTTCAGAACCACAATCTCTTTCCCTCTATACTTCAATTGATCATCCCTTGTCCTTTTTAGTATTTTAGCTCTTATTGATTTTTAACAAATCTCACATGTACCTCCCTTGGGACCTTATGTCTCATTGCGTAACTCATGTTTATTCTAAATATTTCATCTATTTCCCCATCCATCTCTTGCTTTCCTATCCTTAAGGCACTTGCCAATAGCTCTGTCATCACTTCAGGGAGGTCTTCTTCGTTATCCCCTATATTTTGAAATCTTAAGAAATGGGCTGCTTTCTCTATTTCCAAAATGATAATGGTCTCTTCAAGGTTCTTATTTGCTTGTGTTAATTCCTCCATTTTTTCCAGTTTATTTTGATTTGTCTTCTATTTTCTGAATCCTTTGTTTATTTTTTGTTATCATTTGCTGAAAATTCCCGAGACTCACATCCATATTCTGGATCTGTTCTTTCATTTCCCCCAAGTCACCTTTCAGCTCATTATGGTTCATCATTGTTTCTTCTTTCTGTGCAGCAATAGCTTCTTGAATGGATTGGAACATCACTTGTATTTCTTTTTGGAAAGTATTCATTTTTCTTGTTGTAATATTGTATCTATTGACCTTTGGTTGGTGTAGAAGATGTTTTCTTTCCAATTTTGGTTAGTTTGGAGCACTCATCCCCCCTTTTTTCTTTTCTATTATAATCCATCTACAATAACAATCTAATCATAATTTCTCCGTCAATACCATTTTACAATTAATTTTACAATGAATTCAGTTTTATGTCAAATACCAATATTAAAATAGTAAGTCTATTAGGGAAAATAAAATACTTTAAAATTAAAGGTTTATAATCCAATTTTCTCTGTCAGCATCTTGTCCAAACCTGTATATATTATTTTGCTTTTCTTCTTTCACCTTTCAAAATGTCCATCAAATGATGTTTGTAATCCAAAAAGGCCCACCAAATTCCTGCAATGTCTCAATAATCCAGATAAACCAAAGGAACTGTTTGGAGCTTTTCGTTCAAGCTCCAAACAGATTCAAAACAGTTCCACGAAGTCAACAATATTTATAACCCATAAAAGTTCAACATACTTCAAAAGGCTTGCTGTCTATCCCCAAACCACAAGTAAAATGACCTTGCAGCTGTTCCTCTTATCTCCAGTCCACTTATCTACTTCAAAAATATTTCCCTCCTTTTAACTAAGCCGAGGTGGCGCAGTGGTTAAATGCAGCACTGCAGGCTACTGCTAGTTCAGCAGTTCAGCTGTTCAAATCTCACTGGCTCAAGGTTGACTCAACCTTCCATCCTTCCGAGGTGGGTAAAATGAGGACCCAGATTGTTGGGGGCAATATGCTGAACTCTGTAAACCGCTTAGAGAGGGCTGTAAAGCACTATGAAGCGGTATATAAGTCTAAGTGCTATTAACTCTCAAATTTATTTTTTCTGTGTAATATCTTTTTCCACCAGTAGATGTCAGTCCAGCTCTATCTTCCAGCTTCCAGCTAATACAGTGAAAGCTTAACTTCCATTGTCAAGTATTTCACTTTTTTCCAATATATTCAAGTAAAAAAAAGTATTTCCAGTACTTTAAATTACTTTTCAGTTTATTATAACTTCCAGTCTGGACCTTTCTTTATAATTTACTTTAAAATTCTCCTGTTAAAGTTCTATTCTTTTCTGGATCTGTCATCTGTCTCTTTAAATATCAGCTTGCCACTTCCTTTAGAGTTGGGAATAAAACCCCTTCCTCTTATCTTTAGAGAGTCTTATTTTCTAATAGTCTCTTTATTCGGGAATAAATCTCCAAAGTAGAAATTAGGAAAGTCCTCACCCAGTTCCAGTAGAATGCTCAGCAATCATTAATTAGTGCCCTCTCTTCAGTTGTCATAGCTTCAGTTGGGCCATAATGGCCGTCTCTTCTCCTGTCAGTCTGGAGGGTGCCCTTGGATCCAGCAGGAAGACTGCTATCCCCCCGCAATTGACAAGGGGGTCCCTCCTATCTTTGTCACCCTTCCAGGATGACTTTGACCCTTTAGGACCTCTAGATGAAAAGATATCAGCCGGTTTCGCGGAGCTCTACTTGCCACAGCTGTCTCGCCGTGACGCCAACCTGGAAGTCTATCTAGAATGTTGGACTATTTTTGAGATCCTTCCAGGACAGCTGATCCTGAACCACATATTGACATATTTAGCAGTTCAGTTCAGAATTGCTCAGTGTATAAAGTGAACATATGGAGAATAATTGGGAATAATTCATCTAGGCATATGGACTACTAATGCCATCACATTCAGTTCAGATATTTAATAACCTGCTTTTTAAAAACCAGATAATTAACACAAAAGCCTGCAGAAACCATGGCCGCATAATGAAAAGTATAATTCCAGCTTTATAGTCAGATGTTAATCAAACTGTATTTCATTTGGTTGTATGTCTGTTGATCATCTGCCAGTGCAAATTTTAATTCTAGATCAAAAGAAGGTGTTGAAAGCCTTTTCGGGTTTATGAATGAGAGTTGGACTCTGTATGGACAAGAAGTTGTATCTTCATTTGATCTTTCTGGTTTTCAGCTCATTTATAATCTGGATGGTAAGTACTAGAAGATCTTCATTATGTTCCTTATTTGCAATTTAATGTGATATGGTACTCAGGTTCTATGAAAACATGTAATTTCCTGATTGTAAAAGGTAGCATGAAGGATTCTATCCTGTGTCTTCCCTCTCCCAGAATTTAAATGTTGATTGCAAATATCAATTTTAAAATGAATTATTTTATCAGTATTATCATAATCCACGAAAGAGCTTCGTGTTGGGGTTAAAGGGAGCAGGCTAGAAACTGGAAGACTAAGAGCTGTGGTCCAGCCCCAGGCAGAAACACCCATCTGGGTGACCTTGGGCCAGTTATTTTCTTAGCTCTAGGAGGAGACTATGGCAAATCAGTTACTTGAGAAGAAAACAGGAGGAACTTGTCCAGGCAGTTGCCAGGAGTCAAAACTTAGTTGAAGGCACACACAGAGAAAAAAATATATGTAAAACATAATAGAATGAATCAGAGATCTACATTTACTGTAGTGGAGTTTTTGAGAGAAAAGATCCTTGAATAGCTGGTATTAAGTTTGGAAAATACTTTCATAGTCAGAATGAAAAAAACATAACTTATAAAATAGATACATTGCATAGAACAGAACAGAGAAGATAGGATTAATTTCTGTTCAGATTTTATTACAGAAACTTAGAATAAAAGTAAGATCTTTAGTTTTAATACAGCAGAGAAAAGGTGGTACAAAGAATCACCAGATGGGAATGGAATGAAAAATAATATCTAGTAGGATAGATTTTAAAATAAATGAACTCCTTAGAGATAGTAAAAAGGTAGTGACAAAAATGTAACAGTGTAGACAACACATTTTAATGAATATATTTGTTTAAATCACAATATTATGTATGTACTTAGCCCAGCTACAGAAAACCTAAAGTGATGGAGATAACTAAGAAATCTTAATAAATGTTATAGTAAATCATTACAAATGTTGACATACAGGATGTTTTTCTTAGTTCCTTTTCTTGCATTTTGGTTTTCTTCAAGGACACAGTGTTGGTTTAGCCAAGGAATTAATTTCTAAGTACCCAAATTGTACTGTGAAAGTACAGTTTTCTGACCTTCCTGAAATTGTGGAAAAATCAAAAAAATATAACGCATTTTCAGATGATTCCCAGATCTCTTTCCATGAAGGTAATATATGTTTTGAATCAATATCTCTGCCATTTTAAAAAGCACTACTGAAAGAAGCTAGTAGTACTGTAGAGACAATCTTTATGAAAGGGAGAATAAATTCTTTTTCCAAGATGATAATAGGCTTTGACAGAGTCTTACTTTGTTAAAAGGATTATTTTTTTTACAGGGGATTGTTTTAAAGATCCAATTCCTGAAGCAGATCTATACATATTATCAAAAGTCATGTATAGTTGGAGTGATGAAAAGTGCATCCAGTTGCTAACAAAATTATTCATGGCCTGTAAGCCAGGTAGGCATATTTACATTTCTAGAAAGAGAAAAATTGCTATTTGTGAATGGGAAGAAAAGCAAGCCTGCATAGCTGTTTTATGTGCTAACAACAAGCTTTGGCAATATACAAGTACTATGGTTCAGAATTTTGGTTGCAGTCATTAAGGCATACATCACATGACTGCTTCGCTCAACAGCTACAATTCCTGTCTGCTAGTTGTGGTTGTTAAGCAATTGTAGGGGTCATTGAACAGACAGACTGAAAAACTGCCTGCAGAAAAAAGGCAATCTACTCTCTTCCATGCACTGGGCTGGAGAAAGGAAGCTAGGATCCTAAAGGTCTATGATGAGATAGGCTATAATGAAGAGAAGAGAGTGGATGTGTTCTAGAGATGTAAGAGACAACACATTTCAGATTGTTTGGGTAAGAGAAAGAGGGTGAAGACAGCCTTCCTAATAGTTCCCAAAGTATACAATTGATCTGCTTCATTTTGGCAAGATTCTGTCTATAGGTGTAGAAAAATAAATAATTCTGCTTGGAAGAATAATTACTTGTGTTTCTTAGGTTTTGGAATCTGACAGAATTTTATTTCTTTGGCCCATAGCAGGCCTTTCCCTACCCTTTATGCATGGAAAGGAACTGATATGCAGGGCCAGAGAAAGGAAGCTCGGATCTTCAGGATCGAAGTTTCCTTTCTCCAGCCCACGCAAGAGTTCCCTCTGCTCCATGTGCCAGCCTTTTTTACTCTTCAGAAACATCACGATTGTTAGCTGTTCACCTCTGCCTGGCAATGGCTTAGGATAGCTACCAGTAGCTGCACAAAAAACCCACAATTGAAATAGGTGAGGGCATGTGGGGCAGGGAGTAGGCCTGGGCCTTCTGGATGTGATGCAGTGGGGAGAGGTAGGGAGGAACAGGCTGAGGCCTCCCGGGCCATGGCAACTTTGTATGTCCTGGAGGGCTAGGTGGGCAACTGGAATGGTGGGGACAGATAAATAGGCGGGAAGGAGTTGTCCCTATGGTGTGCTTTTGGATGCACTGCTAAGTGCCCAAATTTTGATCATATGAACACAGGGGCACTGCAATAGTTGTAACTTCAGGCAAGGATCATAATTCCCTTTTTGGAAGTGGTTTGCTCTTCAAACTTGTTTTAATTTAGTTTCTGAACATTTTGTTACCAGACTAGGTAACATCATCCCTTTATTATTAAATTGATTATTAAACATAATTCCCTTTGTTTAGCACCATTGTAGTTTTGGACAGTCACTGAATGTGCTGGTCATAAATTGAGGAATACTTATAGTGGGGAAGAAATAATGTTGATTCTAGACTGTGTTACCAAAGTAGGTGGTAGCAGATTTGGAGATAGAAAGGTGGAAGTTTTCTATCTAATAAATTAGATATGGATCCATTTGCACATAAAATATGTGCTATAACACTTTTCTAAATTTATAATCTCCTGGAGGCAAACTTGACATTTTTAAAGCACAAACAATATTTCTTAGCTATTAAATCTGAACTCCGAAAAGAAATTTTATAATTATATTTTGGGTCACATTCTCTAATCAATACTGAATCAGTATACTGTGGAAACCACTTCCTCCCATAGGTGCCTAAACCCCCTATATATTATGAAACCTATTTGTTTCTTACCCTTTTAAAGCAGGGAGAGGCCATTTATCATTGAATGTAAGCAAAGTCCAGTTGAGAAAAGATTGCTTAGAATTTCCATGATGGTTCAATTAAGACGTATAAGCAGAGTGTCAGAAGTAGTCCTAAGTTAAGTGGGCTAAAATAGTATGTGTTATGAGTTAGACAATGCTGAAGAAGCTGCGACTTGCAAAACATTGCAATATCTTTCAGGACTCAAGGAGACTAAAATAGACCATGGACTTAGCCTAGGAAAAAAGAGCCCAAAACAATCTTGTTAGAAGACGAGCAAAGTTGTGGGAGAAAGGTCACAGTCTCAGCAATGAAAATGAGGTGGTAAGAAAACCACTCCTTTTCTGGGCAACTTATTCCTGAATTAACCAAATTACTTTTGCAACAGGTGGTGGAGTTTTAGTGGTGGAACCAACTGTTGATGAAGAAATATCAGGGCCTCTTTCTGCTCATTTGTTCTCCATTCTAATGCTGCTTCATTCTGAAGGAAAACCACGGAAACCATCAGAGCATCAGACGTTCTTCAACACAGCTGGCTTTAAAGATGTTCAGTTCAAGAAAGGAAATGTCTTTGATGTCATTTTGGCCAGAAAATAATACTCAGCTTGCTTTATTCCTACTAAGTGTTAAAATAAAATTCCAATAATAAAATTGCTTTTACTATTGATTCTAACCTGCGAGTCTATAGATATTGCTTGAATCCTTACAATTTATATTGATTGTTTCCCAGTATGTTTTGATTGCTTATTTGTACCCTATGACTATCATTAAGTGTTGTACCTTATGATTCTTGATGAATGTATCTTGTCTTTTTATGTACACTGAGAGTATGTGCACCAAAGACAAATTCCTTGTGTGTCCAATCACACTTGGCCAATAAAGCCTATTCTATTCTATGTATCAATTTACTATAGTAACCCTATTATCTACCTACTAGCCCTTCTTTGTATGTATTTTGAAGGAAGGTAGGAATTTCACAGCAGATGCCATGTATGTTTGTCAGACCTACAAGGCAGACCAGATCAGAAAACTTATTCCATAGGCACATGAGAATTACTTTTTATTATAGTAAAAGAATCTTACAAGACTGTTGGTATTTTACCTTCTCTCTCTAATGCCCCATTTCATCAAGGAGAAATAAGACCAAGTCTCATTTCCCAAGGCTGAAGGGATGCTTCTGCTCTTGATGTTTTTGTAACAGATGAATACAGGTAGGCCTCAACTTGCAACCATTCATTTAGTCACCGTTTGAAGTTACAACACCACTGAAAAAAGTGACTTATGACAGTTTTTCGCACTTATGACAGCATTCCCAGTCATGTGATCAAAATTCACACGAATTGCTTGACAACTGATTCATATGACTACACTTGGAATACTGCATCCAGTTTTGGTCGCCACGATGTAAAAAAAGATGTTGAGACTCTAGAAAGAGCGCAGAGAACAGCAACAAAGATGATTAAGGAACTGGAGGTTAAAACATATAAAGAACGGTTGCTGGAATTGGGTATCTCTAGTTAATGAAAAGAAGGACCAGGGGAGACATGATAGCAGTGTTCCAATATCTCAGGGGCTGCCACAAAGAAGAGGGGATCAAGCTATTCTCCAAAGCACCTGAAGGCAGGACAATGGATGGAAACTAATCAAGGAGAGAAGCAACCTAGAACTAAGAAGAAATTTCCTGACAGTTAGAACAATTAATCAGTGGAACAACTTGTGGAATGCTCCAATACTGGAAGTTTTAAAAAAGAGATTGGACAACCATTTGTCTGAAATGGTATAGTGCAGTGATGGCGAACCTTTTTTCCCTCGGGTGCCAAAATAGTGCGTGCACGTGCTATCACGCGTGCGTGCGTGCCCACACCCATAATTTAAAGCCCCCCACTTGCCCCATCCCCCTGCACATGCATGAGCGACCCCCCCACTCCCCCATTTCCCGACTTCCAGTGGGTCCGGTAGGACCTTTTTTTGCCCTCCCCAGGCTCCAGAGGCTTTCTTGGAGCTTGGAGAGGGTGAAAACACTCCCCCTCACCATCCCAGAGGCCCTCCGGAGGCCAAAATCGCCCTCCCAAAGCCTCAGTGTGAGTCAAAAATCAGCTCGTGGGCACACACATGCATGTTGGAGCTGAGCTAGGGCAACGGCTCGCGTGCCGGCAGATATGGCTCCGCGTGCCACCTGTGGCACCCGTGCCATAGGTTCGCCATCACTGGTATAGTGTTTCCTGCCTGAGCAGGGGATTGGACTAGAAGACCTCCAAGGTCCCTTCCAAATCTTATTCTATTCTATTCTATTCTATTCTATTCTATTCTATTCTATTCTATTCTATTCTATTCTATTCTATTCTATTCCATTCCATTCCATTCCATTCCATTCCATTCCATTCCACTACATTCCACTACATTCCATTCCATTCCATTCCATTCTGACTGTTGCAGTGTCCTATGGTCATGTGATAACCTTTTGCCACCTTCTGAGAAGCAAAGTCAGTAGGGAAGCTAGATTCACTGAACAACTATGTTACTTAACAACTGCAGTGATTCACCTACAACTATGGGAAGAAAGATTGTAGAATGAGACAAAACTCACTTAACAACTGTCTTGCTTAGCAACAGAAATCTTGGGCTCAATTGTGGTTGTGAGTCAAGGACTGCCTGTATTCTTTTCAAGGCCATCTCCACAGCTCTCTATAATGGCCCAGATTTTGCTTGCAAATTCAATACAAGATAGTCCCAATTCCCCAGGGTTCGTTCCAAGGCTGTGGCTATCACAAATCAAGTGAAATGTAGGCTACTACAACAGAATGATATACAGAAAGAAATAGGGATTTCTTTTAGCTTATAATTTCCATCTGCACCCCAATACAGCTACAGGGTTTAATTGATCTTGGCGTGATGGGCAGTTTAATGGAATCATCCACTGCATGCTAATATGATGTACTATTATCAGGGGTGGGTTCCAACTTACTGTGTGGGTGCACCTCGTGGGTGCACGCATGTGCAGTAACAAAAAATAAAATAAAACCTAAGCAGAAAAAAAGATGGTGACCACATGCACAGTGCTGGAACTCAGCTTCTGCGCATGCTCATAAGGGAAAAAAAATAAAATAAAAAATAAAAAAAATCTAATTTTTTTAAAAAAATATGGCGGCGCCCACGGACCGGCACCGGCCAATCCGATTCGGTGACATCATCATGACGTCACCAGCGGGTCACTACCGGTTTGGGTGAACCAGTCCGAACCGGGAGGAACCCAGCCCTGACTATTATGTCTACCCTGCTATGCTTATATGTGCTATGAATGGATGATTTTTTTAATGCCACTGGAGCACAATTAATTTCTACAATTGCTTTCACTAGTCTTGATCCTCAGGAGTTCCTGGAAATTTATTTAGCTTCCCCCCTTTATATTTTCAAGCAGTTGTGTGAATGGACAGGCAACAGACTTGTAATCTAAATATTCATGAAGACCACAATAAAATGACCTACAGATCCATGTGGTTTCTGCATTTATTGCTTTGTGTTACTGGGTCTATGAGTATATTCAATAGTTTTGTCCTCAGCTTTTTAAGAAGTATCCAAATATCTCATTTATATTCATGGATAAATCCATCCATGGGAAAAAGACCCTAAAATATTTATCTGGGCCACGATGGGTCAGCAGTTAAAGATGCTAAGCTTATCAGATGGGAAGTTGACAGTCCGGATTCGAGACCTGAGTGTGGCATGACGGGATGAGCTCCTGTTACTTGCCCCAGGTACTGTCCACCTAGTAATTTGAAAGCAAACAAATGCGAGTAGATAAATAGTACCACTTTGGTGGGAAGGTAACAACATTCTGTGACCCTTGGTATATAGCTATGCTGATCATATGACTATTGAAATGTCTTCAGACAACGCTGGCTACCTCGGCTAAGAAACAGAGATGAACACCGCCCCCTAGAGTTGGACACGATTGGACAGGGGAAACATTTATCTTTAGTTTTAAAATATTTAAATCAAATACTGCGAAAAACATGCCACTCCCAGATAATCCAATTGTGAAAATGAAAATATATTAAAATTTTGAGGGTCTGCTTACCTGTAGGTGAACTTAACAGCGAGCTTCTACAGGAATAACAAATTACTCAGAATGTATTGTGTTCATCCTTTTGAATGGTGTGGGAGTAGGAATGGATTTCCAGAGGAAAAATTGCAGACTACCAGAACCAGGAGCACTACTTAGGTGACCCTGAGAACACAAATAAACCTCCAAGTGCTTCAACGAGACTCTAAAAGGATCCAAATTACCAGCTCTCTGCAAGGAATATAAATCCTTCCATTCCCCACTATCCCGTCAGAGCTGAAGAAGCTTCTTGGATGAGAAGCGAAATGGCTTCAAAAGAAAAAACAAGAAAGTCCAGTTGCCTCCTGAAAAAAAGCACCTTTGGGACACTCAGAATGTATGTATGTATGTTTTTTGGTCTCTGTGTGCTCGTTTGCATGTGCTGTGTATCTCATATTTTTTTGTAAAGTACAATGTTAGAAAGACCTTGCTAGAATCCTTAAGAAGTGGCCTTCCTCTATAACAGTCAGAGTTTGATTATCTTTGTCTGGAAAAATTAGTCTCAAAAGGACCATATATACATGGTGGAACTGATACTGCTGAATTTGATACTTGATCCTGATTTCCTTCTTAGTGCAGCCATGTTTCATGCTACTATTCTGTATTTTAATGTTTTAATCCACTAAAAGCTACTAAGTTGCATGTAAATGTGCAAACTTTGAGATAAAATGAAGATGATAATAATAACAACAATAAATAGAATGCAACAATCATAGAAAAAAACTAATGTCTTCAAGAACCAAGGTATCTACAGCCATTAATATTCCTGATTACACAGGAAATTGATAGCACAGAAACTTCATCTCGAATTACACTTGGAAGCTATCTGGCAGCCAGTACAGCTTGGATATCAGTGATAATTTATTAGAATAATGAGAAATCCATTCCACAGATGTAGTAACAGTTTGCCACTCTTATAGCTATAATGTAGGCCTAAATAGGAGCTCTCACCCTGTCCAGTAGAGTTCATCCCTTATTGACCACCAGCAACAATCTAGATCAGGGGTGTCAAACTCACATGTCATGGTGGTGTCACATGACATATCAGGACTCCCCCCCTTCGCTAAAATGGGCATGGGCATGGTCAGCACGTGATGCATCTGGCCCATGGGTCGGGAGCTTAACAGCCCTGATCTAGATGTTTCCACTCCCATTTCATCTCTGTCAACTCCTCTGTAAGCCTTGGGGAATAATAGATACCCAAAAGTGGAGTGGTTGTAATCTCATCCAAAGCCTCAGCTATCCTCCCCCTTATTCCAAGCAGCAACCAAGGCCTTGGATCAACCATGCAGGAGGTCAACAGGGATAAGCCACAGCTCCTTCTGAAACTGCTCTGAGGCCATCAGTCTCTGGGCACGGATCAATGTAATGGGTCCAGTCTCCCTGTAGCGGGTTGTGGCATTACAAAATACAAAAGAAATCAGAGTATGATCAGACCACATCAAAGGAAGCTACACAACCTCTTCCAATTTCAAATCACATCATCACTGCTCTGACAGGAATACTGAATCTGCAGTGTGACCACTGCCACCAGTCAGGTTATGAATGATATAGAAGAGGCTCATGGCTGTCATGGAAGCCATGAACTACTGAAACACCTCAGATTCTATTTCTAGAGAAGGCAGATTAAAATCCTATAAAACTATAGGTCAAGGGAAGTCCACTGCAGTCAGCACATAATACTTTGGGTAGCCTCCATTTCCCAAATCCATATTCAAGTCCCTCAATTCCCAGAACTGGGACCTACCCACTGATCTTATCAAATATACTTGATAAACATCCTTGTGAGGAGATCAAGGTATGAGTGACCACCTGAAGGGTCTTCCATTAAGGATGTAACAACTGGTACATAAGATGAATCTGGGAAAAGGTTCTCCTGCAACAGCTGCCACCTCCTCATTGAGCAGTAGCAGCAAATGCATGAGCACTTCTATATTGCGTATCAGTCCTGAATAGGAAACTGTGGAATTGAGGGGTTTGAATATGGGGGCCAATGCTGGAAATATAGTAAATCGGGGGAGGGGACAAATAGCCACTCAGTTTTGCTTGCATTGAATTGGTCTCTTCTTCCCCATCCAGATGCAAGGTCTTAAGGCACTGGGTTAGTAGATTGACAGCTTTATTTGCACAGTCTTGGGTTGATAAGTAAAGCTGCATATCATTTACATATTGATAATATAAATTTCTAGCTTTTTTTTTTCATTTAGAAGGTTACAAGGTCATAATGCAGTTGATAAGATCAGAAGGCTTCAGGTAAGAAGATAAAGTATTTTGCGTAAAAGGTTACTTAACATGAAGGTCCAGTTATGTGTACTGTCAACATAGTAAACTACATTGTGCCACAAGAATATTTTAAAAATGTACTCCAACCTCTTCTGAAGACATGGAGTTTGCATACTTTACTTGTGGCTTACCAAGATTGCAGAAAGTATAAAAGAAGACTCCTTTGGGATTCTTTTTCTTTCTTTCTTTATTTTTTATTCAAAAAGTTTTATTAGTACAAAGTACAAACATTTTTCTCTTTTCTCCCCCCCTTCCCCCCAAACCCTTCCCCACCCCTCCACCCCCCCTACCCTCCCTCCCTTTCACCCACCCGCCCCCCGACTTCCCAGAAAGAACACAGGGTATATTATACAATAAGCATAATATTAAAATATACTAACAAATTGTTAATTTCAAAATTTCTCTAGTTCTTTAACTCCTGATTAGTCAAAACTTTTAGAACATAATCTAGAAATTAAGTGTATAACATTGGTAATCTAACATTCCAATATATGAAATTATAACTATATATCTTTCATTTAAATAGTCCTTAAAACATAATATGATAATACAAAAAGAGAAAAGGGAAATTTTCTTCACCATCCAGCCAGATGCACGACTGTCGACATCAATTCCTCAATAATAAATGATCCTTCTTTCAGCACTAAACCTCCGTGGTGGCATGCCATACCTGGCATTTAGAGCCATCTTGCTTAATTACAGTACAGTTCATAGTTGTTCTCAACAGGAAAAATTATGTTATAAACTCAATCTTTTCTGTAAAATATTTTAAATGGTCCGCCATATTTTTATCCAAAAGGCCTAGGTTTTCTTTTCTTTTTTTCTTGATATAACCATCATGTACAAAAATACATAACATCTTCATATCACCCACATTTAGGTTATAAATTTGGTCTTTCCCCATATTACCATCCTTATAGTTTCTCTGGTATTTTAACCCAATTTTCATACAGTTCTTAAACTCATTTTCTCAAAATAATTCCATTAACACTTTATACAACCTTTCTATATGCATTTAACTATTATCTTTTATTTCTATTATCAAATTGTCTTCTTAGTGCTAAATACAATTTTAAGCCTTCTCTCCATCTGGCCTACGATTACCCATACTAAAGCCAAATTCTAGTTGTTCCTTCTTCTCATTCGACCTTTAAATCCAACTCTTCCACCCGCTTGTGATTTGATAATTTCTTGAGTTGTTAACTTGATTTGTTGTTGTGTTGATTCATCCTTACATATAGCTGCTGCTCTGGTCTGACTCTGATCCTTTATCTCTCCTTGTATCACAAAGGAATCCAAATTGCAGATATCACTCTGGTTCTGTAAATCCCCCATTCTTCTTCCTTCTGGTATTTGAGATATCTCGGCCTCTAGCACTTTTTCATAAAAATCTCTTGCTTTCCATATAGTATTGAGCCGATATCTCTTTCCCAAGTATATTAACGATAAACCAGCTGGGGCTTCCCATCTGTACTGTATTTGCTGTTTTTTCATTTCATCCACCAAGAAGGCATAATCCTTTCTAGTTCTCAACATTCTAGGGGGAATTTCTTTCATTGTCATCACCTCATGTCCATTTATCTGGAGCTTGTTCTTAAAAGTCGCCTGTAGGATTTTATTACGTAATGTCCTTGTAGTAAAATATATTACTATATCTCGTGGCAGATGTTTGTGTTTAGCCACCCAAGAATTGGCCCGATATATCTTGTCAATCTGCATATCCAGTTCCTCTTTTGACACCCCCAGCATTTGCACAAATGCCTCCACCATCATTGGTTTTAGGTTTTCTTGTCTGTTCTCCTGTACTCCTCTTATTCTTAAAGCAAACTCCATATTTCTATATTGGATCATTAATGTCTCAATTTCATACTTTTCAATTCTATTTTGAACCTCTTCTATGTTGTCACTCAAAGTTGTCACAGATTGCTTAATTTCTGCCACCTCCTCTTCCAAAATTTCCATATTTCCAATCAGTCCTTTAAATGCCATAAATGTATCTTCCCTTAATTGCTGGTTCCTAATTGCAATCTCTTCTGAAACAGCCTGTATTTTTTCATTAAGATCATTAATTTTTGAAGTAAACTCCATAACCAATTTATCTTTCCTGGCTTTTAAAACTTCTTGTAACTTTTCAAGCGTTAAAGTCTGTTGGGTGTTGAATAAACATTAGATTGCATACTTGAAATATAAGCAGGAGGACCATAAAATCCTTTGTTAGAAACAGTCTTTCCAGGTTTTAAAGCCATTTGGAATTTAAGGATTAAACTTTATGTTTTAGTCCGAAGTCAGAAAGAAAGGAAAAAGTTCATCAAAGTCAGACGTTTTCATACAGAGGGCTGCTAGCAAAACAAAGCTTTCTTTTAACTTTCACTTTCATGCTCTTTGAAACTTCAATCGCCATTTTGTAGCTCATTAACTCATTTAGTTTGTCACTTCCGAAGTGTAGATTGGAGTTAAGTTTGAATACTTGCCAACTGTGTCTCCTGGCTTTTTCTGTCTGCTCTCTGCTGTAAGTCCTGAAGCTAGAATCGCATGTTGGGAGCAGAAATTGGACGCGGCTTCTTGCTCCGCAAAAGCGGAGGCATCCCGGGTCCCGGAGCTGATGACAGGCTGCCTGGGGAGCCCTCACCCTTCGTGCCCCAGATTGTCTCCTGGGGCACTAGGGGGACTCTACCCTTGCCTGCCGGCTCTCATCTCTCCCCTACGCCCGGGGAGAAGATTTTCCAAGCCACCAGACAGCTGATCTGGCGGCTTGACAGAACCCGGGAATGGGCGCCCAACAAGGAGCGTCTTCGAAGCTCACGGCGCCAACCAGAAGTCCTCCTTTGGGATTCTTGATTGGAGACTAAAGGGCAGATAAAAAGGAATGGTGGTCATCAAAAATAATAAAATAAAATAAAATAAAATAAAATAAAATAAAATAAAATAAAATAAAATAAAATAATAAAATAAAATAAAATAAAATAAAATAAAATAAAATAAAATAATAAAATAAAATATAAAATAAAATAATAAAATAAAATAATAAAATAAAATATAATAAATAATAAATAATAAATAATAAATAATAAATAATAAATAAAATATAATAAATAAAATATAATAAATAAAATATAATAAATAATAAATAATAAATAATAAATAAAATATAATAAATAATAAATAATAAATAAAATATAATAAATAATAAATAATAAATAAAATATAATAAATAATAAATAATAAATAATAAATAATAAATAATAAATAATAAATAATAAATAATAAATAATAAATAATAAATAATAAATAAAATATAATAATAAATAATAAATAATAAATAAAAAATAAAAAATAAAAAATAAAAATAAATAAATATAATATAATATAATATAAAATAAAATAAAATAAAATAAAATAAAATAAAATAAAATAAAATAAAATAAAATAAAATAAAATAATAAAATAAAATAAAATAAAATAAAATAAAATAAAATAAAATATAAAATAAAATAATAAAATAAAATAAAATAAAATAAATAAATAAATAAATAAAAAATAAAATAAAATAAAATAAAATAAAATAAAATAATAAAATAAAATAAAATAAAATAAAATAAAATAAAATAAAATAAAATAAAATAATAAAATAAAATAAAATAAAATAAAATAATAAAATAAAATAAAATAAAATAAAATATGGCAGCATCTCATTGAGGATGAGAAGAAATGAAAAGGACCTGAGGAAGTGTTCTAACAAAGTGTTCGGAGATGAACACATAATAATATGACTGAGGAGACACAGATTCATAGAGTTATTGAGGGAAGAGCCAGGGGAAAGAAAGTGCTGTCTATGCTGTCTTGAGGGGAGATGAAGTAGAAAACGAACAATATGAAGAAATAAACAGGGTTGTCAGAACTTGAAAGAGGAAATTCACACTGTCATGGAAAGGTTATGTTGCCAGATCTTTCCTTACTGTATCAGAGTTGCTATTCTGATATCTCTGATTTTATTTATTCATTAGATTTTTTTCCTGTCTTGTATTACAAGGAAGTCAAGGTTGTGAACATACATGATACACCATTTTCCTATGTTCTGCACAACAACAACCCTCTGAGGTGAGTATAATTTACCAGTATGTGGTATAATTTAAATAGGGCCAGATAAACCTGGATGGAATGAATTGTTCATTTTTATTTGGAAGATCTCTGATCAAGAAACAGTCTGGGCAGTATAAAGATAGGGGTTGACCAGCTACTCTATTCTTTCTTTTCCCCCTTAAGTTATTTTTCTTTCTAATAGGGACAAAGCTGAAGCAGGTTAGGAAATCATAGGAGAAAACACAATGTTGTCTAAATGCTTGTAAACTATTAATTTTTGGTAGTAATCGCACAATACTGTGTCCAGGAGGAGATGTCCATGGACCCTGAAGAAGTCAAGGTCAACTCATGTCTTTACTTTTTTAAGTAGGATATCAAAAGACTCTGAAGAATACAATAATTAAGTGTTCACACTGACTTCTTCCTGATTAATAAT
Source organism: Diadophis punctatus similis (assembly GCA_023053685.1). Taxonomy (NCBI): domain Eukaryota; kingdom Metazoa; phylum Chordata; class Lepidosauria; order Squamata; family Dipsadidae; genus Diadophis; species Diadophis punctatus. Next base: position 17,003,435 of record JALIGW010000013.1, on the reverse strand, counting down.
TTTATTTGAATTTTTTTGGGGGGCTACATTAATCATTGCTGTTTAGGGTTCTTGGAGAAGGAAAAGGCAACAGCTGGGCTTGCAACTGGAGATATTTGATTTCATCTGAAAACAATACTGTATTTTAAATAGTTAAATAATTTAAAATTTCTTTTTTCCTTTTAATTGGGTTAAACATGCTCTCTCACAATAAAAATAAGACTAAATTTTTAAAATGAAATAACATTCTGCAGTCCATTTGTAAAACAACATTGCTATATTATCATATTATAATTAATCTGTTTTTAAGCTGTAATTTTCACCCTTCTTTAGATCCTTTAACATTTTTTAAAAACATGTTCTTGCTGTAATTAATAAATCACTCCCTCCTCCCCAATAAAATCTGCATTCTAATCTCTCTCTAAAGGAAGAAAGTGAGCTTTTTCTAAATTTCTATGACAAAAATTCTTCTAATTTTCAAAAATTCATGATTCATTTCCTCCTTAAGGAAATTTGTTTTTAAAGAAAGTTTTTAGAATCAATGAGAATATTCCAAGTATATTTCCTGTACTTGTGCTTCTGTGAATAGCGGTAATTCTCATTACCATGTATTTAATGAAATTTCATTACTCTCTTTTCTTTTGTTTTCTTGTGTTATTTGAAACAATTGCTTTAGGACTTTAGTTATTTTTGGAACTTTGACTTTCTGATCCTGGAAGCAACCCATAAATATCTGAAGCTCTTTCCTTGAGAACTGGAGATATTCGATTTAATATGAAAAGAGCTACTGTAGAACTTCCTAAAAACACAATGAGTTCACCAGAAGAAACTGAAAATATTAAAATGTTATTTCATTACCAGCATTCATTTGTAAATTCAAAGGTAAGATATGTAATACTTACAAATAATGTATCAGGTATTAAAGCTTACAAAAACATTCTATTTTACATCTTTGTAAAATTTCAATGGATATAAAGTGTCAATGTAAAAAAAATTATTCATGAATGTATATAATTAATCCTAATATCAAAACTATAATGGAGTCCTGAATTACTTAAGTCGTTATGGTTGTAAATCAAGGCAAAAAGATTCTGCAGTGACCAGAATCTTTTTCATAGCAGTTAAGCAAACACCACAATTGTTAAGTCAACACTGCGGTTTTAAGCAAATGCCCAAGTCATTAAGCAAAACCCATTCATTTGAATTGGCATTTTTTTTGGCCAGCCAGAAACTGGCAAAAACATTGCGAATCGCAGCCAGTCACAGTTGTGGAATGCTGCAAGAGGTCATAAAACTATCCCACTCAAGATATATTCACATGACCACAGTGGAACAGCATGACCATTTATGATGGCTGGGGTTGCTTTATAGGCTGCAAAACACCCATTTTGTGGCCATCGTAAGCTTGAAAAGTTGTAAAATGACTAGTCATTAAGAAAAGACTACCTGTAGTAAACCAGACAATGTACTGAAGGACCATATAGAGCAGTGATGGTTAACCTTTTCGGCACTGAGTGCTGAAACTGGAGTGCTCACATGCGCCGGAGCACCAGAATCCAGAAGAGAGTAGCTGGCCGGTGCGCATACGTACGGCGGCCAGCTGCTGTCTTCTGGGTTCCGGCATGCATGCGTGCGCCAGAACCTGGAAGACAGAAGTTGGCCGGTGCGCATGCACGCTGCACCAGCTGTCTGGCATGCATGCGGGCGACGGAACCCGGACGAAGCAACTGGCAATGGTGCACGTGCCCACAGAGAAGGCTCTCCATGCCACCTCTAGCACGCGTTCCATAGGTTCGCCATCGCGGATATAGAGGCTTTGAAAAATAAAATAAAATTTACCATATTTAGATAATGCATTAAAAAAACTTTATTCACTTCACTGAGATGATTAAAAAAATAAATTTTAAAATGCCAAGTGATAAAACACCAGGATAAGATGGGTTCCTCCTTGAGTATAAAAGAGAAAGTTAAATTTTTAGATATTTTGATACCAAAACTTTGTCAAGTGTATGAAGAAATATTTTATTATTTTCAGAGGATAATATTGTCTTGAATCACATACCTGGTACATGTCAGTACTAGGTAAATGGATTCTCTGTACCCTTATTATGGTTAAAAGCTTAATACTGCAGTACTGGAAAGATTACTGTATGGCCAATTTATTCAATGGATTGAAGACCTGATAGTATTTTCCACTTATGAGAAAATTGCCTATAGATGTAGACTTTGTAAGGATAAATGTAATGAAATATGAACTCTGTTAAGGAGTGTGGGCTGCAGAGTCTAGTGCTTACGAAGCGGAATGGGTGGTTGCGGCTTGATAAAGTCAATAATTGATAACATGTTGTAAATAATAAGCTTTACTCAAATTAAACAGCACAATAACAAAAAACAGTTCATTCTCTACTTATCTCTAGTGGAACGCTTTAATTTCTTTGTACGTTATATTCTTTAGTTCTTCACACACAGTGAGTAACTTCACACACAGTGAGTACCTTCACACACAGTGAGTAACTTCACACACAGTGAGTAACAAACAATCAAGCAAACCTCTCTCTTTCTCTCTATCAAGCCAAGCTACGAGCACTCCTCTCTGCATATGCGCTTTCTTGCTCTCTTTTTATAGTCATCAGCAAACAAACCTGGATTCTCTTAAAGCAACAATGACATATTCTACAAACTTGCATTTCATTTTTACTTCTTCTATTAGAAAACCCAATCTGGTTAGTTATAACCTTAACAAACTCTACAAAATACAGTAGACTAGTAGTCATGCAATTTTTAAAAAATCTATGCATAGTTTAATATTTGCATTCAATAATTATATATAGAATTGTAATTGCTTATAGTTATAATGAAATATATGATATAATTTTTTGTTGCATTTATTTCACAAAGAAATGTTCTTTTTCCCTTTCCTACATTAATACATTATTTACCTATTTTTGGATCGTTGCTGTTGTTCCTGGAAAGGAAGAATCAAGATGTTAATACAGAGTTCTCTGTGGGGCTACCTTTCTCTAGAGCAGTGTTTCCCAACCTTGGCAACTTGAAGATGTCTGGACTTCAACTCCCAGAATTCCCCAGCCAACGGATGCTGGCTGGGGAATTCTGGGAGTTGAAGTCCAGACATCTTCAAGTTGCCAAGGTTGGGAAACACTGCTCTAGAGCAATTGGTCCCTGAAACAATTTAGGTTCCTTCCTGAAACTTGTAAAACTTATCTGTTCCACAGATAAGCAATGATTTAATTGCAATTTTAACTATAACTAGTGATTAATTTGCATTATTGAATATTACTGTATATTACTATTTTATTCTAATCTTATACCAGCTAGGGCTTTTACTTTTGTATGTTACTTAATCAATAGACAGAAGTGGGTTATAATTCCTATATAAAAGCTGGCACGCTGCTGGTATATCAATATGTCTATACATAAATGGAAACAGATAAAAATCCAGTATTGTCTTTAATATACAAGGAAAGCATTATTCCACTGATATTTCCATGTTTATAAATAGTGTTCTATCTTCTGAGAATGGACTATGTCTGCCAATGAGATAAAGCAGAAGGTGACTTTCTAACGTTTTGCAAGTGTTCTTCTAGAAATCTAGCTAGTTTCTTTCTAAAAAACACCAAGGTCAGATACTAGTTGATAAGATGAGATCAGAAGATCCCGCTTAGTAATATATTTATTGTTTCCTACTGGAATGTGACAGTTCATTTTTCTAAGAAACAAATTGTTACATATGGAAAGACCAGTTACTTGAGTTTGCTCTTCTTGCTCTTCTATGTTATACCACATAAGCTTTGTGCTTATGTTCACAAGAGAAGAAAGAGTCATTGCCAAAAAGTCAACCAACAAAGGCTGGAAATTATTTCCTTCAAATGAACGATAGAAAGAACATCAGAAATGATGCATCACAAGAAGGGTATCTATCTGGCTGCTCTTAGACCTTGAGTTGGAGTGACATATTAGCAAAGGAGGGTGAAGGTCTGCTCTCTCATGTATAGAGTTCATTGTGCAATAACAAATCACTCCAAAGAAAATGGTTTTTGTGTGTTATGTGTATAAGCTGCTGTATGTATCAAAGTCATAAACTTTCAAGAAGAAACTGAGAAGATTGCTATCTCCTCTTTTCACTTCCCATCTCCCCATCTCAAGGGGGGGGGAGAATGTAGTAAATTATTTTTGTCCCTTGTCTCAAAATCATTTTAAAAATGCACCCAAACCTGTTCTGAAGATAGGGAGTGTGCATATTTTAACCACAGTTTATCAAGCAATGGAGACTACAAAAGCATGCCTCTAGGAAGAAACTCCCAATTTTTCTCTTGAATCTGAAAGACAGAAGAGAAAGGTATGATAAACCAGTACAATGACAATATGCTAAGTGGAGCAGGCAGAACTGAAAAGGGTCTGTGGAAAGTAGTAGTGTACTGGTATAGTACATGTAGTTGATGGGCTTGGTTGTTAATATGTTGTAATAGAACTGGTGAGAGTCATGTTCAGTGAAGAAAGTTCACTGGGTGACTTTGATTAATCACCTTTTATTCACCGAAGCTTACTGCATAGGGTGCTTCTGAGCAAAATCATTAGAGGGAGTGCTACTTCAGGTAAAAGCTGTCACAAATTGGGATGTTGAAGGTGCTCTCCCTATGTGGGGTTGTGGGGCAGGAAGAGCCAGGAGCCAATGATTTATGTCTCCATCCCTGTGGAGCAGATTCTCCACAGGGATGGATAGATATCTAGGTGGGGCTTCCCCTGCTGGTTTTTAAGAAGGTGGTCAAAATGGGCTGAAAAGTTGGAATTTTAGTAGGTAAACATTGTCAGATTATTTATCTATTGTATAACTAGAGACACTGAAATGGGTTGATGAATTTATTTATGTACCGTATTTTTCGGAGTATAAGACGCACCTTTTTACCCTCAAAAAGAGGGTGAAAATTTGGATGCGTCTTATACACCGAATGTAGCCCCACCCAGCCACCCCCACCCTTTGGCCTCTGCCTGCCAGCAATTTGCCTCTTTGCAGCAAACAGAGCAAAGCACAAGAAGAGCACAAGAAGAGATAAACTGCCTCCCGACCTACAGCTGACGGAGGCTTGCAAGCCACATGGTAAAATGAAACTAACTACGGTGGCTGTAATGTGACAAAATGCTGGGAGATAAACTGCTGGCAATATTAGATTGCTGAAATTGCAAGGAGGCAAGCTATAGCTGCTATGGCTCAGAGCTGGAGCTCTTGCCTCACAATCAGGTGGTTGTGAGTTCTATCCTAGGTAGAGGCAGATTCCGTTAATATGTTATTTTGTTAAATGTTTGTAGAGCATTCAAATTATTAGACTTATTTTTTAAAGACTGCTTTATTATTGTTCTAGACAACTTAACAAAATGAAGAAGCTTTTTAAAATAAATGCTTGCTCTGAAGAGGCCCAGTGCTATTGTATCTTCTTTTAAATAGCAGAGAATACTTCCAGAAAGCCACATCAATTTTAAAGATCTGTAAAAGTATAATCTGAAATGTCCTGTTTTAGTATTAAGTATTAGTATTAAGTATTAGTATTAAAAGAAGGCAGCTGAGAAACCCTGACTTAGTCATGTTTGGAGTAGATCTATTTAAATAATTGGAAGGAGTTAGTGTGATTACATTTAAGAAAACTTTCTGGGATTAATATACTGCCATAAATGTACATTTCTCCAATTCTTTGCCATTTCTATGGGTCAGGCACACATGCACAGAAATACACAGCAAACAGTGTATATCATCTGTACCGTTTGCTGTTTGCTGTTTGGCAAATTGCTGGGAGGCAGAGGCCTTTTTTCCTTGTTTTCCTCCCCCAAAACTAAGGTGCGTCTTATACTCCGGTGCGTCTTATACTCCGAAAAATACGGTATTTTTTTGTGTTTGATACTATAACCAATGAGAATTTCTTTAGATTGCAATGGTATAGAAATATTATGAGTGAGTGAATGAATGAATGAATGAAATAATTTTCTTGTGTGTTTGACAGAGAAGTGAAGAACAATGGGTTCACCAGAGGAAAAAGAAAATATTAAAATATTATTTCAGTATCAACATTCATTTATGGTTTCAAAGGTAGGGTGAAAACAGAAAATAATGGCATTACAATGTACAGCTTTATATCTTCAGAGTCTTATGGATATGAAAAAAACCTCCAAATTATGCAGCTTATGCTACACTAAAATTATTTCACTTAAAGTACAAGAGCCTTTGCTGAACTTTCTGAATCAGTTTTTTTCATTTTTCTTAGAAGATCATTCATCTTTCTCATTCTGCTTTGGAAAGCTTTTTGTTTATTATTTATTTATTATTAGAGCAGTTTATTGGGTAGTTTATAAGGCTACCCAATTTGCAGTTGAAGGAAATCAGATTGGAACATGACAAATAAAGAGATTATGTTACATTTATTATAAAATCTCGCAGTACTATACCACAGATTATGTTTTAAAATTTGATGGGAAAAACGTTAATTTTGGGCAATGGCTTTTCTACTTTTTTGGACAAAAGAAATCTGTTCAGAACCTGCAATAAACATTTTTCCTTTATCTTTTCTTTTTGATGACCCACTACACTACTAGATTTAGTCCATGAAAATTCAATTGTGATTTTTTAAAAAAGAAACATAGCTGCTAGATGAAAAAAGATGTTGTACATGCCCTTTTACCTCTTGCTCAACAGCTACAAGTAAAGCTGGTTGTCATAAATTATCATGGTTCTTATAACATATCAGGGACTGAAGCATTAGGGAGAAATTGGCATCTATGGATGAAAGGTATGTCAAATCTAACTAGCACTCAGCAATTCAATTATTAACCAAATAGAGCGATGGTGTCTTCTGACCACAATTCTGTCAGTAGCTTCTATCACAACAGATCTTGTAGCTCTCTTTAGGGATTGCCTGTGAGGAATATTAAGAGGTCTAAGAATTAAGCTGTTTATTCCCTCTACTCTCTTTGCATTCACCTGGGAAGTCAAAATGAATGGTGTCCTAATATTTTCTTGAACATGAATGCAGTTCTCAGTGTGATCCGGCACTCAAAAAAAATACAGGTAGTCCTTGAGTTATGAATGTAATGGAGCCTGACAATTACATTTGTAACCCGATAATTCTTTGGAGTGAATCACATCAAATGAACGTGATCACTCCCTGCTTTCGCCACACATTCGCTAATCGAAGATGCAGGTTGTTAAGTGTACATGAGGTATTTCAGGGTGGGGAAGGCCATGGAGGTCCTAGCGATGGAACAGGCCACATGCTTCAGACCACCGAGGCCTCCCCCTCATGCTCCCTCTCTGGGGTCCCCACAATTGCTCCCACCCCATCCTGCCGCGCTGGGTCACTTACTTTGTTAAGATCTATTGAGTTGTCTCTTCTTCAGCCTCTCTGTCGTGGTTTCTTTGCCTACTTGCAGTCTCAGCACAAAAAGCGTTTGCAAGCCAACAAGACTTTGGAAGAGCAAAATCGCATTGCTTCAAGCCTCCCATTGTGTGATGACCGGGGGCATGGCACAGAGATAACACAAGCAGCTGGCAGTTCAAACTGCCCCTTTATTGCTCCAAATTTTCCCAAATGCTCCCACATTTCTGGCAAGTCCAAGAACAAAGTGATGACAAACCCCCACACATACCTCAAGCAGCCTCTGGCTGAAAATATTCCTGCCCAGCACTGTGTACACCAAGGCTGCATAGCAATAAATCCAGCAGGGCAAATCAAGGAGTTCAGGAAGCAAAGGATCCAGGTAATTAGTCCAGAAAGCCAGAAAGAATGCAAGGACTCTTGGAAAGTTCTAACGTCAGCACTCAACACTTCAGGAACTCAGCATTTATTCCCGACAAATGCCCCTCCCCACAGCATCTCATCTTAAGCCTCATTCCCCAGGTGTGCCTTGTGAAGATGGGCGGGGCACTCTTCTCCCGAGTAGCCTGCTTAGTCTGCGCTGTTCTCACCTTCTCTCCACTCTCCATGCTCTTGGATCAGGAGGGGGTAGTCCTTGCTCATTGCCTGAGCTCTGTCTCTCATATTCATCTTGCCCCTGTTCCTCCCTGTCTACAAGCTGTTCTAAACCTGAAATGCCTTGGTCTGACTGGCTCTGCCTTTCCCCATTTTTATTCCACAGCCAGCGAAGCCGCCCCCTCAAACTCTGTCGGCTCAGGTTCCAGCTCATCTTCCCCCACAGGTTCAGGCTCCAACGGGGGCATGACACATCTTTCATCTTGCAAATGCTTTTTGCGGCAAGACTGGAACCTTCTGGGGGCCGTGAACTCTGTTAATCTGTAACATCTGGTGTGAGATCACGGCCCCCAGAATATTCCAGCCGCAAAAAGCTACTGATCTTGCGTGATCTTGCACTACAGTACTTTAGGCCTCTGTTCTGTATGAATGGAGGCCTGGACGAGATCCGCAGCAAAAGGCTTTGCAAATGGAGGGAAGACCTAGAGATCAGTAGCATGAGATCTCGCATTACTGATCTTGCGTGATCTCATACTACTTTAGGCTTCTGTTCTCCATGAATGCAACGAAGCAGGCAAAGGAACTGATGGCTCGCTAGATCGTTGCAAGGTAAATGAGGCTCCAGAGGGCCCAGTTCCTGTGAAGACCCAGCCTGGGGGGGAGGAGGGCAGGAATAGGCAGGGTAAACATTGCAGTGCCCCTGCAGTCACTCATAAGTGTGAACAACTGCCGTAGTGCTGCAACATTCATAACTTTGGGACTGTGTCTTAAGTACTTGAGGGGGTGTTATGTCATAACTTTGGTCAGTAACTGTGGTAACTTGAGGATTACCTGAATCCCAAATTACATAGGAAGCTGCACTTATGTTCAAGAGAGTCAGACTTCCTCTTGCAGACCTCCTAGAAGAGCAAGCGGACATTACGAAGGGACAGGACTGGTCAAGGCATGCATTCTCTATCCTGAAGAGGGCTTCTAGCTAAGAAAAAACACATCTAATTAAAATAGTCTCTCTTCCTTTGTAAATGTTTTATAATTATTGGACTTTCACTCATCCTTGTTCATAAGCTATCCAGGTATTTTACATATATTTTGGAGGAGACAAAATTAAATAATGAAAGGAAAACCATCCTTTCCCAAACTTTCTCCTGTTGGTACATCTCTCCATTTCTTTTCAGATAATATTTACTTCCTGTGAATTTGGAATATTTGACTTGCTGAGAGAGTCAGGTGAATCTCTCTCCTCAGTGATTATTGCTGAACGTTTAAACACCAGTCTCACTGGAATGGAGAAACTGCTGAACTGTTGCGTAACTTTAAATCTTCTGAAAATGGAACGAAAGGATGACAGAGGTAACTAAGTTGGAATCAAAAGTGCCCCAAATTCTTTATAATTATTACATATTAATCTATAACACAGATGGCAAATCCTTTAGGGTTGATGTGTCACATGCCCACTCCCAAACAAAAGAGAAACAATTATCTCTCCCCCTCCTACCAGCTGCCAATCTAGGTCACTCTGAAGAGCAGCACTAGATGGCAGCCCCAAGGCTGGGCCTGAAGTTGAGGGCCCAGAGCTCGACTTCAGTCCTTAGCCTCACCACTGCCACTCAAAAAAGCCACCTGATCCTGTTCCCCAAGATGTGCAAGCCTGGTGCCTCTTACCCTCAGGCTTACTTTCCAGCAGTATTTTTTTTTTTGTAGACAGATTGCTGCGAGTTGCACGAGGCCTTCATTTGTGAAGCAGCTTTGGTCACTGCATGTGCATGCTTGTTCAACCTCCAAAGACCACAGAAAATCACATCCTGTTCTCACAAAAGGTTTTGGAGGGTCTGGATCAGTGGTGGGTTCTACCGGTGCGGTCCACTCTATAGCACTGCGCATGCGCTGCCTTCCTACCCCACAGTGAGTCCAAGCAGGGGAGGATGGCTGAGGGAGTGTGTGAGATGCTGAAAGAACAGGCGGCAGGAGCTATCTCCATTCCCCTCCTTTCAGCAGTCCGAGAAGCCACGAACGTGCGGTGATAATCCCAGGCATTTTCGCACGTTCAAGGCTTCTCAAGCTGCTGAGGGGAGGGGGAATGGGCGGCAGGACCTATCTCAGTTCCCATCCCTTCAGCGGTCCGAGAAGCCACAAACGTGCGCTGATGATCCCAGGCATTTTTGCACATTCGAGGTTTCTCAAGCTGCTGAGGGGAGGGGGAACGGGTGGCAGGAGCCTAGGATCATCGAATGGGGAGAAGCATTCAGGCCGGATGGAGCCTCCTAGAAGAACCGCTGCCGCGGTCTTGCTGCTCCCGCTGCGGGGGGCTGCGTTGCGGGTGGGCAATGTCCCCCTGGTTCTCTGGCCGCTGCCAAGCTCCTGAGGCCGCCAGCCTCGGCCACCGCCATCCGGCTCCTCCCACCCCTTCCCCACCTTTAATGAGCCCGGGATGGGAGAAGACTCCGGGCTTGCTCGCGATGGGCTCCAGGCCTGTCTCTGTGCAGCGGTGGCGGCATCACCATCAATACTGCCGGGAGCTTCCCTCCTCTGCCGCCGCCTCCGCAGCCGCCGCTTCCGGCTGGGGAACTGAGCACAGTGGATGAAGGCGACACTCTCAACGGGCCCGAGTATGAAGAAGAGGAGGTGGCCATCCCACTGAATGAGCCCCACATGAACCACTGAGTATGTCCCCCACTGACCCTCGCCCAATCCAGGCTAAGGATTCAGATGAGGAATAAGTCCCTGTTTCTCCCCAAAAGTCTCGGTTTCTAGCAATGCACCCGGTGGAAGTGTGTTGTACTGAGCAAGTCCTGAAAGTTTCATTGTGCCTCCTCTTTCTTTTCCCGCATCCCGTTGGAAGCTGTTTAGTCAACTGCCTGCTTGCCTGGAAAAACTGAAAACCTGACAATTAAGTCTTTCCCCGTCCCTTTGCTTGAAAATAATAAGAAGCTCGCATTTGACACTTTTCCTTTGCTTTTGCCTAAAGCTTCCCAAAGTGGGTGTTTTCCTAAAGCTTAACCTTTTATACTGTTAATTTTATACAGTTTTATACTGTTATTCTTTAGACGAAAACATTGAGGACTGTTAAAAGATACTGTTCTTTTAACAGTCCTCAATATTTTCATCTAAGGAATCCATGACTGAAACCAAAAATACTGTATGAGACTTGCTTGTATTTTAACTATAGCATTTTCTGCATATAAAGGTTGCTGTGTTGCCATGGTGTAACATACACTTTGTATGCAAAGCTTTTCATGTAAGGTATAAAATAGCAAAAATAGTAGTAACATCTCTCTGAAATAACTAATATATGACCAGCAAGCGACACCCACCCGGTCACATGGCTGGCAAACCACACACACAAAATAAGCCATGCCCACAGAGTGGTAGTAAAAAAATTAGGAACCCACCCCTGGTCTGGATGCCTTGCAAAAATATGGGCCTACTGTGCAATTTCTAGACACTGAGCAAGAGCACACCCCATTTACATGCAGATTTCACAGCCAGGGCATGCTTTCAATAATATAGGTTGTCAGGAACTGGTGAATGCTGGCGTGTCACATAAAATGTTGTAGCCTGTCACTTTTACACATGTGTCATTGGTTTACTATAACCAGTCTATACCATTCAATTCATATCTATACTATGCCGAACTGTATTTCAAGCACCTTATTTCCTCCAATGGTTAGTTTGGATAGAAGTTTGGGGTTGTGTTTTTTCAGCCTTCATTAATTTCTTCTAAATGTGCTTCATTGTTTCTACATAGCGATTCGGTTTTGTCCACAAATTTATTCTGTTATATGTAGTTACAAGTCCCAAGAACCCATTTGTAGTATTTAAGAATGATTTGGCTTTATGATGTCCTATTAATTGTTTTTTAAAAGTGTGGTACTTTAAGACATTCTGGGTGATTGATTACATGCCACAAATCATTGAAGACCACAAACATAGATTTTCTTCAGGGGGAAAACCTGCAAATTTCCCAATGCCCATTACCCATTGCCACTGTAACTGAGTCCATCCACCTTGCTGCTGGTCTTTCCTTCCTCCTTTCCCAGCATTAGAGTCTTCTAATAATGTGTCCAAAGTAGGAAAATTTAAGCCTGATCATTTAATCTTTAAGTGAAAATTCTGGGTTAGTTTGTTCAATGATCAGTTTGTTTTCTTGGCTGTCTTTAATATTCTCAGACATATTCGCCAACACCAACATTCATAAGCCTTAACAATTATAATAATAATAACAGAGTTGGAAGGGACCTTGGAGGTCTTCTAGTCCAACCCCCTGCTTATGCAGGAAACCCTACACCCTTCAGACAAATGGTTATCCAACACCTTCTTAAAAACTTCCAGTGTTGGAGCATTCACAACTTCTGGAGGCAAGCTGTTCCACTGATTAATTGTTCTAACTGTCAGGAAATTTCTCCTTAGTTCTAAGGTACTTCTATCCTTGTTTAGTTTCCACCCATTGCTTCTTGTTCTACCCTCAGGTGCTTTGGAAAATAGTTTGACTTCCTCTTCTTTGTGGCAACCCCTGAGATATTGGAACACTGCTATCATGTCTCCCCTGGTTCTTCTTTTCATTAAACTAGACATATCCAGTTCCTGCAACCATTCTTCATATGTTTTAAACTCCAGTCCCTTAATCATCTTTGTTGCTCTTCTCTGCACTCTTTCCAGAGTCACAACGTTCCTTTTACATCGTGGCGACCAGAACTGAATGCAGTATTCCAAGCGTGGCCTTACCAAGGCATTATAAAGTGGTATTAACACTTCGCGTGATCTTGATTCTATCCCTCTGTTAATGCAGCCTAAATCATGTTTAATAACTCATTGTATTTGTTTTTATTCAAAATATAAGAAATAGTATATTGAGTAATATAGTTTTAAAATTTCTTTTTTGTGTTAGTAATAATCTTAATACTCCTTTCTCTTTCCCTTCATTTTAAGATCTATATGGAAATACAGAATTTGCCAACCTCTACCTGGCAAAATCAAGTCCAAAGTCTCAATATTATACCCTGAAGATACTCTCTGATATTGCCTACCCAGGAATGAAATATTTGCCTGATGCAGTGAGGTAGGAAGATAAATTAGTTTTTTTAAACAAATATAACACAAAAGCATATAGATAAAAACAATTTGCTCTTTTTCAAAATCAATTTTTCCCTCCCCATGCTAGAAGACTTAATATGTCATTGTCATGTTTTATTCACTTAGTTGTTACAATATGTAGAAACATCATTGTCTTTTCTATTGTTCTTTGCAAATTAAAGAAATCCATCTTTAGGAAATGAAACAATGAAACTCCTCTCAACATTCATCTCCACCTCAGTCTTCACGTTCTTCCAGTTTTTGCATTCCTTTAAAAAGAATTGTCCAATTACTTTAACCATATTCGAACACAACCACAAAATAGTATTTTTCATTATCCTGCTTTCTCAAGATGATTTAAGACAGGGGTGGCCAAACCGTGGCTCATGTGCCAAACGTGGCGCATTGGATGCTTACAAGTGGCGCATTGCATCCTTGCACCAATTTAGCTCGGCTTCTCTGGGCTCTGCCTACGGCAATTTAAAACGTGCTTCTGCCTGCGAGGAAGAGGGGGCGAGCATCGATCCCTGCCTCCGCGCAGGCAGGAGCGCATTTCAAAACGCTGCCGAAGGCAGCCCAGAGCAGACGAGCCAGTCCAGCAAGTGAGGGAGGCGTCAGCAAGAGGCAGAGCCGAAAGGGACGGCAACAAAGAAGTTTGCTTCTCAAGCCCTGCACTCATCTGGGCATTTCAAACTGACGTAGGCAGAGGCCAGATGAGCGCAGGGCTTGAGAAGCAAACTTCCTTGTCGCCGTCCCTTTCGGCTCTGCCTCTTGCCGCCACCTCCCTCACTTGCTGGACTGGCTCGCCCGCTCTGGGTTGCCTTCGGCAGCATTTTAAGACATGCTTCTGCCTGTGAAGAATAGGAGACAAGCATCGGTTCCCTTCATCGCAGGCAAAATGCATCCCTTCAAAACGCTGCCGAAGGAGTTTGGGGGTTTTGGGCAGGAGATAGGGCAGTGCGGTGCGGTGCATGAGTGAGGAAGGTGCCGCTGACAAGAAAGTAGCTGCTGCCTTCCTCACTCGCACTGTGCCGCGCCCCACCCCATCCCCCGCCCCAAACCCCCAAACTCCTGTGGCAGCGTTTTGAATCCTGCCTGCGATGAACCCAGAGCAGGCGAGCCAATCTCCTGTAACTTCGGCTCTTCGGCTTCCAAATCCAGCCTGGAAAGCAGCCGCTCTAGATGAGCATCTAGGATGCGCGTCTCGCACTGGGGCTTGGCAGGGCGGGCAGGGCAGGGCAGGGCGCGTGTCCTCCTCCCCGCCGCTTCCAGATTTGGAAGCCAAAGTTGTATGGCACATCTGAACTCGTCTGTGAAAAAATTGGCGCATGGTATGCTGAAGGTTGGCCACCACTGATTTAAGATCTCAACAGATAGACATAAATAAAAAGAAGGTTAAGGTGTTGTGACCCGCCAGCAGCCTGTGCAGCTGGTAGCGGATCCCATCTGAGACGAGGCCGATGGTGATGCGCAAGCTGCTTGTGCAGCTGGCACCCGAATCGGACAGTGAGGAGACTGGCAAGGACTCGGTGCCAGAGGCAGAGGTTCAGCCAGGGCCTTCGGAACCTTCAGCACCTCACATCAGTGATAAGGAAGAAGAGGAGGAGCCTCTTCTTAATGCATGGGCATGCAGAGCTGCCAAAAGGCAGGAATGGCTACACAGGAGGAGGTCTCCTCGGGAGTAGGATTGTGGCTAATTGGCCACTCCCCAAGCCTACTTAAGGAATGACGAAGACGGAAACAACTCATTTGATAGTTTGTCCGTTCGTGTGCCTCTTGTTTGGAAAACGTCTGGTTGGCTTATCTGTTTTGGCTTACTTCTTGGGGACTGATTCCAGGCATCTTGCCAACCTCTGTAAGCTTCCTGACATATCCAGGACTAATTACTTACCTTTGCTTTATGACTTTATGGCCTGATGCCAGTTGTTAATGCCATATAATTAACAGCTGGTTTTTTCAAGGAAAGACTGCTTTAAGATTTGTTTATGTGTGAACACTACTAAGCCAGTTTATTAGTAGTTGTTAATCAATTAAATATAGGTTTGAACAAACTGCGTGTGTGCTACGTTTTCTTTGGTCCGTAGCTGGGACAGAACATAAGGGAATATAAAAATGAAATAAAATTTCCAAGCTAAAAGAATGAAGAAATAAAATTATTTGTAAGTATCCATGTATGTAGTATATTTGCTAAAACATTAACTTATTCCTTTATTCATATGTTACACTATTGCTTATCCTTCAATTCAGTGTTGCAACTTTTAGTAAAACTCATATACATATATATATATATACAATGTTGTTTACTGTAGAAAAAGTCGTAACACAATTCATAAATGGCTATCAGAAATATTCAATGAGATATTAGAATTCACTCCAGAACTATTTCTCCTCGGCATATTTAAAAAAGATTACCACAAAGATATTAAGTATTTAGTCCTCCACATCACAACAGCAGCTAGGATAACCTTCGCACAATTTTGGAAGAATACAGAAATACCTCCAGAAAATATAATAGTTAAAAAAATCTATGAGTGTGCAGAAATGGAAAGATTAACAATGTACTTAAGGGGCCAAAGTGATTCGGATTACTACAATATCTGGGAAAAATGGTACAAATGGATTAAATTAAGAAGGGAAGAAAAGAAACAGTGAAACTATAGATTGTAAAATGTAAATATGTAAATTAACTATATGTGTAATTAAGATAAGCGATATAGAACCTAACTGTAATAAGGAATATGTGAAAATGAAAATACTGCGTATGATTGTAGAAATGCTTTAGGAAATATGGAAATTGTTATTTTTAAAGAAAAATGTTGAAAATCAATAAAATTTAATTTAAAAAAAAAGAAAAAGTCAATCATACAAAGAAAGAAACAGACAGAAGTAGGGATGTGTTTATTAGGGTTGATCCAATTGAAATTACACTTCTTCTGAAAATTGATCTGAGGGTCTAAGGACAACTCACTGCTGCCAACTCACCACGGCCAACTTGCCATGGGACAATTCAACACTGTATTAATCGTTTCATTCAGTTACTTTTATTATTAGTGACAATGTTTTTGTCAAAATTATTGTAACTCTTGTATTTCTGGATTGACTTTCTTTATTTTATTATTATTGGCCACGGTTCCATCAAAATTAATGTAACGTTTGTATTTCTTGAATTGCCCCGCAGTGAGTTGTCCTGCGGCAACTTGGTCACAGTGAGTTGGCCATGGCGAGTTGCCCCATTCTGTGGTTTGATGCAGTTTGGCTTTCTAAATTAATGTGAAAGAGCACATCTTTACATATCTAAAAATCTGATTAAAATTGTCTGAAATAATTTGAGTTTTTCAATTTGTTTTGATAACAGAGATTCACCAAGTCTCATTCCAGTTAAACTCCGAATCAGAGCTTCTCCCTGTTGTAGGCAGAATACCTCCTTGTGGGAGGAGCCTTGTGAAGCCCTTGTGGGTCAATCTAAGTTTTTAGATCAGAGATTGTCTCTATTTCAAGCATCAGAGCTGAAGTGGTGCAGTGGTTAAATGCTGCAACTGCAGGCTGACTGCTAGTTTAGCAGTTCAGCTGTTCAAATCTCACTAGGCTCAAGGTTGACTCAGCCTTCCATCCTTCTGAGGTCGGTAAAATGAGGACCCAGATTGTTGAGGGCAATATGCTGAACTCTGTAAACCGCTTAGAGAGGGCTGTAAAGCACTATGAAGCGGTATATAAGTAAAGTGCTATTATCAGTAAACAGTGAAAATTAGAGTACCTTTTTTTCTCTGGAACAAACTTTTAAATCAATTTAGTAGAAATAATCCCTTGAAATATATTATTCACTGAAAGATAAAACAATAAGGATAAAGAATAAAAAAAGAATGCTGTCTTGAATTAAATATTTTTTCCATTTTGAATGTTATATCGGTATAGGTATTTTTAAAAAATAAATAAATGAAACTGATTTCTGATTAGATGTGTATAGGATTGCACTGCACAACAAAAGTAATTTCTGTTTAGCTGTGTATAGGATTGCATTGCAAAATATTTCAGTTTCAAGTGATCAACCATTTAGAGACTAAGCCATTTGAAATGACTTTTGAAAATAATACAGGGACCTGCATAATATACTCAGTACTTGATGATGGGGGGGGGGGGAAGAATCTGATAGTTACTCTATTTGTTCTGCCTAACCATTTGCTTCTAAAATATCTTTTCAGGGAAGGAAAGAATCAAATTTCATCAATATCTGGTGTTTCCTCAAACAATTTATTTGAGGCTTTTTACCGGTAAATCTAATATTTCTCAATATTACTTTCCATAGAGTGGGCAATAAATACATATGGCTATCAAATCTTCCTTGTCCAACTTTGTGAAAAATGGTTAATATTTATACTAGCAATGATTTCTCTTTGGTTTTTTTTTGTTCTCTCTTTAACCTCTTTGTAATGTCACTTGGGTACTATAATAAGGTGACCAGACGTCCCGATTTTGGCGGGACACACCCGCTTTTTCACCATTTGTCCCGCGTCCCGCCCGCCCTCTTAAAAAGTCCCGATTTCTTGAAAGAATGCCCGACTAGGGCATTCTTTCAAAAAATCGCCCTGAAAGGCAGCAGGCCTCTCAGCTCGGGCCGGCTGTGGGCAGCGTTGGCGGCGGGCGGGCGTCTCGCGTTGTTGACTCCTCCGGCGGCGGCTGGAAGCTGGGGGGAGGGGGAAGGGAGGCTGCTCCTCCTCTCCTTCCCCCGCCCCATCCCTAGCCCCACCCTCGGAGGCGCCGCTGCTGTTGGGAGGGGTGAGGGATGAGGAGCCGTCGCCGCTTTGAATTTACGTCACGAGCGGCGCAAACAGCCCTTCCTCGTCCCCCTCCCCTTTCTTCCCCCCCTCGCCTCGCTGCCGCCGTTGCCCTGGGGCCGGGCGGGCGACCGGGAGACCGCGGCGCTTGGATGCTTGGAGCAGGTAAGCTGCCGGCTGCTCCTTTCCCCGTCTCCCGCCTCCCGTTCGTTGCTTGCCAGCCCAGCCGAAGGGAAGGCGGGAGGCGAGGAAAGGCCTCCCGAAAGGAGGGGAGGCTTCGGGAGCCCGCCTCCCTTTCGGCCCGAAAGGGAGGCGGGGTCCCGAAGCCTCCCCTCCTTTCGGGAGGCCTTTCCTCGCCTCCCGCCTTCCCTTCGGCCGGGCTGGCAAGCAACGAACGGGAGGCGGGAGACGGGGAAAGGAGGCAGCTTACCTGTCGCGAGCTGCAGGCATCCAAGCGCCCTCCCCCCTCCCCCCTCACCCCCTCCCCCCCACCTCACCTGGATGCCGACATTTGCTGTTTTGCCCTCTGCGCATGCGCAGCGTTCTGCGCATGCGCAGAGGGCAAAACTCAAATGGAGAAACCCACCCCCGTCAATGGTGTCCCGCTTGAAGAAAAAAAAATCTGGTCACTTTATACTATAACTGTCTTAAGAATTCCTTTGTAGTGTGGACATGTGGGATCTGAAGCTAGAGCTACATATAAGGATGAAAGGCTAGAAGCCCCAAGAAGCTATCTGATTTTTCCAGTTTGGTGTCACCTCTTGCCTTAGGATAGTGGTTTGGTAGTTCTTGCTGGCACTATCTGACTTCCAAAGGGTATCCGGGTTGAGCAAGATGGAACCGGATCGGAGGGGCCGGAACAAGGGATCGCTTTTAAACAGCGAGGTCTTATTCTCCAGTTTTGATCTGAACATGTGAAATCTGCAATGAGAGCTAGCATAGAGACTGCTTTTGTTTCTGGTAGTCTAATGAAATGGAATTGACTTCCCTTATCACATATTATCAATTTAATATCAAAAAAGTTAATATCAAATATTAACTTTTTGAAGTTGATGTAGAACATCAAGGCTCCATAAACTTTGGATTCTTCTTGGTAAATTACAGATTACATTGGTATAGAGGTGCTCTTTTCTATGTAAAAGAATAAGTTTATTGTGTAAATTTCAATTCTAGGTCAGAAGAAAACATCGAAGCCTTCTTCAGGTATATGAATGAGGCTTGGAGTTTGCATGGAAGAGAAGTACTGACTGCATTTGATCTTTCTGAATTTGAATTCATTTATGATATAGGTGGTAAGTATCACAAATTAAAGTCACTTTGCTGATTATTAATTTAACCTTTTTAGTTTTAAGATTTGGGTATTGGGTTCTATGACCTCTTGCATTGTTTCACAAATACTATGACTTTAGGATTAGAATTCCTTCAGAGATTAAAACTCTATTTTGCCAAATCTGCTTTCAGAGCTTCTCTGTCTTAAAAAGATTTATTATTTATTATTGGCAACTTTAAGTTTTGAAGGGCTTAATTAAGCACTATTCCTAGATTATCCCCACCTCTTTTCCTGTTTTTTTCCCTCTTGCCTGGATTGATATTATCCAAGTGTATGAATGTGGAAAAACAAAACAAAAATCTGAAGTCTGGAACAAAGTTGGCCAAGGACAGAAAGTGACACACATTTGCCCTGGTAATGCTTTGAGGATGCAGAACGCACTGTTTAAAGACCTGATATCGGACCACTCGACTTTGGGTGCCTATCACATATATAATGCATTTATGTGCACAGTATTTTAATACAATATTACTAGACACTGTCAATCACCAGTACATTTGTTATAAAGATCAAGTGCTTCTGCTGACCCTCATCCTTGGGGACTCAAACCTGAAACACAGAATTACCATAACTGTATGGCAATTTTTGTATAGCCTTTGTGTACATTATTTATTCCTATATACTGGACAACAATTGCTGATTTTATTACCAAAAAGTTATTTTTTATTTTAGGTAGACAAATCTGGTTGGGGGAATGCTAATGTAATTTAAGAGGATAAAAAAAATGAGAATTAGCTTTAAGAAAGCTAATCTTGTATTGGGCTGCAAGCAGTGGCAACAGGATGGATTAATTTTAACTGTGCTTAGAGTTCGTTGGGTCCACTGAAAAAAGATACGGTTTAGGTATCTATGAAAAGAGGGCATGGAAAGGGAAGCCACAGGAAAAGGAATGAAAAATAATAGCTAATAAGATTGATTTTTGAAAAATGGAATATCTAGCCCATTGAAAAAGACTAAAGAGAAGCATTTTACAAAAATGAAGGAGAGAAAGTAGTTAGGTAATATATTTATTACAATATATCTTGTACATCTGTTTATTGCTGTATGGAAACTAGAAAGCAGACTTTGATCTTGGAAGTAACAGAGGTAGCTGAAGAATCTTAAAACAGTAAAACCGAAAACCATTTGAAATATATATTTTCAAATTTTATTTTATATAGTTCTTTCTTTTAATTTTGTCCTTTTTCAAGGAAGCTGTGGTGCCTTATCTAAGGAACTGATTGCAATGTATCCACATTGTACTGTGACAATTTTTGACCTCCCTGAAGTAATGGAAACATCAAAGAAATATCATGCCTTCTCAGAAACATCGCGGATTACTTTCCATGCAGGTAAACTGGAGTTTATTCTAGCATTTCTGCCAATGTCAAAACATAACAGAAGAGCTTATTTTGTTTTAAATGATAGATAGGGAGACCAAAGTATTCTTCCAGGATGATGATATTTTTAAATGTATCTTAATTATTTCATTTCAGGGGATTTTTTTAAAGATCCAATTCCTGAAGCAGATTTGTACATTTTTGCCAGGGTCCTGTTTGACTGGAATGATGAAAAGTGCCTGCAGTTGCTAAACAAAGTGTTTAATGTCTGCAAGCCTGGTATGTACCTATGTTGCTGTATTGATGAAAACTGCAAACTATGGCAGAGGAGCCAATCCTCTATACTTTTGTATACTATACTGTTGAGAGAACAAAGGAATATAGAAATAAAAACACTGGCTCAAGGATTAGTGCTGCCAAGATAACTTTGTATTCCTAGAGTAGACCATGGTCTGCATTACCTTCATGAAGGGCTTCTGGCAAGGGATGGGCTGCACTTCACAAAAACTGGGAAGAATGTTTTTGGTAAATGACTGGCTCAGCATATCAGGAGAGCTTTAAAGTAAACTGACACGAGTCTTTATTGATTAGCCCTTGGGCCATATCAAAGTGCAAAGTTCCAGAAACAAATTATTACTAAAATTTGATAGAAACAATTTAAAATGGAATTTGATAAAATACAATTTAAAATGAGATTGGAATAAAATACGATTTAAAATGAAGTTGGAATAAAATACAGTCTAAAATGAAATTGAATAAAATGTAATAATTTAAGATATAAATAAAATATGATAAAATTATATTTCGGTGTCACCCCTGCAATCTACCCCAATCAGTCCCACGTATGCAGATCTCAACCGAACCATTTTGTTTAAATACTGTGCTGTGTTAAATGTTATTTTCAGGTTCTGGCCGCACATAAGGTAAGTTGTTTTGATATGGGGATCCCAATGGGTCATTTGTTTGGTATATAGACCAAGGTAGCTGTCTCTCACCCCCTTATACAAGCAACAATAAAATAGGATGAGAGCCGTTCCGCAAATGCAGAGATGCTCATTGTAGGGTATAGAATTGAATCTCACATATCTGACCGTTGTGTCAAGCTGTTCGAATCTTGCTCATGTAAATATCTCCCTAAGATGTTTTGGCAGTTGTAACTTCAAATAGCTGTCTATTTGAAAAGTACGTTTGTATTTACTCAGCCATTTCAAGTTACCCACCTTACTAAGGATAGCTATATCATTTTGTGCTTCTATATCCTTAAAGTAAACTAAAAATGAGGGGAGGGTTTTTTAAATCAATCTTTAGGATCTCTAGGACAATCTTTAGGATCTTTGAGACTTAATTCCAAACATAAACCTCAACATAACCAACCACAGAATGAAGTAGAGAGTGATGGGAATGATAGAAAATCCAGTTACAAAGTAGGAGATATAAGAAATATATGCAAGATCAGCCATAAAGGACTCAAATGCCTATATACTCAAAGTTTAGGGAACAAACAGGGTGAACTTGACGTACTAGTACATGATATTACTAGTACATGCTTTATATGTAAAAGTCCATTACATCTCTAACGAAATGTACAAAACCAAGGATGAAAACCTCCTAGAATGCATATGGGTAAAAGGAAAAAAGAGTGACATTGCTATAGTATATGCATATACTACAGGCAACCAACCAACCAAGCAGAAGAAATAGATGAACTTTTTACTAACCAATTAACAAATGTATATAGCAGTGATGGTGAACCTTTTTTTCCTCGGGTGCCAAAAGCATGCACGCGCATGCTATTGTGCACATGCGAGTGCCCACACCCATAATTCAATGCCCCCTGCCCATGTGCATGTGATCCCCTCGTGCTGCCCCGCTCCCGTGCATGCGTGCACAATCCCCCCGCTCCGTTTCCCGACTTCAGGTAGGGCCGGTAGGGCCATTTTTCACCCTCCCCAGGCTCCAGAGGTTTTCTTGGAGCCCGGGGAGGGCAAAAACGGCTTTCCCCGTCCCCCCAGAGGCTGAAAACGCCCTCCCAGAGCCTCTGTGCAAGCTGAAAATCAGCTGGCTGGTGCGCACACGTGCACTGGAGCTGAATTAGGGCAACGGCTCGCGTGCCGGCAGATATGGCTTCGCGTGCCACCTGTGGCACACGTGCCATAGTTTCGCCATCACTGGTATATAGGAAACACACCACAGGGAGACTTTAACTATTCTGATATTAACTGGGAGACAAACTCTGCAGCAAATGGGAGATTGAAGAAATTCCTAACCAACCTAGCCAAAAACTTTGTGATTCAAAAGGTAGAGGAGGGAACTAGAGGAAAAGCTATACTGGACCTAATTCTTACTAACAGAGAGTAAGTAATAGAGGAGGTTGATGTTGTCAGAACTTTGGGCGAGCTCAACCAGGTAATATTGGAATTCAATATAAGGCAAACACAAGCAATAGAACATAATCCAATCAGTGTCTTAAACTTTAAAAGAGCTGATTTTAACAAACTCAGAGGGAGCCTAGGACAGATTCCCTAGATCAAAATCTTAAAGGGGAAAATAACTCCAGAAGCTTGGGAAACTCTGAAAAATAAAAGCCCATGTCAGCACAATACCACTGAAAAAATAAAAACAAGAAATCCAAGAAGAAGCCAGTATGTTGCACAAATATCTCCCTGATAAACTGAAAGACAAAAAGGATAAGTACAAAAAATGGAAAGAGGGACACATAACTAAGGCAGGATACCAGCACAGCCTGAATCTACAAAAATGAAGTCAGGAAAGCTAAGGCACAAAATGAACGGAGACTTGCAACAAATGTCAAAGATAATAAAAAAGCCCCTTTCTTTCAACATATAAATAACAAGAAAAAAGTCAAAGAAACAATCGGTCCACTAAAGAGAGAAGATGGCAATGAAGTAACAGGCAGTAGAGAGAAAGCAGAGCTGCTTAACTCATTGTTTGCACCAGTCTTCACGTAAAAAGAAACTATAGATCAACCTGCCAAAAACATAACCATAAAAGACAGACTAGAAATTAAAATTAAAATAAGGAAGAAAATGGTAAGAGAACACCTTCTGATCTTGATGAATTTAAATCACTGGGACCTGACGGATTACGTCCCTGAGTTCTGAAGAAGCTGGCAGATATTATTTAACAACCTTTGTACCATATCTTTCAAAGATCCTGGAGCACCAGGGAGCTACCTGAGGACTGGAAAAGAGCTGATGTGGTTCCCATTTTTTTAAAAAAGGAAGGGGTGAACAGATCCAAGAAACTATAGACCAATCAGTCTGACATCAATACCTGAGAAGATTCTGGAAAAGATAATAAAGAGGTCAGCATGGGTTTGTTAAAAACACAAACCAATCTTATTTCATTCTTTGACAAAGTGACTAAATTAGTAGATCAGAAAAATGCCGTGGACATAATATACTTAGATTTCAATAAGGCATTCAACAAAATAGACCACAACCTACTTCTTTGTAAGGTAGAAATATATGGGATAAATAGCATCACCACCAAACGGATTTGTAACTGGCTGACAAACTATTACGTACGGACTGACGTAGGAAAATTTATATGCTGGCCACTGATTGGATAAGCACACAACGGGAATTTAAATGACTGTCAGTGGCTGGCCATCTTCCGGCAAGCCCTAAAAAGCGGCTTGCCTGGAGCCTGTCGGCAGTCAGTATTCGTTACAGCTTGGATAGAAATAAAATGCTGAACTGTTGCTGTGACTTGTTCTTTCCGATTACGCGCAAATCTAATACAAACCATACTCAACAAGTAGTCCTTAATGGTACTACATCTATATGGAGGGAAGTAAGCACTGGGATATCACAAGGTTCCATTTTAGGCCCAGTATTCTTCTATATTTTCATAAATGACTTAGATGAGGGAATAGAACGGGAACTCATCAAATTTGCAGATGACACTAAACTGGCAGGAATAGTCGACACCCCAGAAGACAAGGATCCAGAAAGATCTTGGCAGACTTGAACAATGGGCTCTACCCAACAACATGAAATTTAATGTGGAGAAAAGCAAGGTTTTATACCTAAGCAGGAAAAACCAAAGGTATAAGTACAGAGTAGGCAAAACCTAGCTCAAGAATAATAACTGTGAGAAGGACCTTGGAGTCCTACTGGATGATCACTTAAATATGAACTAGCAGTGTGCGGCAACAGCCAAAAAAGGCTAATGTAACCCTTGATTGCATGAACAGAGGCATAGAATCAAAATCATGTGAAGTATTAGTACTGCTTTATAAACTCTTAGTAAGATCATACTTGCAATACTGCATCCAGTTTTGCTCACCAGATTACAAAAAAGATGTTGAGACTGGAAAAATGCAGAGAAGAGCAATTAAGATGATTAAGGGCCTGGAAACTAAAACATGTGAAGAATGATTGCAGGAATTGGGTATGGTTAGTCTAGAGAAAAGAAGAACCAAAAGTGACATGATAGCAGTATTCCAGTATTTGAGGGGCTGCCACAAAGAAGAGGAGGTCAACTTATTTTCCAAAGGACTAGAAGGCAAGACAAGAAATAATGGATGGAAACAGATCAAGGAGAGAAGCAACCTGTAATTAAGGAGAAACTTCCTAACAGTGAGAACAATTAACAAGTGGAACAGCTTGCATTCAGGTGTTGTTGATGCTTCATCACTGGAGGTTTTTAAGAAGAGGCTGGACAGTCACTTGTCTGAAATGGTATAGGTTCTCCCAGTGGTGGGATTGAAAAAATTTAGCAACCGGTTTGCTGCCCATTGCTGGGTGTGGGTGGCCATGGGAGTGTGGCCTACTCAGCGTCCTACAACATGGGGCAACATTTTGCTCTCCCCAGGCTCTGGAGGCATTCCTTGAGCCTTCAGGAGGGCAAAAACGGCCTTCCCCAGGAAATGGGCCCATTTCCGGACTTCTGGTACTTCCATTAGGCCCATTTTTCACCCTCCGCAGGATCCGGAGGCTTTCCTGGAGACTCCAGGAGGGCGAAAACGGCCTCCCTGGGCTCCCGAGGCTCTCTGGAGTCCGGAAATGGGCCCGTTTCCTTTGTTCGTACGTGCGGACATGACCTAATACTTGTGAATATGACTTGTCTTGGGGGTCATGCACAGAGGCTGGGAGGAAATCTTCTCACCCTGAGGCTTGCCTTAATATTTAATAAATAAGAAGAAGGTTGGACTAGAAGACCTCCAAGGTCCCTTCCAACTCTGTTGTTGTTGTTGTTGTTGTTGTTGTTGTTGTTATTATTATTATTATTATTATTATTATTATTATTATTATTATTATTATTATTATTAATATTAATATCTTTTGTGTGATTTTGATGATCTTTTGATGGGTTTTGGATTTTTGGTTTTGGGTCTAGGGAGTTTGTTTGTATATAAAGGATTTCTTGAGGTAATTGATTATGGTTTCATCTGTATTTTATATTGCCTTACTTCCTGTGT
The DNA here is from genome assembly GCA_023053685.1 of Diadophis punctatus similis. NCBI lineage: Eukaryota > Metazoa > Chordata > Lepidosauria > Squamata > Dipsadidae > Diadophis > Diadophis punctatus. The sequence goes on along the minus strand of JALIGW010000013.1, from coordinate 16,977,546 downwards.
GAGATGTGCTTAATCAATGTTATTGCAGAAATAAAAGTTTAAGTGGTTTCTTTGTATCTTTGTCTTAACTTCACCAGTAGTTTGGGATTGAGGTTGAAGTTGATGTGTGGTCTGGTTAGCAGAGATGTCATCGAGGCTTTTATCTTCCATCAGCTTTCCCTTTGGGATCCTTGATTTTGCACACCAACATTTTTTTATAATGATTGTGATAGCCATACTTTCAGTCAATTTGTATATTTATGAGGGTGGCTTGTGGCGGTCTGTCATTTTTGGACACACTCACTAGCTTGGCTGAAAGGCACAATGGCTCAATAGTTTAATGATGCTGGAGATGGTTTCTGCTGTGGTGGTTCGAGTCCTAGCATTGCATGGCAGAGTGAAGCCTGTCATTCACCCCAGCTTCTGTCCATCTAACAATTCAAAAGCACATTCTACGCAAGTAGATAGATCTCCCCACTTTGGTGGGATGATTAGTTGGTGCTCTGTGCAGGCAGTCAGATTCCTGATGGTTCTGAACCTTTTCCGGTTGCAAGACGGCTCCAGGAAGGTGTGTGTGTGGGGGCTTGGGTAATGCTGCAGAAAGAGCTTGTTATCTTTCTCTCTGTTACGAAGCCAGCTCACCCTCCTGTAGTGCATTTTGGGAAGTGTGCAAGCATATCTTACAACAGGGCTGGTACCTTGGAAAGCCAAACTAATACTCTGCAATTGCATTGTGAACTCCAGGCTACTGTAACAATGCCATAAACTAATAATAATAATGCCTAAAGGACATTGAAGGAAAGGTAGATACAAAGCTTGGGGTGTGTAAAGGCTTCCATCATTGAGAGCCATTCTGGAATTTTCAAGTATATTTTAGGCTTTATTTATCCCCATATCGATATTGGTGAGTTTCTTATATTTTGAAAGTATCTATGAATTTTATTTTTCTCATACCATAGGAAGGCATACCATCCTAATTGTAAATCATGTCCTTCTAAGTATAAGTACCTTGCTTAACAATTGCCTTGTTTAGCTACTGCTCGAAGTGAGAGTCAGGAAAGAGAAATAATGGGAGAAGCTGTAACCAGCAAAAGATAGTGTAAGATAGGATGAAGAATTAGATCTGGTATCAGGACTCAATTGTACCCACCAATTGATTTGGGAAGATGCCTGATATGAGGGAAATAATGTTAAAAGAAAGAAAAATAAAATTGTTGCAGAATATTTACTTGATGTCATTCCCCCCCCCCCCCCCCCAAAAAGTGACATGGAGCTCTTTTTTGCATGGAAAAAGCGTTCTATATTGTATGAAGCAAGAAACCTTTTCTCTCCAACTTCCTTTACATGGAGCAATTTGGCATCTGTGTATTTTTCTTTATGATGTAATCTGTACCACATCCAGATATACTAGGACTTCTCACTGTATTTCCCCTTTTATGAAATGTAGAACACCATCTGTCTTACTTTCCCTACCCTGAATTTCTTTGGATTAAGAGTACTATATACAAGCTGCGTTTTTTCCAGTGAGGGAAATCAGAGGATGAAGACGAGCATCCCGACACATTCATCTATTGAAAAAATTAACTTAGATCTTGAAGAAATTGTCCATTACTTGTTTTCTAGGGAGATGTTCTCTTTGAGTAGGGGATGTTCCCAGTCAAAGAAAGTGCAAGGTAGCTGACAATATGGAAAGGAAGGGAGAAGATTGTGGGAGTGGACAGAGCTTGGGGGGGGGGTGTATCTTCATAAGTGTCTGCAAAAATGAGGATACACCTGCAATGACTTCATGGCTGCCTTAGGACTTAAACCATATCCAGCACGCAAAGGTACCTTGCTTATAAAGTGGCCTTTCTCTGTATAACTTAATGCCAATCTAGTTAAACTTATGTCATTTACATTATTGTAAATGACATAAGTTTTGTTTGGTTCTGCAACCCAACAAGACAGACACAGACTTCAGAGGATAATCAGAACTGCAGAAAAAATAATTACTGCCAACCTGCCTTCCATTGAGGATCTGTATACTGCACGAGTCAAAAAGAGGGCCGTGAAAATATTTACTGACCCCTCACATCCTGGACATAAATTGCTTCAACTCCTACCCTCAAAACGTCGCTATAGAGCACTGCACACCAAGACAACTAGACACAAGAACTGTTTTTTCACGAACGCCATCACTCTGCTAAACAAATAATTCCCTCACCACTGTCAAACTATTCACTAGGCTGCATTACTATTATTATTAGTTTTTCTCATCGTTCCTATCACCCATCTCCTCCCACTTATGACTGTATGACTGTAACTTGTTGCTTGTATCCTTACGATTTATATCAATATTGATTGTTTCCTGATTGCTTACTTGAACCCTATGACAACCATTCTTGACAAATGTATCTTTTCTTTTATGTACACTGAGAGCAAATGCACCAAAGACAAATTCCTTGTGTGTCCAATCACACTTGGCCAATAAAGAATTCTATTCTATTCTATTCTATTCTATTCTATTCTATTCTATTCTATTCTATTCTATTCTATTCTATTCTATTCTATTCTATTCTATTCTATTCTATTCTATTGATCTTAATAGTCAAGGAATTATGCTGTTGTAATTGTAACATACTCACATCTGAAGTGTAGATTATTATTATTATTCCTAAACTATAATTAATTACATTTTGACAGGTGGTGGAGTATTAATAGTGGAACCAACATTAGAAAAAGACAAGACTCTGTCTTTTCCTGCTGCCATGTACTCCATCCTACTGCTGCTTAATACTGAAGGAAAAATGCGGACCCCATCAGAGTATCGTTCATTCCTCAGCACAACTGGCTTCAAAGATATACAGCTAAAGAAAGGAAATATATTTGATGTCATTTTGGCCAGAAAATAATGTTGCTAAAGTTGCTTCATGCCTGCCAAGTGTTGAAATAAAATTATTTCAATGTACTGTACAGTATCTACTGACTTTGATTATATGATTGTATAATCTTACCTTGCCTGAAGTTATGAAAGTACAATTGAGATCCCTGTCTTAGATGTTGTATCTGGAGGTTTAATTGTACAAAAACATTCAACTTGAGTGTTAAGTTGTGGGCAAAGATCGCAGGAGACAGACTTCAGAACAGCTCTTTTATTAGCTCACTCAAAACAACCAGCAACTTGCAGTCTGACAGATAGCCCTTTTATAGGGAACTGTCAGACACAACAACCAATAGCGTATGAGCATTCAAACACATGACCAGGGCAGTGGTGGGTTCCTACTGGTGCGGTCCACTCTATAGCACCGGTAGCGGCCCGCTGGTGACATCACAGTACCGGTGCGGTCGGTTGCCGGTGCCTGGGCGCCACCATTTTTTAAAAAAAATGTTTTAATTTTTTTAAAAAATTTCTTCTGCGCATGCCCAGAAGCTGAGCTTCCGGCACTGCGCATGCGCTACCTTCCTACCCCACAGTGAGTCCAAGCAGGGGAGGATGGCTGAGGGAGCGCGTGAGACACTGAAAGAATGGGCGGCAGGACCTATCTCAGTTCCCCTCCCTTCAGCAGTCTGAGAAGCCACGAATGCGCGGTGATGATCCTAGGCATTTTTGCACGTTTGAGGCTTCTCGAGCTGCTGAGGGGAGGGGGAATGGGCGGCAGGAGCCTAGCATCATCAAATGGGGAGAAGCATTCAGGCCGGACGGAGCCTCCTAGAAGAACTGCTGCCGTGGTCTTGCTGCTCCCGCTGTGGGGGGCTGCGTTGCGGGAGGGCAATGCCCCTCTGCTTCTCCGGCTGCTGCCAAGCTCCCGAGGTCCACGCCCACCCGGTCACATGGCTGGCAAGCCCCACCCACAAAATAAGCCACACCCACAGAGTGGTAGTAAAAAAATTAGGAACCCGCCCCTGGACCAGGGTGGCAACAACAGTTCAGGTAGAGTTCAACTATAAACATAACAACAGTTCAGTCAGAGGTCGTCTAGTCAAAACAAGTTTATGGTTCAGTTATAGGTCAGTCAGAACACAACATTGAGCATTTCTAATAGGAACTTATTTTGAGTCTTGTAATAGTCAGGAATATGAAGTGTAATGTTTGGAATGTTGACTTCACTTTCATGACAATATCTGGTCTGCAATTTCACCATCTATTATCTTTTAGACTTAGAGAGGAGATGGCATTTTTGACAGGAGATGTCCAGAATTAGAAAACTTGACATCAAAGAGATATACCGTATTTTTCGGAGTATAAGACGCACCTTTTTACTCCCAAAAAAGGGGTCAAAAAGTGGGTGCGTCCTATACTCCGAATGTAGCCCCCACCCACCTGCCAGCCACCACTCAGCCTGGGGAGGAAAGCGTTTTCAGGTGGCAGCGCTGCGATCCCCTCCCTGATTCAAAAAACAGAGCGTGCGGAGACCAAAAAAAAGCATCGCGTTTCAGGCGGCGGGCAACGCCGGTTGCACGCCCTGTTTTTGGAATGGGGAAGGAAGTGTTTGGCCACCACAGCTGCCGCTGTTGCTGGCCGGAGCTGCAGCCGCTGTTGCTGGGAGCCGCTGCTGCCCCAGCCACCGTTGCAGCCTCTGCCCCTGCCGGAGGACCTGCCGCCACCCCCATTGCAGCCCCCACCCCTGGCGCAGGACACAGCCGCTCCCTTTGCAGCCCCCACCTCCGCCACAGGACCCGCAGCCTGTTGCAGCCCCCGCCCCTGGCGCAGGACACACCACCGCAGCCACCCCCTTTGCAGCCCCTGCCCCCGGCACAGGACCCACAGCTGCCCCCATTGCATCCCCCGCCCCCACTGCAGGACCCTATGCCGCCGATACTCACCACCGCCGATACTCGCCACCGCCGGAGCCACCGCTGCTGCTGCCCGAAGCGAGCAGCCTGACAGGTTTGAAGACCAACTTCCAAGTTTGAAGAGCCCTGGGTTAGTGGTGCAAGTGTCTTTAAACTTGGCAAGTTTAAGACTAGTGGACTTCAACTCCCAGAATTCCTCCTCCAGTCATGCTAGCTCAGGAATGACTGGAGGAGGAATTCTGGGAGTTGAAGTCCACAAGTCTGAAACTTGACAAGTTTGAAGACCCTTGCCACCCCTAACCCAGGGCTCTTCAAACTTGGAAACTTTAAGACTTGTGGACTTTAACTCCCATTCCTGAGCTAGGATGACTGAAGGAGGAATTCTGGGAGTTGAAGTCCACAAGTCTTAAACTTGCCAAGGGGGTGCAAATGTCTTCAAACTTGTGGACTTCAACTCCCAGAATTCCTCCTCTAGTCATGCTAGCTCAGGAATTGGAGTTGAAGTCCACAAGTCTTAAAGCTGTCAAGTTTGAAGACCCCTGGGTTAGGGGTTAGGGGTGCAAGGGTCTTCAAATTTGGCAAGACTTTTTACAACCATGTACACTTTTTACAAACTTCAAACTTGACAGCTTTAAGACTTGTGGACTTCAACTCCCATTCCTGAGCTAGCATGACTGGAGGAGGAATTCTGGGAGTTCAAGTCCACAAGTCTTAAAGCTGTCAAGTTTGAAGTTTGTAAAAAGTGTACATGGTTGTAAAAAGTATACATGGTTGTAAAAAGTATTCTGCTACACTGGTATTTTATTAAATAATATATTACTACACCATTTGGTTCAGAATAGTTTTTTCCTTGTTTTCCTCCTCTAAAATCTAGGTGCGTCTTATACTCCGGTGCATCTTATACTCCGAAAAATAAGGTAAGTAATTAATGCTACTTTTAAATATTTTTACCGTATTTTTCAGAGTATAAGACACACCTTTTTACCCCCCAAAAGAGGGTGAAAATTTGGGTGCGTCTTATACACCAAATGTACCCCTACCCACCCACCAGCCCCCACCCTTCGGAGGTTTTTGGCCTCCGTGTGTCGCATTTTTGGCCGGTTCCAGCCATTGCTGGCCACAGCCGCCGCAGCCGTTGCTGCCCGAAGCCACTGCCCCTGCTGCGACTGTCCCCGCTGCTGCTGTCTCCGCCGATGCCTCCGCTCTCCCTGCCGCTGTCCCTGTTTCCGCTGTCCCTGCCTCCGCCGCCGCTGCTGCAGCCGCAACTGTTCCCACTGGCGTCCCCGCTGTCCCTGCTGCCGTTGCCGCTCTCCCTGCTGCTGTCCCTGCCTCCGCCGCTGCTGCCCCATCTGCAACTATCCCCGCTGGCATCCCCGCTGTCCCTGCCGCCATTGCCGCTCTCCCTGCCGCTGTCCCTGCCTCCGCTGTTGCTGCCCCATCCGTGACTGTCCCCGCCGGCGTCCCCGCTCTCCCTGCCGCCGTTGCCGCTCTCCCCGCCTCTGTCCCTGCCTCCGCCGTAGCTGCCCCAGCCGCGACTGTCCCCGCCGGCATTCCCGCTCTCCCTGCCGCCATTGCCGCTCTCCCCGCCTCTGTCCCTGCCTCTGCCGCGGCTGTCCCAACCGCAACTGTCCCCGCCGCCACTGTCCCTGCCACTGCCATCGCCGCTGCCACTACCTGAAGCGAGCCACCACCGCTGGTACTGCCCCACCACCACCTGAAGCCTGCTCCCGAGGAACCTGAGGAGCCTTCGCTGCTGTTTCTGTCTGAAGAGAGCCAACAGGTTAGAACTTTGTTTTTAAATTGGTTTTTTAAAGGGTTTTTTTACAGGTTGCCAAGTGCTGGAGAAATTCTGGGAGTTGAAGTCCACAAGTTTGAAGACCCTTGCACCCCCTTGGCAAGTTTAAGACTTGTGGACTTCAACTCCCATTCCTGAGCTAGCTTGAGTGGAGGAGGAATTCTGGGATTTGAAGTCCACAAGTCTTAAACTTGCCAAGGGGGTGCAAGGGTCTTCAAACTTGTGGACTTCAACTCCCAGAATTCCTCCTCCAGTAATGCTAGCTCAGGAATTGGAGTTTGTGTCCACAAGTCTTAAAGCTGTCAAGTTTGAAGACCCCTGAGTTAGGGGTTAGGGGTGCAAGGGTCTTCAAACTTGGCAAGTCTAAGACTTGTGGACTTCAACTCCCATTCCTGAGCTAGCATGACTGGAGGAGGAATTCTGGGAGTTGAAGTCCACAAGTCTTAAAGCTGTCAAGTTTGAAGTTTGTAAAAAGTGTATATGGTTGTAAAAAGTGTACATGGTTGTAAAAAGTATTCTGCTACACTAGTATTTTATTAAATAATATATTACTACACCATTTGGTTCAGAATACTTTTTTCCTTGCTTTCCTCCTCTAAAATCTAGGTGCGTCCTATGCTCTGAAAAATACGGTAATTGCCATCTAGATGTAAGTGTTAGAAGTTGAAAGATTATTACGTGTACTTGAATAGCATTACTACTGTTATTAGTATTGTGTATAAAGTAAATTGACCCAGACAATACACTGTTCACTGTCCACTAACAAGTATGTTAAAGAAAAAAGTATAAATAAAATTATTAAAAAAAGAAAAGATCTTGACTCCAGTTCTCACATGAATATTAAAGAAATTATCAACAAAAAATGCTCTGCATGATTTCTCTCTCTAGCAGGTGCCAAGTTTCTGTTCACATTGGATTACTCAGAGTTATTTTAGCAATACAATCTGAATAATTTGAAATAACTATACACACCTTGGTATAGGAAAAGCCTTTGATATAGTGATGAAGAATTAAAAAAGACAGAGATAAAAAAAGTATTTCCAAATTTATTTAGAATAAAAAGCAATTTACTTCCAAATTTAACAGCAAAAAAGGCCATACGATATATTTTGTCTTGACTTGCAGTCTTTATACACAGCTAAAATTATATTTATGATATAATCACTAATTCAAACTCTTTGTCTATAACCCTCAGATATACCATAGTAAGAATAAAAATAATAATTTCAATTTATATTGTATCACAAAAAATGTGTGAAAATAAATAAAGTTGATTTTATTTTTTCAACATAATTTTCAAGATTGTTTTAGTGACTTTAAATTTTAAAAAAAGAAAGTAAAGCATGGCTTTGGTACACAAAAAGAATAATAACCACTTTTTTGTAGTCCCTCTGGATCTTCCAGAGAAGATGCTGCTAATGGAAAGGAGATTCAGTAACCAAATTGAAGTGCTTCTAAAGTAAATATCCTTTTCCTCCCTTAACAGCAGCACCTGACATTGGACCTTGACTTCATTTCACTTTGTCTCTTGCTTCTTGTTCAGGTTAGGGTCTGATATCTGCAGCTCCTTTGAAAAAGTATTAAAAGGTGACAGGACAGTTTGAATCATGGTGTAACCAAAAGAAATGAGAATGGACTATGCTAGCTCCACGGTGTCCTTTCAATGGGTTTCTGACAAGCTGAAGGGTCATGATGCAGCATTTTTTCTTTTCCTCTGTAACTCTTTTAATTTACACCCAAAATTAATATCTCTCTCAGTAATATCTCCTTAGAAATCTTCACATTGTAGAATTTACTGTATTGATTACTGGATGGGCACTGGTGCAAATATAAACAGCATTGCCATTTCTTTCCTTTTGTTTTCTGATCAAGCATTGCAGGAGTTGTTGGCCACCGGAAAATCCTTGGGCTAGATCAAGAAGTACTAACAATGTGTGATTCACACTGGGGCCCATTCCCTCTGTTGGGAACAAGATCTGGCCACTTACATAGCCCTGACAAATTCAACAACCACCCTCAGAATGGGGCAGCCATGGTCAATGTACCCACCCCATATCCATCTCACACCCCATTGGTCAGTCACAGAAAGACTGGAGTGAATGAATGACTGTGGGAAGTGAAAACATCTTGCTTACAGTCAAATAAGCCAAATTAAATAAGCAGATGCAATTGGTGTTGGTGATACAGAGCTATAAGAAGGAATCTGAAACAAAACGTAATTGATACAGGTTAAAAGGCCAGACAGTTCCTAGAAGAAAGCCAAATTAAATAAACAGATGCAATTGGTGTTGGTGATACAGAGCTACTGTATAAGAAGGAATATGAAACAAAACGTAATTGATACAGGTTAAAAGGCAAGACTGTTCCTTGAAGAAAGCCAACTTAGAAGCATGAAAGGTAACTTATCCTACAGAAAAATATCCTACAGAAATTTTATAAGAAAGCAATATTGTGCAATGCTTCTTCTTCTTTAATTGAAAACAAAACATTTCCCAAAGGAAATGTCACCTGTCAATCTGAAATGACAAGATAAGAGAATCAATTCTGGCAGATTGATTAGGTAACATTTGGAGGAAACACCTATGCTCTGCAAATATATACCCGCCTCTCTGACTTTTTGGGGAGTTATATACAGATGAGATTTAGCCTGAGCATCTCACAAAATTATAACTGAAAGACCAACTTGTAACCGCTTCTGCTCAGCTATCTTGTGGATAAGACTTCAATCACTGAAGTAAGAAGTACCTGTGAAGAACTGTCTGCATTACCAGTAAGAAGCTACTAATTTACTATTCAATTTTTCTGGACTTTTTCTTTGTTGCATATTAGATCAGTTTTCCCAAGGGCTTCAGAGAAATTTATAGTAATTGTCACTTTGAAATAAGAAAGTTAGAACTTTACCTTTTTAATGTGCACAATAAAGGAGCTTGAAAAATATAATGATGATTGCATCTTCCTAAAAAAAATGGCTATAGATAGTTTAATGGTTGTAGTTTTCTGAATAATGTCTCTCATTATTTTTTCCCTTGATTTTCCCTATATTTTAAGAATATCTATAGTTTAGGAAGAAATGAGATTTGAAAAGGCAAAAATACAAAAATGGCACTATTATATTTTAATAACATACTAACTGAACTTTTTGTTATTTTATTCTCTTGATTAGTAAACCCCTTACTCTGGAACCTAGGTCTGGAGTATTTTGAAAGGTAGGAAATGAAGGAAAGAAGGAAGGAAGGGAGGGTGAAAAAATGGGAGGGAGGGAGGAAAGAAAAGATGCTAATTTTCTATTTCTTGAGTTAAAGGGGGGGAAGGAATGGTACAATTTGGCTGTCAGCTACCCAACTAGTGAACCCAAAACAAGGAAACATTCTTGGGATAATTTTTTCTCCAAGGTTTTTATATTTTTTTATTTTTTACAAACATATCAATGCGTGAACAGTGTGGCACCTGAGTGTCTTACATTTTAGTACAAATAAAATAATATTCATCATATTTACTACAGATGACAAGCTTATATAGTTCTGGTAATAGTACACATATTTTTGTTGAATTATAATCTTTCATTATTTAATTATTCAATATTTAATATGTTATTTTTATGCCAATCACCATATTCTGGGTATTGTTCCTTTTACTACAAATATAATATTAATAATCATATTTGTTACATTTAACAAACTTATATAGTTCTAATAATAATACACATATTTATGTTAAGTTATAATCTTCCATTATTTAATTATTCAATATTTCAATATGTTATTTTTATGCCAATCACCATATTATTCGAACATGCTTAATACTACCATTGTTCAAGTTCTAGCTTCCCCTCTTGTTATTACTTCACCTTATTATATAAAAATGTGTATTCCATTAATCCCCCCCTCTCTAATATACATCCATATTCTTACTTTTACATATACCACTGTTATATTTAAAAATGTTCCCTTTCTATCCATCGTCTCTTGTCCACTTTAAAGCTTTATTTGTTCATTTCTTAGCTTGCCTCCCATATTCCTCTCTTGGATCTTTATCTGCTTCCACTTCTTGGCCAATCATTTTGAATATTTCTCCCTTCTCTGCCCTATTCCATTGTCTAATTTTCAAATTATCTACTCTTGCCCCGATCTCGCTTCCCAAAAAGTCTCAGCAAGCTACAGTGGAACACCGAATGGACTTGTTTGAGTACCTTAGGTAACAGTAATTCCACTGTAACTGGGTTTATAAGTTGAACAATTGGGAACGGGCCTATGTATTTGAGACCCAGTTTCTTACAAGGCTGGTTCAACTTCAAGTATTTAGTAGACAGGTATACTTTCTCTTCTCTTCTGAACTCCTTCTGGGGGGCTCTTTTCAGAGGTGAATTCCTGCCGGTTTGGACCGGTTCTATAGAACCGGTAGTGGGAATTTTTCCCTGCTTGCCAAATCGGCAGCGATGGCTGGCTGGACATCCCCCCCAAACCGTCTCTCTCATCTTGTTTTTTGCTTCTGTTTTTTGCTTCTGTTTTTTGCTTCTGTTTTTTGCAGAAGCTGTAGGGTTTTTTTTTTCTGCCATTGCGCAGAAGTTGGGTTTGTAGCACTCACAGTAAAGACTTTACTGTGCAAGGTTTTTCCCTGCACGCAATGGCTGAGAGACGACCCAGAGTTGCCAGTCTCCGGTAAGATGCGTGTCTCGTGGCCCTCCTGCCCCATCTGCCACCATCAAATTGCGCACTACTGCGAGACACACATCTCTCCCACCCCCACTCCACTTCCCTTTTACCTTTCTTTAATGTGCCCCACTTTCCTCCCCAAACCTCGGGAGGTGGCCTCTCCCGTCCTCGCGGCCTATGGAGGAAGAAGCTTCCACGGCCACACCACAAAGCCCTCACGGCAGCAGGACAGGGAAAAGAAAAAGAAAAAGGCTCGGCCTCTGAAGCCTCTCAAGGGAGACATCCTTGTGTATGTGTGTGACGGCGCTGTGAAGAGAGCCAGGTGAAGGGAGCCCAGGAAACCATGCCAGCTGAAAAGCGGTCAGCCCCTTTCCTTCTGCTGCCTCCGCCTCTGCCTCTTCCTTCTCTCTGCTAACACAAGTCAGAGAGGAAAAGGCAGTTTTCCCCTCAGAGCAGAGCGAGTAAGCCAGTGATCTGCTGGCTGCCTCTAATCTGCAGTTTACTCGTGAGCACGTTTACTCGTGAGCATGGTGGTCACGAGTAAACTGCAGATTAGAGGCAGCTGGCAGATAGTTGGTCTGCTCTGCAGCTCACCACCCAGTGAAGCAACTGCCTTTTCCTCTCTGACTTGTGTTAGCAGAGAGAAGGAAGAGGCAGAGGCAATGGAAGGAAAGGGGCCGATCACTTTGCAGCCAGCGTGGTTTCCCGGGCTCCCTTGCCTGACTCTCTTCATAGTGCCACCACATACACACAAGGACGTTTCCCTCAAGTGGCTTCAGAGGCCGAGCCTTTTTTTTCTTTTCCCCCTTCTGGCGCCGTGAGGTTTGGGGAGGGAAGTGGGGGTGTTAAAGAAAGGTAAAAGGGAAGTGGGGTGGGGGGGTGGGTTGCCTTTAATTTACTTTGTGTGATACTGGCGTGGGGGGGCAGGGCAGGGCAGGGCAGGGCAGGAATGAGCGCATCCCTGAGCAGCTGTGCTGTTTCGGCGAGGCTTTGCTGGACCTCTGCAGGGGAAGGGCAGCAGCCAAGGCGACAGGCACTGTTTGTTGTTCCTCTCCACGCTGTAAAAAGCAACCCTTGCCCCAAAGAGGTAGCGGTCCAATGAAAATAAGAGATGTACCCACCTGGCATCCAGCACTGGGGATGGCCGCTTCAGCATCTGTCGGAGGCTGGAGGTTTTGTGGCCTGCCTAGCAGCCTGTGCAGCCAGGGCCTTTGGAGCCTTCAATGCCTCGTGGCAGTGATAGGAAAGGAGTAGCCCCTCCTTTCCTGAATGCCAGAGCACGCTGGGCTGCCAAGAGGCAGAAAGGTCTACTCCAGAGGAGGTCTACTTGGGAGTAAGACCTGGGGCTAATTGGCCACCATGCTCTTAAGTCTATTTAAGAAGAGTTGATGCAGCTGGGAAGCTGCAGAGAACAACTTGGGAAAAATCCATCTGAATCATAGTTTGTATCTTGAATCTTGCATCTTGACTCCAGTTTCCAGTTTGTATTGTGACTCCTGAATCTTGACCTCGGTTTCCAGTTTGCATCGTCGTTCCTGAATCTTGGCTTATGCAGTTCCAGTTTGCAGTCCAGCCCAGATCTTATTTCTGGCATTGTGGTTTCTGAATATGGACTTCGGCATTTCCACTTTGCAATTCCAGAACAGGTCTTGTGTTTGGCATCTGCTAGTTTTGGGACTTGTGCCAAGAACAGTAAGACTTGCAATTATCTCTTGGACTTCTGCCTATCTTGTTTGTGTTCATGTTTAATGAGATGTTGCTTTACTGACGTAAACTATGTTTGAATGGTTGTGTGTTGCGTAATTATTGGGGCTCGGTGCTGGGAAAGAACAGGAGGCTCTTTTCTTTCATTCGCTCCGTGTTCCTTCTTCATGCAAAAAAAAAAAAAGCCTGCTCTGATCTGGAGCCAAATGTCATTGGAAGCAATGCTGTCAGCCTGGAGTATTTCATTTCAGTCTTTAACTGGGCAATGAATTGAACCTTCTCCCCTAAAACAGATGTGACGTGGATTGTTTTTTTTAGGATTGTTCCCCTATGGCTCCCTGCCCACCCTGTTGTGCAACATGCTCTCTGTGCTGAGAAGGCGCAAGCATTTCTGCAGAGCTGCATGGCTGAAGTGCTCCTAGCATTTTCTCTGCACTGCCCACGACCGGCTGCTTTTTGTGATTCTGTGTCCTTCGTGGGCAGCTCAGCACCAGCCACAGTCCTCTTCATGTCAGCTCAGGAAGGAGGAGAATGGCAGGAGCAGCTGCTGCTGCTGGATACTGGGAGGGAAGAGCTCCGGCTGGGAGCAGCCTGGGCTGCACAGGGGGAAACCCAGGCTGTGCAGGGGGGAGCCGGAGCTCTTCCTTTCCTGCATTCGGCCACGGCGGCTGCTCTTGCCCATTCCCCTCTTTCCTGAGCTGACATGAAGGGGACTGCAGCTAGCGCTGAGCTGCCTGCAAAAGACATTGCAGAGCCCGGGCTGCCCCTTGCGCAGCCCGGGCTGTCCTGCGCTGTGTTGTGCAGCATGGCCCGCTACTTACCTCACTGCACAATGACAGCAGCAGCAGGAGGAGTCGCCGTCCCCGCCGTTATCCCGGCACAGGAGGGTATCCCGCTTGGGCGTGCACACACACAAGAGAGAAATGAGAGAGAGGGTCACCTCTCTCTATGATTTCTGCCCTTCGTTTGAAATCTGACAGAGTTGGTAATATCTGGTTCCTGTTGCTTCAGCAATGCAACTAGTAGAACTCAGAAAGCAGTATTTATTTATTTAACAAAGGAAGGAAGGGAGAGAAAGAGGAGGGAGGGAGGAGGAAGGAAGGAAAGAGAGAAAGAGGAGGGAGGGAGGGACAAAGGAAGGGAGAGAAAGGGAGGGAGGAAGGAAGGAAGGAGAGAAAGAGAAGAAAGGGAGGAAGGAAGGAAGGTAAAATCAGAGGAGGGGGGAAGGAAGGTAAAATCAGAGGAGGGAAGGAAGAAAAGTGAAAGGAGGGGGGAAAGGAAGGAAGGTAAAATCCGAGGAGGCGGAAGGAAGGAAGGAAGGAAGGTGAAAGGAGGGGGGAAGGAAGGAAGGTAAAATCCAAGGAGGCGGAAGGAAGGAAGGAAGGAAGGAAGGAAGGAAGGAAGGAAGGAAGGAAGGAAGGAAGGAAGGAAGGAAGGTGAAATCCAAGGAGGGGGGAAAGGAAGGAAGGTAAAATCAGAGGAAGGGGAAGAAAGGAAGGTAAAATCAGGAGGGAGAATGGAAGGAAGGAATAAGGATGTCAAGGGTGGTCATGTGACTGGGTGGAGTGTGTGATGTCAGATTGGCCACGCCCACCCAGGTTTTACGGCTCTCAGTGTTTTGTTTTCTGTGGAAAATGGGTCCAAATGGCTCTTTGAGTGTTTAAGGTTGCTGACCCCTGCCCTAGGCCACTTTAGGAGCAAAGTGGTGGGTTCTGCTGGCGTTTCATATTCAGCAGTGCTACCTACAAGATGCTCTTACTGAAGGTTTTAAATTTTGGAAGGCTCGAGATGGAGGAATCCGGGCAAATAACTGCACACCAGTGGTGGGTTCCTACCGGAGCTGTCCGGGGCATAGCTCCGGTAGGGAGCAGCCGATTGCGCAATTTACGTGCGACTGCTCCGGTGCCGTCTCCGCTGGTCTGTCATGCGCGTCACCATCTTTTTGTGAGAATTTTTGGGCTTTTTTGCTTCAGCGCATGCGCAGAAGCAAAATCTCGCTGAAATCTTGTGAGGGGACGCACGTGTGCATGAGATTTCAGCGAGATTTCTGCATGCGCAGAAGCAAAATAGCACGAGGGGGCGTGCGCGCATAGTGAGCGCACGCGTCTCCAAAACATGGAGATGCATGTGCAGCGCACCGGTATGGGTAGGTGAGCAACCCGCCCCTGCTGCACACTACTATTCTGTAGGGTCTTAAAAGAATGTGGTAGTAGTGTTTCATAATATGTTGACAATAAAAGATAAAATAAGGTAATTAGCAAAAAAATATGATCATTTCAGGATAAAATAAAATATATGTATAAAGAGTAGAGTATCTATGGAGATTCTCGGTCATCCAGCTCATGGTTGTCCCAAAAGTGTTTTTTCAAGAGGCAACTGGACTTTCTGGTTTTGTTTTGTTTTTTGAAGACCTTTCGTTTCTCATCCAAGAAGCTTATCCAGAATTGAAGAAGCTTGGATGAGAAGTGAAACATCTTCAAAGATATAAAGAGCAGACTATGTTCAGTATTTAAATTTACCATATTTTTCGGAGTATAAGGCGCACCTTTTTACCCTCAAAATGAGGGTGAAAATTTGGATGCGTCTTATACACTGAATGTAGCTCCACCCAGCCACCCTTTGGCCTCTGCCTGCCAACAATTTACCTCTTTGCAGCAAACAGAACAGAAACAGAAGCCTTATTAGCACACTAAGAGATTACTTGCCTCCCGACCTACCGCTGACAGGCTTGCAAGCCACGTGGTAAAATGAAACTAACTACGGTGGCTGTAATGAGACAAAATGCTGGGAGATAAACTGCTGGCAATGTTACACTGCTGAAATTGCAAGAAAGTAAGCTACAGCTATTGTAGCCTAGAGGTAGAGCTCTTGCCTCACAGTCAGAAGGTTGTGAGTTCTATCCTAGGTAGAGGCAGATTCTGTTAATATGTTACTTTGTTAAATGTTTGTAGAGTGTTCAAATTATAAGACTTATTTTTTTAAAGACTGCTTTATTATTGTTCTAGACAACTTAACAAAATGAAAAAGCTTTTTAAAATAAATTCTTGCTCTGAAGAGGCCCAGTGCTATTGTATCTTCTTTTAAATAGCAGAAAGCCTTCCAGAAAGCCACATCAATTTTAAAGATCTGTAAAAGTATAATCTGAAATGTCCTGTTTTAGTATTAAGTATTAGTATTAAAATAAGGCAGCTGAATTAAACCCTGACTTTGTCATGTTTGGAGTAGATCTATTTAAATAATTGGGAGGAGTTAGTGTGATTACATTTAAGAAAACTTTCTGGGATTAATATACTGCCATAATGTACATTTCTCCAATTCTTTGCTATTTCTATGGGTCAAGCACACATGCACAGAAATACACAGCAAACAGTGTATATCATCTGTGCTGTTTGCTGTTTGCTGTTTGGCAAATTGCTGGGAGGCAGAGGCCTTTTTTCCTTGTTTTCCTTCCCCAAAACTAAGGTGCGTCTTATACTTCGGTGCGTCTTATACTCCGAAAAATACGGTAAGTGAAGCTTTTGATCTGCAAAGCAAAGTCTTATGATTCAGGCTGTTGGAAGACTTATGATGAAGATTGTGGGAAATACTTTCTGTTCTCCCCCCTTCCTTCTCTTTCAGGCCTATTTGAAAGCACTGACCTTCATTCAGTGACTATTTTAGCTTTTTTTTTAATTAAGAAAAGCTCTACACTTAAAAGACTGAGTCTGGGTAATTAATATATAATTAAGGTGACCAGGTTTTAACATTGGTAAAGCGGGACACCATTGACCGGGGGGGGGGGGGGTTCTTGATTAAAAATTTTCATAGAATGCAAAAATAGTATTGTAATATATATTTTTTAATTTCAACATAAGTACAATTTACAAATATAATACATTTAAAAAAGTTATGTATAGTATTATTTTATTCTTTGGCATATTTCTCATTTGAGTGAAATTTTTTTTAAAAATATCTTTATTTGGTTTTTAAACTTTAAAAAAAACATACATAATAACACACAACATCAAAGAGAAAAAAGAAAAAAGAAAACGTTAAGAAAAGGGAGAAAAAGGGAAAAGGAAAAAGAAAATACAAACACTAATACACAAAAAACGGCATTTCATTTTAACAGCTATACCTTTGTGTAACTGAATCCAGTTTTGCAATCAATCTTACTACATTGGTTGCTTTTAACCTTTATCCCTTTTACTATTTACTTCAAACTAATCCAAAACGTATTTATACATATTTACATTATTTTTCATATTTACATTTTCAGATTATGTGCATCGATAATAATCATTTTTATTATTATGAAGGAGATGGTAAGGAGAGATTTCTCAGATCAAGTCTTCTTCTGTGTCCATAATTTTAGATTTTTATTTGATTGTAACCAGGAATACCATTTTGCCCATGTTTCATAGAAATCAGAGTTGTCTTTTTGATGAATCTCCATCGTTAACTTGCTCATTTCTGAGCATTCTAAAATTTTCCCAATTATCATATTTGACGAAGGAATAATATCAGATTTCCAATTTTGAGCATATAATAGTCTAGCTGCGGTTGTTATTTGCAAAATTAAATATCTTTCTTCTTTAGTGAATTTGCTCCGGAAGATCCCCAGTAAGAACATTTCTGGTTTTAATTCCATTTTCACATTTAAAATCTGTTCCAACCAAGATCTAATCCTTTTCCAAAATACTTGAACCTTGGGGCACGACCACCACATGTGGTAGTAGCTCCCTGTTTCCTTTTTACACTTCCAACATTTAGGTGATAGCGATGGAAACATCTTTGCCAAGCGATCTGGGGAAAGGTGCCAACGGTATACCATTTTATAGATATTCTCTTTATAGGATGCAGCTAGTGTCAATTTATAATTGATTTTCCAAATAACCTTCCATTCATTCAGATTTATCGCATATCCCAAATTTTGAGCCCAAGCGATCATATAACCTTTAACTTCGTTCTCTTTTAATTTAGTTTTCAACTGGAGGTTATAAAATTTGGAGATCGTTTTTTCATCTGGCCCCATGAATATTTTGTCTAATTCATTACTGTTTTGAAAGCCGAATTGGGAGAGATCTTTCTTATATCGGGTTTGAATCTGAAGATAGTGCCACCATTCTAAATCTATACCCTTTGTACAAAATTCTTGTCTTGACCTAAGGTTATTTTGTTCATCTAAAAGCTGTTGGTAGGTAATGGTTTTGTTCTTGTTTATAAAATTTGGATGTATAATGGCTTCAGATGTTGATAGCCATTTAGGAATTTTTTTATAGTAATCATTTTTTATATTAAGCCAGGTTTCTAATAAGGGACCCCGTATATAATGTCTCTGAAAGTATGTGTGTGCCTTATGTTTCCCTCCCCACAGGAATGCATGCCAGCCTACTTGAAGATTAAAATTTTTTTGAGTGAATTTTTTTAGTAGATTGCTGTCGTTGTTTAAAAGGTCAAGAAATTTTTCACAAGAATTTGTTAAATTATATTTCACACATAAAATGGCTTTCAAAGTCTCAACACTTAATTGTGATTTTTCTGCTGTCCACACTTTATTTACTGTAGAAAAAATGTGTTCAGTCGCAGCATTAGTTCCTGGTAAGGACAGCTCGTATTCCACAATTTTTTGTGCATTATTGTATGGAACATGGTTTGTTTCAAAATGATGAAATATTTCTAACCATTTGTTCTCTATTGTGAATTTTGCTGATGCCCAAGATTTAACCTTTTCCTTATCAATATATATTTTTTAAATAATGATACCTCATTAAAAAGATTATTTTCAGAAATATTACTATATGGGAAATTTTGAGTAATATGATCGAATGATTTTTGCACATCACTCCAATTAAGTTCTTGTTTTAATGTAACCCAATGAAAATGTTCAATATCATTGTAATGTACCGTCCACTCTTCTAAATAATGTGTATCCATTTTTTGTTGCATTTTAGCATCATTTCTTGAATTGAGGCTAATGTTACCTGATCACCTATTGTTACTGTCTCAGCACTACGTTGGCCTAAAGAGGTTGGAGTTGCGGGTGGTACCTTTTTCCCTGTCTTCACAATAGTAGAAGTACTAGACATTTTTACTGAATTCCAAAAATTATTCCAGAGAACCATATAGTTTTGTTATTCTTAATAGATCTTAATCGTATCAAATACTGTATTTAGCAGAACTTTCTTCTTTCTTAATAAACTTTCAGAAACTATTTTTTTAAATCACCCGTCAGTTACTTAAAACAAATATAGAAACACTTGAGGAGGGTTAAATACTATTATTAATTAGTCTATTTTATAAATCTATATATTTCAGTACTAAAGATATCTATACTTGTAAATATAAAGAACTCGAGAGGAATGGAAAGAGGAAATCTTATAGTAGTCAGTTCATATAACTATCTACATTGAAAAACGCAATCAAAAAAGAAAGGAAAGAAATAAGAAAGGAGGGGAGTAAATCGATTACTTAAATAGTTACACCTTAGTTAGCTACTTAATTGCTTATTTTAAGTCATTCAGTCTTATTCCTAAACAAACTATTGTACAGTTCTTCTTCTTTCTTCTTCCGGTTTCCAAAATGTCTCAAATTTGTTTAGTCACACCTCACTGTCAAGTCCATTCTTCGGATCTGCTCCTTCCTCCTCTCACGAATTTCCTCCTAATTTCCTTTAGCTTCACTTTAAAATTATTGTCTCTTTCAAATCAGTTCGAATTTACATTCAGTTCACTCAGTTAATAATCCCAAAAGTCGCAAGTATTTCTTAACACAGTTCTTTCCTTCTTTTAAATACTCCATTTTTAAATCTTTTCACAGCCAATCCACAATGAATTCCGTAGTTTATTACTTCCTCCACAGATTTCCTCTGCTCAACTCACTTTCTGACAGTTTCTGCCCTGCTGCCATAAATTATTTCCAAGCACACGAAGAGTTTTCCAATTAATCAGGAGTCGGCAGTTTTGTCAGTTTCAAGTTTCAAGTTATTCTGTCACTAACACCACTGCCTCTCCTCTGCTTCTCTGTCCACTCCGATACGCAATCGCCGCTTTATACACAAGAGGGACGCTCTCGAAGCCTTCTGTGATACACTTGACAAACAGGGCAATCTCTCAAAATAGTTCTTTAGCTGTTGAAAGGTACTCACATAAATCCATCAACTTCCTCGCTCGTTTCGGCTGTTTCTTCTCTCTTCCCTCTTCAGCGCTATCAGTCACGTCTCCGGACCAGCCTGGAAGGCTGGTTTCTTCACGATCGGCGTTAGGAGGTTTCTCTAGATCTCTGGGGGGGGGGGTCGCATACCACCCACAGATGCTCCGAGCTTCCCCCTTCCTCCCACCAATCCCTACAGGAGCAGTGGTTGCCTTATGGCTGCCAAATTTCGTGAGAAAAGGGGTTTTGGCCGAGGGATCTCTTTCAGCCACCCCTCTCTGATGCAACCTCAAAACCAGAAGTCTCCAAAAATCGGGACTTTTTTGAAATGCCGCGGGACGCGGGACAAATTATTAAAAAGCGGGACTGTCCCGCCAAAAGCGGGACATCTGGTCACCTTATATATAACTCCATAATTAACCTTCATGAACATGCAACCCACAGATCAGTAAATAAAATTTTTATTACACCCCTAGACTAGTATAAGAAGGGTGGGATGTAAACAATTTTAAAAGCTAAAAAATATAAAATAAACAAAGTTAAAAAAATTTTTAAAAGCAAATGTTTAAATCTAAAAAAAGAAATTTATTAGAAAGATAAAACATTAAATACAAACAAAACAAAAGTATATGGCTGACTAAATCTATCATAATACAGAACATTCTTAACTGACAAGTTAAAACTTTTTTAAAAAAAAATAGGATTAACTTGAAGCTCATAAATGCTTAAATTTTCCTGGTAAGGATAAATTTGTCAAAATGAAGATACTGACCAGGTTATTGTATTTTTTAAAAAAGTGTTTTAAAATCTGAAGCCATCCATTTGTGGTGGGTGGAGTCTAGGGCTCATATAGGGTATTAAGAAAGAAAAAGCAAGCGAGACAAGAAAAAGAGAGAAAGAAAGAAAGAAAGAGAAAGGAAGAAAAAGGAAGAAAAAGAAAGGAAGGAAGGCAGGCAGGGAGAGAGAGAGACAAGAAAGAAAGAGAAAGAGAAAGAGAAAGAAAAAGAAAAAAAAGAAAGAGGAAGGAAGGAAGGGAGAAAGAGAGAGAGAGAAGAAAGAAAGAACATAGGATTAAATAGTATATTTTGGATGTTCAGTAGTAGTAAATAAATAGACAGGGATATTGTATCTTGTTGAGGCCTTTGAGGCAAGGAAAGGCCAGGCACCCTAATTCTAACCCTAACCCTTTACATGAGTGACATCAAGTTGGCCATGACCACCCAGTCACATGCCTACCTAGTCACATGACAACCAAGCCATGCCCGCTGAATCACATGACCACGAAGCCACACCCACCCAGTCACATGATCACAAAGCCACACCCACAAAACAAGCCACGCCCACAGAACTGGTAGTAAAAAAATTTAGAACCCACCCCTGCTCTAGAGCAATTGGTCCCTGAAACAATTTAGGTTCCTTCCTGAAACTTGCAAAACTTATCTGTTCCACAGATAAGCAATGATTTAATTGCAATTTTTAACTATAACTAGTGATTAATTTGCATTATTGAATATTACTGTATATTACTATTTTATTTTAATCTTATACCAGCCAGGGCTTTTACTTTTGTATGTTACTTAATCAATAGACAGAAGTGGGTTATAATTCCTATATAAAAGTTGGCATGCTGCTGGTATATCAATATGTCTATACATAAATGGAAACAGATAAAAATCCAGTATTGTCTTTAATATACAAGGAAAGCATTATTCCACTGATATTTCCATGTTTATAAATAGTGTTCTATCTTCTGAGAATGGACTATGTCTGCCAATGAGATAAAGCAGAAGGTGACTTTCTAACGTTTTGCAATTGTTCTTCTAGAAATCTAGCTACCGTGTTTTCCCGAAAATAAGACAGGGGCTTATATTTTTTTGACTCCCCAAAAATGCCCCTGGCCTTATTTTAGGGGGGTGGCTTATAATTTTCGGGGTGCAGGCAGGGCAGGGCACGAGACGCACCACTTACTGCAGTTTGCCAGCTCCGTGGTCTCTCGGCTAGTCTCTTTAGGGGAAAAAACTTGCAAACAGACAAGCCGAGAAACCACAGAGCTGCAAAACTCCAGTAAGTGGTGCGTCTCTCTTGGTGGGGTGGGGTGGGGTGGGGTGGGGTGGGGTGGTGCGGGGCGGGGCAGGCATCCTACCTGAGACTTGTCCCGGGACCTCCGTCGCGTTCTTATGGTCTTCTCTCCACAGCAGCCCGTTCTAAAAGAACGCCGCGCGAGTTCGAGAAGTTTGAACTCGTGAGACATTCTTTTGAAATGGGCTGCCATGGAGAGAAGACCGTAAGAACGCGACCGAGGTAGGAGGGGCGTCTCGCGCTGGGGTTTGGCAGGGCGGGAGGGTGTGGCGTGGCGGGCATCCCTTCAAAATGCTTCGAAGTCCTTCGAAGCATTTTAAAGGGATGCGTTTTGCCTGCCATGAAGGGAAGCAATGCTTGCCTCCTGTTCTTCGGGGAACATTGGTTCCCTTCATGGCAGGCAAAATGCATCCCTTTAAAATGCTTTGAAGGACTTCGAAGCATTTTGTAGGGATGCCCGCCACGCCACGCCCTCCCGCCCTGCCAAACCCCAGCACGAGACGCCCCTCCTACCTCGGTCGCGTTCTTACAGTCTTCTCTCTATGGCAGCCCATTCTAAAAGAACGCCGCGCAAGTTCGAGAAGTTTTGCCAGTCATGAAGGGAACCGATGCTTGCCTCCTGTTCTTCGGGGAACATCAGTTCCCTTCATGGCAGGCAAAACGCATCCCTTTAAAATGCTTCGAATGACTTTGAGTGCTTTGGGCGGGGCTTCCCTGTCGCCGCTGTCTTCCTCACTCCATCGCGCCATGCCCCATCCGCTCAAAGTCCTTCAAAGCATTTTCAAGGGATGCGTTTTGCCTGCCATGAAGGGAACCGATGTTCCCCGAAGAACAGGAGGCAAGCATCGGTTCCCTTCATGGCAGGCAAAACGCATCCCTTTAAAATGCTTCGAAGGACTTTGAGCACTTTGGGCGGGGGATGGGGCAGGGCGCGACACGAGTGAGGAAGGCGGCAACAGGGAAGCGGCGAACTGCCAGACGCGGGTAAGATGAGCGCCTCGCAGCCCGGCCCTCCCCTGCATTCCCCGCCACCCCCAAATTGTGCCTGATGATCTTACCAGTGTCTGGCAGTTCGCGGCTTCTCTTTCTTGGCAGGTCTTTGAAGGAAACTCCTTCAATGTAAAGGAGAAGTTATCGCAAGTGCGAAAAGTTGTTAATTGGTCGCACTCGCGATAACTTCTCCTTTACATTGAAGGAGTTTCCCTGCAAAGACCTGCTGAAAAGAGAAGCCGCGAACTTCCAGACGCTGGTAAGATCATCAGGCACAATTTGGGGGTGGTGGAGAATGCAGGGGAGGGCCAGGCTGTGAGACGCTCATCTTACCAGCGTCTGGAAGTTCGCGGCTTCTCTTTTCAGCAGGTCTTTGCAGGGAAACTTCTTGAGGGATCTCTCTCTCTCTTTCCGGGCCAAAAGAGTGCCGCCGCAAAAAGAGCAGCTCCCGGGATGTCCCCCCCCCTTTCCCCCGGAAGTAGTTGGGGGAGCTTATTTTCGAGGGGTGGCTTATTTCAAGGCATGTCCCGAAAAGCCCTGTGGGGCTTATTTTCGGGACATGTCTTATTTTCGGGGAAACACGGTAGTTTCTTTCTAAAAAACACCAAGGTCAGATACTAGTTGATAAGATGAGATCAGAAGATCCCGCTTAATAATATATTTATTGTTTCCTACTGGAATGTGACAGTTCATTTTTCTAAGAAACAAATTGTTACATATGGAAAGACCAGTTACTTGAGTTTGCTCTTCTTGCTCTTCTATGTTATACCACATAAGCTTTGTGCTTATGTTCACAAGAGAAGAAAGAGTCATTACCAAAAAGTCAACAAATGAACGATAGAAAGAACATCAGAAATGATGCATCACAGGAAGGGGATCTATCTGGCTGCTCTTGGATCATAAGTTGGAGTGACATATTAGCAAAGGAGGTTGAAGGTCTGCTCTCTTATGTATAGAGTTCATTGTGCAATAACAAATCACTCCAAAGAAAATGGTTTCTCTGTGTTATGTGTATAAGCTGCTGTATGTATCAAAGTCATAAACTTTCAAGGAGAAACTGAGAAGATTGCTATCTCCTCTTTTCACTTCCCATCTCCCCATCTCAAGGGGGGGGGGGGAATGTAGTAAGTTGTTTTTGTCCCTTGCCTCAAAATCATTTAAAAAAGGCACCCCAACCTGTTCTGAAGATAGGGAGTGTGCATATTTTAATCACAGTTTATCAAGCAATGGAGACTACAAAAGCATGCCTCTAGGAAGAAACTCGGATTTTTTGTCAGTGTGAGGCACGCCCCTGCAGCACAGGAGGAAGCGAACCGGCAGAGAGGTAAGTTAGAACCCACCCCTGGTTAAAACCTGTCACAAGTTGGGATGTTGAAAGTGCTCTCCCTATGTGAAATGTGGGGTTGTGGGGCAGGAAGAGCCAGGAGTCAATGATTTTCTGTTATGTCTCCATCCCTGTAGAACAGATTCCCCTGAATATCTAGGTGGGGCTTCCCCTGCTAGTTTTTAAGAAGGTGGTCAAAACCTTCTTGGCTGAAAAGTTGAAATTTTAGTAGGTAAACATTGTCAGATTATTTATCTATTGTATAACTAGAGACACTGAAATGGGTTGATGCATTTATTTATGTATTTTTTTGTGTTTGATACTATAACCAATGGGAATTTCCTTAGATTGCAATGGTATAGAAATATTATGAGTGAGTGAGTGAGTGAATGAATGAATGAAATAATTTTCTTGTGTGTTTGACAGAGAAGTGAAGAACAATGGGTTCACCAGAGGAAAAAGAACATATTAAAATATTATTTCAGCATCAACATTCATTTATGGTTACAAAGGTAGGGTGAAAACAGTAAATAATGGCATTAAAATGTACAACTTTATTTCTTTAGAGTCTTATGGATATGATAAAAACCTCCAAATCATGCAGCTTATGCTACACTAAAATTAATTTACTTAAAGTACTGAATGATTAGGGAGAAATTGGCACCCATGGATGAAAGGTATGTCAAATCTAACTAGCACTCAGCAATTCAATTATTAACCAAATAGAGCGATGGTGTCTTCTGACCACAATTCTGTCAGTAGCTTCTATCACAACAGATCTTGTAGCTTTCTTTAGGGATTGCCTATGAGGAATTTTAAGAGGTCAAAGAATTAAGCTGTTTATTCCCTCTACTCTCTTTGCATTCACCTGGGAAGTCAAAAGGAATGGTGTCCTAATATTTTCTTGAACATGAATGCAGTTCTCCGTGTGATCTGGCACTCAAAAAAAAATACAGGTAGTCCTTGAGTTATGAATGTAATGGAGCCTGACAATTACATTTGTAACCCGATAATTCTTTGGCGTGAATCAGTCAATTGAACGTGATACTTCCTGCTTTTGCCCACACACTCGCTAATTGAACATGCAATTAAGTGTACTTGAGGTATTTCAGGGTGGGGAAGGCCATGGAGGTCCTAGCGATGGAACAGGCCACATGCTTCAGACCACCAAGGCCTCCCCCTCTTGCTCCTCTCTGGGGTCCCCACAATTGCTCCCACCCCATCCTGCCGCACTGGGTCACTTACTTTGTGAAGATGTAGTGAGTTGTCTCTTCTCCAGCCTCTCTGTCATGATTTCTTTGCCTGCTTGCAGTCTCGGCACAAAAAGCATTTGCAAGCCAACAAGACTTTAGAACAACAAAATCGCATTGCTTAAAGCTTCCCATCATGTGATGCAGGGGGTGGGTCCCAATTTTTTTTACTACCACTCTGTAGTAGTGGTAGTGGCTTATTTTGTGGGTGTGGCTTGATGGTCATGTGACCGGGTGGGAGGGGCTTGCCAGCCACGTGACCGGGTGGGAGTGGCTTGCCGGCCATGTGATCAAGTGTTTGAATTTTGATCACATGACCCTGGGGATGCTGGAACAGTCGTTAAGTGTAAAAAATGGTCATAAGTCACTTTTTTCACTGCCATTGCAACTTTGAACAGTCACTAAGCTAACTCAAGGACCAACCTGCACTTAACAGCCACACACAGATGAACATATAAAAACAGCAATGGAGTCACATAAAAGGTGATTGCTGCAAGCAGTTACTTCAAAAGCCAGTTATCACACAGAAACACACAAAATGATCAGAAATGATGTAGGGTCTCCTGCTTCAGCAGTGGGTTGGACTAGATGACCTACAAGGTCCCTTCCAACGCTGTTAAGCAAAATCTCATTACAAAACAAACATTTCCTAAAAACAATATTTTTTTTAAATAAGACATTTCCCAAAAACAATGAAATATCCTGAAAAAAATTAACAATAAAATATCATTTTAAAAAAACCATTAAAAGTATAAAGAAAAAAACCCCAGCCACTTACCAGCAGGCAGAATCAACTGATCTCCGATGATGCAGCAGGCGAATAGATGCTCCGGAGTCCGGCTGAAAGGAAAGCTGGACTGGAGGCACACAGGGACAACCTGGCTAGCTAGGATCACCTAGCATGGAGCCGAGATGCCTTTGCCAGCCAGGTGAGCCGGGGGACCGGGGGTGGTGGTGCTGGCTGCAAGAAAAGCCTCAGCCGAGCGGTGAGCGGCTTCTCTGTCTATGGGAGCCCGGGGATGGGTGCATGGAAGGCCTCACCCATTCCCGGGCTCCAGCAGACAGAGAAGCACACCGCTGTTCTTGATAGTTTCTTCCCACCCCCCTACCGTCCACGCCCGCAGACTTACCTCGAGGCAGCAGTAACTCCTTCAAGCTTCCCGCTCAGGACTGCATGGTCTCAGAGGCGGGGCGAGCCAGTGAGCGGCAGGCAGCTAGGCAGGTGGGGCAAGGCGGGGCAAGCGAGTGAGCGAATGGTGGGTAGGGAGGCAGTGCATGCACAGTGCCAGAAACTCAGCTTCTGCGCATGCGCAGAAGAAGAAAAAATAAAGAAATCCCCCCCCCAAATTGAAAAAAAATCGAAAAAAATTCGGGGGAAAAATGGCGGCGCCCAGGGACCGACACCGACCGTACCAGGTCGGTGATGTCATTGTGATGTCACCAGCAGGCTGCTACCGGTGCGCACGTACAAGTCCAAACTGAGAGGAACCCACCCTTGGTGTGATGACCAGGGGCACGGCACAAGCAGCTGGCAGTTCAAACAGCCCCTTTATTGCTCCAAATGTCCCCAAATGAGCCGCCCAGAGTCCCTCGGGAGTTGGGCGGCATATAAATCCATTTAAATAAATAAATAAATAAATAAATGCTCCCACATTTCTGACAAGTCCAAGAGCAAAGTGATGACAAATGCCCACATACACCTCAAGCAGCCTCTGGCTGCAAATATTCCAGCCCAGCGCTGTGTACACCAAGGCTCCATAGCAATAAATCCAGCAGGGCAAATCAAGGAGTTTGGGAATCAAAGGATCCAGGTAATTAGTCCAGAAAGCCAGAAAAAATGCAAGGACTCTTGGAAAGTTCAAACGTCAGCACTCAACACTTCAGGAACTCAGCGTTTGTTCCGACAAATGCCTCTCCCCACAGCATCTCATTTTAAGCCTCATTCCCCAGGTGTGCCTTGTGAAGATGGGCGTGACACTCTTCTCCCAAGTAGCCTGCTCAGTCTGCACTATTCTTGCCTTCTCTCCACTCTCCGTGCTCTTGGATCAGGAGGGGGTAGTCCTTGCTCATTGCCTGAGCTCTGTCTTTCATATTCATCTTGCCCCTGTTCCTCCCTGTCTACAAGCTGTTCTAATCTTGAAATGCCTTGGTCTGACTGGCTCTGCCTTGCCCCATTTTCCTCCGCAGCCAGCGAAGCCACCTCCTCAAACTCTATCGGCTCAGGTTCCAGCTTGTTGTGGAAAGGACAAGACGCAAGCGAGCTCTTCAAAGAAGGAAAAGGTTTATTTGCGCAGGTTCAAAAGCATACAAAAAGGCCTGAACCCCGAATGGAGATCAGGGCTGTTCCTTTATACATGTGACTACGTGATAGCATACAGGTGTTACAGGCATTGGCGGACAGAGGAACTGAGTACATGTTTCCTGTCAACAAGCAGGCGGATACAATAATGTGCAGACAGCAGATAAGAAAATAGCTCTATCTTGGTCAGCATATTTTGGGTGGACACATCCTTTGATGCTGACACAACAACTCCCTTTTGCTAATGTTGCAACTTAGAAACAGGCCAAGGATGTCAAGGCCTTTGTTCAAGGCCTAGTGGGGTTTTGTAACCCACCTTAAGCTCATCTTCCCCCACAGGTTCAGGCTCCAACGGGGGCATGACACATCTTTCATCTTGCAAATGCTTTTTGGGCCAAGACTGGAACCTTCTGGGGGCCGTGATCTGGTGTGAGATCACGGCCCCCAGAAGATTCCAGTCTTGCAGCAAAAAGCTACTGATCTCGCGTGATCTTGCACTACAGTACTTTAGGCCTCTGTTCTATATGAATGGAGGCCTGGACGAGATCCGCAGCAAAAGGCTTTGCAAATGGAGGGAAGACCTAGAGATCAGTAGCATGAGATCTCGCATTACTGATCTTGCATGATCTCATACTACTTTAGGCCTCTGTTCTCCATGAATGCACCGAAGCAGGCAAAGGAATTGAATGCTCGCTAGATCGTTGCAAGGTAAGTGAGGCTCCAGAGGGCCCAGTTCCTGTGAAGACCCAGCCTGGGTGGTGGGAGGGCAGGAATAGGCAGGGCAAACATTGCAGTGCCTCTGCAGTCACTCATAAGTGTGAACAACTGCCATAGTGCTGCAACATTCATAACTTTGGGACTGTGTCTTAAGTACTTGGGGGGTGTTATGTCATAACTTTGGTCAGTAACTGTGGTAACTTGAGGATTACCTGAATCCCAAATTACATAGGAAGCTGCACTTATGTTCAAGAGAGTCAGGCTTCCTCTTGCAGACCTCCTAGAAGAGCAAGCAGACATTATATTAACATTGACAAAATCGCTCAGATTCAGGGGGAACTGGACTCCAACTGGGTGGATACTGACGCGGCGACAGGGAATAGTCTTGAGAACGTTATCTGGGAAGAGTTTGACTCGGTGACCCCTGAGGATGTGGACAAGATTCTGGGGAGGCTCAGTGCGGCCACATGTTTATTGGACCCGTGTCCCTCCTGGTTAGTGCTGGCTACCCGGGAGGTTACACAAGGCTGGCTCCAGGGAATTATTAACGCTTCTTTGGGGGAGGTTTACTTCCCACGGCTTTGAAAGAAGCGGTGGTGAGGCCTCTCCTCAAGAAGCCCTCCCTGGACCCAGGAATTTTAGCTAACTATCGCCCTGTCTCCAACCTTCGCTTTGTGGCGAAGATTGTTGAGAGTGTGGTCGCACGACAGTTTCCCCAGTACTTGGAGGAATCATCATACCTAGATCCATTCCAGTCGGGTTTCAGGGCCGGGCACAGCACGGAAACGGCATTAGTCGCATTGGTTGATGATCTATGGAGGGCTTGGGACAGGGGTTGTTCCTCTGTCCTGGTCCTATTAGACCTCTCAGCGGCTTTTGATACCATCGACCATGGTATCATGCTGCACCGGGTGGAAGAGTTAGGGATAGGGGGCACTGTTTTTCGTTGGTTCTCCTCCTTTCTCTCCAACCGGTCGCAGTTTGTATTGGCAGGGGGGCAGACGTCATCCTCGAGGCCTTTCACATATGGAGTGCCCCAGGGGTCGATTCTCTCACCCCTTCTGTTCAACATCTATGTGAAGCCGCTGGGTGAGATCATCCGTGGCTTTGGGGTGGAGTACCATCAGTACGCCGATGATACACAGCTGTACATTTCCACCCCAGGCCACCCCAATGATGCCCTTGAAGTGATGTCTCGGTGCCTGGAAGCTGTGCGGATCTGGATGGGGAGAAACCGACTCAGGCTCAACCCTTCCAAGACGGAGTGGCTGTGGTTCCCAGTGTCTCGATATAGTCAGATGATTCCATCTCTGACTATTGGGGGCGAGTCTCTAGCCCCTGCCAAAAGGGCTCACAATCTGGGTGTCCTCCTGGATCCACAGCTGTCCTTAGAGGACCATCTGACAGTTGTGACCAGGGCGGCCTTTTATCTGGACCGCCTGATACGCCAGTTGCGGCCCTTTCTGGATCGGGATTCCCTGTGCACAGTCACCCATGCCCTAGTCACGTCGCGTTTGGACTACAGTAATGCTCTCTACATGGGGCTCCCCATGAAGAGCACCCGGAGGCTCCAGCTGGTCCAGAATGCAGCCACGTGGGTGGTTTCGGGGCTAACTGGCGCTCCCATATAACACCCCTCCTACGCAAGCTGCACTGGCTTCCGGTGGTCTACTGGGTGCGCTTCAAGGTGCTTGTTACTACCTTTAAAGCGCTCCATGGCATTGGACCTAGGTATCTCCGAGACCGTCTGCTGCCACAAACTGCCTCCCATCGACCAGTGCGCTCCCACAGAGAGGGCCTCCTCAGGGTGCCATCAGCCAAGCAGTGTAGGCTGGTGACACCCAGGGGGAGGGCCTTCTCTGTGGGAGCACCCACCCTCTGGAACCAGCTCCCTCCAGACTTAAGAACCATTCATGACCTGGCCACCTTCCGCTGTGCCCTCAAGACGTACTATTTTTATCAAGCCGGGCTGGCGTGAAAAAGTTTTTGGGGTTTTTAAGATTTTACCAAATTTTAATTGTATTGTCTTAAATCAGGGCCACATCGAATATTTTCTTTTAAATGTATATATATTTTAATGTTTATATTGTGTTTTTACTTGGCTGTTCACCGCCCTGAGTCCCCTGGAGAAGGACAGTATATAAATTTAATTATAAATAAAATATAAAAAATTACGAAGGGACAGGACTGAACAAGGCATGCATTCTCTATCCTGAAGAGGGCTTCTAGCTAAAAAAAAACACATCTAATTAAAATAGTCTCTCTTCCTTTGTAAATGTTTTATAATTATTGGACTTTCACTCATCCTTGTTCATAAGCTATCCAGATATTTTACATATATTTTGGAGGAGACAAAATTAAATAATTAAAGGAAAACTATCCTTTCCCAAACTTTCTCCTGTTGGTACATCTCTCCATTTCTTTTCAGATAATATTCACTTCCTGTGAATTTGGAATATTTGACTTGCTGAGAGAGTCAGGTGAATCTCTCTCCTCAGCGATTATTGCTGAACGTTTAAACACCAGTCTCACTGGAATGGAGAAACTGCTGAACTGTTGCATAACTTTAAATCTTCTGAAAATGGAACAAAAGGATGACAGAGGTAACTAAGTTGGAATCAAAAGTGCCCCAAATTCTTTATAATTATTACATATTAATCTATAACACAGATGGCAAATCCTTTAGGGTTGATGTGTCACATGCCCACTCCCAAACAAAAGAGAAACAATTATCTCTCCCCCTCCTACCAGCTGCCAATCTAGGTCACTCTGAAGAGCAGCACTAGATGGCAGCCCCAAGGCTGGGCCTGAAGTTGAGGGCCCAGAGCTCGACTTCAGTCCTTAGCCTCACCACTGCCACTCAAAAAAGCCACCTGATCCTGTTCCCCAAGATGTGCAAGCCTGATGCCTCTTATCCTCAGGCTTACTTTCCAGCAGTATTTTTTTTTGTAGACAGGCTGCTGCGGGTTGCACGAGGCCTTCATTTGTGAAGCAGCTTTGGTCACTGCATGTGAATGGCTTGTTCAACCTCCAAAGACCACAGAAAATCACATACTGTTTATTTTTATTTATTTGGGAATTCTTCTATGCCGCCCTACTCCCTAAGGACTCAGGGCGACGTACAGCATTTTAAAGAACGCCAAACAATAAAATCATTAAAAACAATTTTTAAAAAGTTTAAAAAAGACACACAACACCATGCATACATGGGGGAGACCTCAGATGTAAAATTTCTCAGAACCCTGTTCTCACAAAGGTTTTGGAGGGTCTGGATTCCTTGCAAAAATATGGGCCTCCTGTGTAATTTCTAGACACTGAGCAAGAGCACACCCCATTTGCATGCAGATTTCACAGCCAGGGCATGCTTTCAAGAATAGATGTTGTCAGGAACTGGTGAATGCTGGCGTGTCACATAAAATGTTGTAGCCTGTCACTTTTACACATGTGTCATTGGTTTACTATAACCAGTCTATACCATTCAATTCATATCTATACTATGCCGAACTGTATTTTAAGCACTTTATTTCCTGCAATAGTTAGTTTGGATAGAAGTTTTGGGTTGGATTTTTTCAGCCTTCATTAATTTCTTCTAAATGTGCTTCATTGTTTCTACATAGCGATTCGGTTTTGTCCACAAATTTATTCTGTTATATGTAGTTACAAGTCCCAAGAAACCATTTGTAGTATTTAAGAACGACTTGGCCTTTATGATGTCCTATTAATTGTTTTTTAAAAGTGTGGTACTTTAAGATATTTTTGAGGTTTTATAACAGAAAGCATGATTGTCATTTGAAACATTCTGGGTGACTGATTACATGCCATAAATCACTGAATCATTGAACAAACATAGATTTTCTTCAGGGGGAAAATCTGCAAATTTCCCAATGCCCATTAACCATTGCCACTGTAACTGAGTCCATCCACCTTGTTGCTTTCTCAAGATGATTTCCTTTCTCCTTTCCCAGCATTATAGTCTTCTAATAATGTGCCCAAAGTAGGAAAATTTAAGCCTGATCATTTTCATAAGTGAAAATTCTGGGTTGGTTTGTTCAATGATCAGTTTGTTTTCTTGGCTGTCTATAATATTTGCCAACACCAACATTCAGAAGCCTTAACAATAAGGTGACCAGATGTCCCGCTTTTAGCGGGACAGACACGCTTTTCAAGCGTGTGTCCCGCGTCCTGCATTCTTTCAAAAAAGTCACGCTTTTTTGGAAAGAATGCCAAAACAGCGGGATGTCTGGTCACCTTAGAAGGGGAAGCACAAAAGAGAGGTACTACCACAGAAATAAAAACTGGAAGCAAGTCGGGCAAAGCGGAATTTCAGCGAGCCGGCTGCCTGCTGGGGAGAGGGTGAAGGGGGGCTGCTCCTCCTCTCCTTCCCCCGCCCCATCCCTAGCCCTGCCCTCGGAGGCGCCGCTGCTGTTTGGATGCGGGTGGAGGGGTGAGGGACTCGGAGCGGCAGTTTGAGCTCACGAGCGGCCCCTCCGGTGGCGCAAACAGCCCTTCCTCGTCCCCCTCCCCTTTCTTCCCCCCGTTGCCTCACTGCCGCCGTTGCCCTGGGGCCGGGCGGGCGACCAGGAGACCGCGGCGGTTGGATGCCTGGAGCTTGCGACAGAGACTTAGCCCTGAGCGCCGCCTCACAGGTAAGCTGCCGGCTGCCTCCTTTCCCCGCCTCCCGCCTCCCGTTTGTCGCTTGCCAGCCCAAGCCACTGCCGGCTCCAGAAGGGGAGGCGGGAGGCGAGGAAAGGCCTCCTGCCTCCCCCCCACCTGGACGCCGACATTTGCATTATTTTGCCCTCTGCGCATGCGCAGAGGGCAAAACTCAAATGGCGGCGCCCAGGCGGGCCCGCCCCCCATCCCGCTTAAAAAAAAATCTGGTCACTTTACTTAACAATCATGTTTAATAACCCATTGTATTTGTTTTTATACAAAATATAAGAAATAGTATATTGAGTAATATAGTTTAAAATTTTCTTTTTTGTGTTAGTAATAATCTTAATACTCCTTTCTCTTTCCCTTCATTTTAAGATCTATATGGAAATACAGAATTTGCCAACCTCTACCTGGCAAAATCAAGTCCAAAGTCTCAATATTATACCCTGAAGATACTCTCTGATATTTTCTACCCAGGAATGAAATATTTGCCTGATGCAGTGAGGTAGGAAGATTAATTAGTTTTTTTAAAACCAATATAACACAAAAGCATATAGATAAAAACAATTTGCTCTTTTTCAAAATCAATTTTTTCCCTCCCCATGCTAGAAGACTTAATATGTCATTGTCATATTTTATTCACTTAGTTGTTACAATATGTAGAAACATCATTGTCTTTTCTATTGTTCTTTGCAAATTAAAGAAATCCATCTTTAGGAAATGAAGCAATGAAACTCCTCTCATCATTCATCTCCACCTCAGTCTTCACGTTCTTCCAGTTTTTGCATTCCTTTAAAAAAGAATTGTCCAATTACTTTAATCATATTCGAACACAACCACAAAATAGTATTTTTCATTATCCTGCTTTCTCAAGATGATTTAAGGGGTGGCCAAACCGTGGTGCATGCGCCAAACATGGCGCATTGGATGCTTACAAGTGGCGCATTGCATCCTTGCGCCTACTTAGCTCGGCTCCTCTGGGCTCTGCCTACGGCAATTTAAAACGCGCTTCTGCCTGCGAGGAAGAGGGGGCGAGCATCAATCCCTGCCTCCGCGCAGGCAGGAGCGTGTTTCAAAACACTGCCAAAGGCAGCCCAGAGCAGACGAGCCAGTCCAGCAAGTGAGGGAGGCATCGGCAAGAGGCGGAGCCAAGAGGGACGGTGACAAGGCTCTGCCTCTTGCCACCACCTCCCTCACTTGCTGGACTGGCTCGCATGCTCTGGGTTGCCTTCGGCAGCATTTTAAAACATGCTTCTGCCTGCGAAGAATAGGAGGCAAGCATCGGTTCCCTTTATCGCAGGCAAAACACATCCCTTCAAAACGCTGCTGCAGGAGTTTGGGGGTTTTGGGCAGGAGATAGGGCAGGGCGGGGCGTGAGTGAGGAAGGCGGCGCCGACAAGGAAGTCGCCGCCGCCTTCCTCACTTGTGCTGCGCCGCGCGGCACCCCATCCCCCACCCCAAACCCCCAAACTTCTGCGGCAGCGTTTTGAATCCTGCCTGCGATGAACCCAGAGCAGGCGAGCCAATCTCCTGTAACTTCGGCTCTTCGGCTTCCAAATCCAGCCTGGAAAGCAGCCGCTCTAGACGAGCATCTAGGACATGTATCTCGCACTGGGGCTTGGCAGGGTGGGTGGGGCAGGGCGGGGGGCCGTCCTCCTCCCCGCCGCTTCTGGATTTGGAAGCCAAAGTTGTATGGCGCATCTGAACTCGTCTGTGAAAAAATTGGTGCATGGTATGCTTAAGATTGGCCACCACTGATTTAAGATCTCAACAGATAGAGATAAATAAAAAGGAGGTGTTGTGACCCGTCAGCAGCCCATGCAGCTGGTAGTGGATCCCGTCTGAGACGAGGCCGATGGTGATGCGCAAGCTGCCTGTGCAGCTGGCACACGAGTTGGACAGTGAGGAGGCTGGCGAGGACTCGGTGCCAGAGGCAGAGGTTCAGCCAGGGCCTTCGGAACCTCCAGCACCTCACATCAGTGATGAGGAAGAAGAGGAGGAGCCTCTTCTTAATGCACGGGCATGCAGAGCTGCCAAAAGGCAGGAATGGCTACTCAGGAGGAGGTCTCCTCAGGAGTAGGCTTGGGGCTAATTGGCCGCTCCCCAAGCCTACTTAAGGAATAACGAAGACGGAAACAACTCGTTTGATCATTCGTTCGTTCGTTCGTGTGCCTCTTGTTTGGAAAACCTCTGCTCGGCTTATCTGTTTTGGCTTACTTCTTGGGGACTGATTCCAGGCATCTTGCCAACCTCTGTAAGCTTCCTGACATATCCCTATGCACTGCACAACAAAAGTAATTTCTGCTTAGCTGTGTATAGGATTGCATTGCAAAATATTTCAGCTTCAAGTGATCAACCATTTAGAGACCAAGCCATTTGAAATGACTTTTGAAAATAATACAGGGACCTGTATAATATACTCAGTATTTGATGATGGGGGGAAAGAATCTGATAGTTACTCTACTTGTGCTGCCTAACCATTTGCTTCTAAAATATCTTTTCAGGGAAGGAAAGAATCAAATTTCATCAATATCTGGTGTTTCCTCAAACAATTTCTTTGAGGCTTTATACCGGTAAATCTAATATTTCTCAATGTTTTACTTTCCATAGAGTGGGCAATAAATACATATGGCTATCAAATCTTCCTTGTCCAACTTTGTTAAAAATGATTAATGTTTATACTAGCAATGATTTCTCTTTGTTGTTTTTTTTTGTTCTCTCTTCAACCTCTTTGTAATGTCACTTGGGTACTATAACTGTCTTAAGAATTCCTTTGTAGTGTGGACATGTGGGATCTGAAGCTAGAGGTACATATAAGGATGAAAGACTAGAAGCCCCAAGAAACTGTCTGATTTTTCCAGTTTGGTGTCACCTCTTGCCTTAGGATAGTGGTTTGGTAGTTCTTGCTGGCACTATCTGACTTCCAAAGGGTATCTTACTGATGTTCTAATGCCGTGTTTCCCAACCTTGGCAACTTGAAGATGTCTGGACTTCAACTCCCAGAATTCTCCAGCCAGCGAATGCTGGCTGGGGAATTCTGGGAGTTGAAGTCCAGACATCTTCAAGTTGCCAATGTTGGGAAACACTGTTCTAATGCCTGTATGCAAGAGAGATATGTCTGCCACATTTCATGTTTTCTCTCTGATGACTAACAAGTTAAAATAATTTATTTATTTATTTATTGAATTTATATTGCCGCCTATTTGCACAGGGCGACTCAAGGCGTCTTACAGGATATAAAACCTCATTTAAAACAATAAAACTAATAAAAAAGAATCAAATAAATTAATATAATAATAAATTAATAATCTAATCTAATCTAATCTAATCTAATCTAATCTAATCTAATCTAATCTAATCTAATCTAATCTAATCTAATCTAATCTAATCTAATCTAATAATATAAATCACCCACCACCCCCTGCCCCTGCCCCAGCGACAGCACATCACATGAGCCATTTAATGGGCTCTATCCCGCTCTGGGTTCCCCACCCCCACTGGCAGAACCAGATATTCAGTGCCTTCCAGAAGAGTGCTAGAGTGGGGGCCATTCTAATCTCTGGGGCAATGACGTTCCATAGAGAGGGAGCCATCATGGAGAAGGCCCTTCTTCTGGGTCCCACCAAGTGTATCTCCCTAGGGGTGGGACTCGCAACATTCCCTGCCTCCCCGCTCTGATGGGTCGGATAGATGTGACCGGCAAGAGAGGTCCCTGAGATAGCTGGTCCCAAGCCATCAAGGGCTTTAAAGGTGAAAATCAGCACCTTGAATTGCACCTAGAAGCAAATCGGCAGCCAATGCAGCTCCTGCAGGAGAGGAGATACATGTGCACACCAGGGTCTGCCCAAAACCATGCAGGCCGCTGCATTTTTCACCAATTGGAGCTTCCGGGTGCTCTTCAAGGGCAGCCCCATGTAGAGCGCATTGCAATTGTCAAGATGGAAAGTGACTAGGGCAGTGATGGCTAACCTTTTTTTCCTTGGGTGCTGAAAGCGTGCGTGCCCACACTCATAATGCAATGTCCCCACATGTGCCCCGCCCCCCCACATGCATGCATGCCCCTTGTGCATGTGCACATGACCCCCGTGCTCCCCACCCCCTGCGCATGCGCACACAACTCCCCGTCCCCTGTTTTGGGTCCAGCTGGCCTCCCTGAAGCCTCCGGAGGCCGGAAACGGCCTCTTTCTGGACTTCTGGTAGGCCTGTTTTTCGCCCTCTCAGAGCCTCAGCGCGAGCCCTGTACTTACCTGGTATCCAAAATGGGCCACATGGAGACTTCTGGGAGGGGAGGGGTGGTGTAGGCTAGGCCAGGCAAAAATCAGCTTGCTGGCGTGCGCACATACGCGCTGGAGCTGACCTAGGGCAACGGCTCACATACCCACAAAGATGACTCCGCATGCCACCTGTGGCATGCATGCCATAGGTTCACCATCATGGGACTAGGGCATGAGTGACTGTTAATATATTTGTTAATATAATGTTAATAATATAGCTTTCTGTTTAGATTCTAGAGATTTGGTGAACAGAAGATATAATATAATACTATATAATAAATATATTATATTGCATTATATTATATTTATAATAACATAACATAACATAGCAATGCAACGCAATGCAACGCAATGCAACGCAACGCAACACAACACAACATAACATAACATAACATAACATAATGATATATGGTATAATATAGTATAATATAATGTATTGTATAATGTAATGTATAGTATAGTATAGTCAGGGGTGGGTTCCTCCTGGTTCGGACTTATTCGCCCGAACTGGTAGTGACCCACTGGTGATGTCATGATGACGTCACTGAACTGGATCGGTTGATGCCGGTCTGTGGGCACCGCCATCTTTTTTTAAAAAAAAATTTTTTTCCTTCTGAGCATGCTCAGAAGCCAAGTTCCGGCACTGTGCATGCGGTCGCTATCTGTTTTTCTGCTTAGTTTTTTTGTTAGGATTTTACGCTACTGCGTATAGTGTAGTGTAGTGTAGTGTAGTGTAGTGTAGTGTAGTGTAGTGTAGTGTAGTGTAGTGTAGTATAGTATAGTATAGTATACTATAGTGCAATAGTTATGATATTTATGATATTATATCTTCTTCTGTTCACCAAATCTAGATTCTAAACAGAAGGCTGTATTATTAACATTATTTTGACTTGTTAATCATCAGAGAGAAAACATGACATGTGGCAGACATATCTCTCTTGCATACATATTATATTTTATGTATGTTATGTAATATTTATTATATATAATATCATATATCATATCATATATCATATCTGTTATGTAATATTTAGTATATTATATGTAATAATATAACTCGTTCATAACTTGTACAAAGAAATGTAAACATAAGACTTAGCAAAAGGAAAAAAAATCATTATTCTTGCTACCCAAAGTCCTCTGGAGATGAGTGGCCAATAAATTTAAATAATAACAATAAAACTCTAAACATCTAACTTACTGTGCAACCAACCATAAAACAGAAGTAAAACATTGAGTGCAAATCCCTTCATAGCACAACTTCTATGTGCATAAATAAAGGTTTCCTGAAGCAAATGAACCTGTGTTTCACTTTCCTGGAGTTCAGAGGCTGCTGGAAATAATGGAGGTATCATTTTCCAGCCTCTCTCTGTCCTTTCCCCAATCCCTTTTTAACGAAAACATTTTTTCTATATCAATTTTTGATAGCATTTTTCCCTATAAATATCAGACTGGGCTAATCTGACCCTGTAGGTCAGGGGTCCCCAACCCCCGGTCCATGGACCGACACCGGTCTGTGGCATGCCAGCAACCAAGCCGTGCAAATAAGTGAAGCCCCATCTGCAGGATTGCAGGCAGCATGCAAACCCACACCCCCTCCAGTCTGTGGAAAAACATTTCTCCACGGAACTGGTCCCTGGTGCCCAAAAGGTTGGGGGCCACTGCTGTAGGTGACCAAGAGACATCTCTTACTCCCAGGGATGTGGATTGTAAGAAAGTCTGAAATCTGTGTGCAAGCAACATTCATGACACTGTTTAATTGGTTTTTGATCTGAACATGTGAAATCTGCAATGAGAGCTAGCATAGAGACTGCTTTTGCTTCTGAAAGTCTAATGAAATGGAATTGATTTCCCTTATCACATATTTTCAAGTTAATATCAAAAAAGTTAATATCAAATATTAACTTTTTGAAGTTGATGTAGAACATCAAGGCTCCATAAACTTTGGATTCTTCTTGGTAAATTACAGATTACATTGGTATAGAGGTGCTCTTTTCTATGTAAAAGAATAAGTTTATTGTGTAAATTTCAATTCTAGGTCAGAAGAAAACATCGAAGCCTTCTTCAGGTTTATGAATGAGGCTTGGAGTTTGCATGGAAGAGAAGTACTGACTGCATTTGATCTTTCTGAATTTGAATTCATTTATGATATAGGTGGTAAGTATCACAAATTAAAGTCACTTTGCTGATTATTAATTTAACCTTTTTAGTTTTAAGATTTGGGTATTGGGTTCTATGACCTCTTGCATTGTTTCACAAATACTATGACTTTAGGATTAGAATTCCTTCAGAGATTAAAACTCGATTTTGCCAAATCTGCTTTCAGAGCTTCTCTGTCTTAAAAAGATTTATTAATTATTATTGGCAACTTTAAGTTTTGAAGGGCTAAATTAAGCACTATTCCTAGATTATCCCCACCTCTTTTCCTGTTTTTTCCCCTCTTGCCTGTATTGATATTATCCAAGTGTATGAATGTGGAAAAACAAAACAAAAATCTGAAGTCTGGAACAAAGTTGGCCAAGGACAGAAAGTGACACACATTTGCCCTGGTAATGCTTTTCGGACGCAGAACGCAATGTTTAAAGGCCTGATATTGGACCACTGGACTTTGGGTGCCTATCACATATATAATGCATTTATGTGCATAGTATTTTAATACAATATTACTAGACACTGTCAATCACCAGTACATTTGTTATAAAGATCAAGTGCTTCTGCTGACCCTCATCCTTGGGGACTCAAACTTGAAACACAGAGTTACCATAACTGTATGGCAATTTTTGTATAGCCTTTGTGTACATTGTTTATTCCCATATACTGGACAACAATTGCTGATTTTATCACCAAAGTTATTTTTTATTTTAGGTAGGCAAATCTGGTTGGGGGAATGCTAATGTAATTTAAGAGGATAAAAAAAATGAGGATTAGCTTTAAGAAAGCTAATCTTGTATTGGGCTGCAAGCAGTGGCAACAGGATGGATTAATTTTAACTGTGTTTAGAGTTCGTTGGGTCTACTGAAAAAAGATACGGTTTAGGTATCTATGAAAAGAAGGCATGGAAAGGGAAGCCACAGGAAAAGGAATGAAAAATAATAGCTAATAAGATTGATTTTTGAAAAATGGAATATCTAGCCCATTGAAAAAGACTAAAGAGAAGCATTTTACAAAAATTAAGGAGAGAAAGTAGTTAGGTAATAGATTTATTAGAATATATCTTGTACATCTGTTTATTGCTGTATGGAAACTAGAAAGCCGACTTTGATCTTGGAAGTAACAGAGGTAGCTGAAGAATCTTAAAACAGTAAAACTGAAAACCATTTGAAATATATATTTTCAAATTTTATTTTATATAGTTCTTTCTTTTAATTTTGTCCTTTTTCAAGGAAGCTGTGGTGCCTTATCTAAGGAACTGATTGCAATGTATCCAAATTGTACTGTGACAATTTTTGACCTCCCTGAAGTAATGGAAACATCAAAGAAGTATCATGCCTTCTCAGAAACATCGCGGATTACTTTCCATGCAGGTAAACTGGAGTTTATTCTAGCATTTCTGCCAATGTCAAAACATAACAGAAGAGCTTATTTTGTTTTAAATGATAGATAGGGAGACCAAAGTATTCTTCCAGGATGATGATATTTTTAAATGTATCTTAATTATTTCATTTCAGGGGATTTTTTTAAAGATCCAATTCCTGAAGCAGATTTGTACATTTTTGCCAGGGTCCTGATTAACTGGAATGATGAAAAGTGCCTGCAGCTGCTAAACAAAGTGTTTAATGTCTGTAAGCCTGGTATGTACCTATGTTGCTGTATTGATGAAAACTGCAAACTATGGCAGAGGAGCCAATCCTCTATACTTTTGTATACTATTTTGCAGGGGCGGGTTCCTAATTTTTTTACTACCACTCTGTGGGCGTGGCTTATTTTGTGGGTGTGGCTTGCCATCCATGTGACCGGGTGGGTGTGGGCCTCGGGAGCTTGGCAGCGGCCGGAGAAGCAGGAGGGCATTGCCCACCTGCAACGCAGCCCCCTGCAGCGGGAGCAGCAAGACCGTGGCAGCGATTCTTCTAGGAGGCTCCATCCGGACTGAATGCTTCTCCCCATTCGATGATCCTAGGCTCCTGCTGCCCGTTCCCCCTCCCCTCAGCAGCTCGACAAGCCTCGAACGTGCGAAAATGCCTATGATCATCACCGCGCATTCGTGGCTTCTCGGACTGCTGAAGGGAGGGGAATGGAGATAGCTCCTGCCACCCATTCTTTCAGCGTCTCACGCGCTCCCTCAGCCATCCTCCCCTGCTTGGACTCATTGTGGGGTAGGAAGGCAGCTCATGTGCAGTGCCGGAAGCTCGGCTTCTGGGCATGCGCAGAAGAAAATTTAAAAATAAATAAATAAATTTTTTTTAAAAAAATGGCGGCGCCCAGGCACCGGCAACCGACTGCACCGGTACTGTGCCGTCACCAGCGGGCCGCTACCGGTGCTATAGAGTGGACCACACCGGTAGGAACCCACCACTGCTATTTTGCATACTTATACTGTTGAGAGAACAAAGGAATTTAGAAATAAAAACACTGGCTCAAGGGTTAGTGCTGCCAAGATAACTTTGTATTCCTAGACCATGGTCTGCATTACCTTCATGAAGGGCTTCTGGCAAGGGATGGGCTGCACTTCAAAAAACTGGGAAGAATGTTTTTGGTAAACGACTGGCTCAACATATCAGGAGAGCTTTAAAGTAAACTGACATGAGTCTTTATTGATTAGCCCTTGGGCCATATCAAAGTGCAAAGTTCCAGAAACAAATTATTACTAAAATTTGATAAAAACAATTTAAAATGAGATTGGAATAAAATACGATTTAAAATGAAGTTGAAATAAAATACAGTCTAAAATGAAATTGAATAAAATGCAATGATTTTAGATATAGATAAAATATGATAAAATTATATTTCGGTGTCACCCCTGCAATCTATCCCAATCAGTCCCACGTATGCAGATCTCAACCAAACCATTTTGTTTAAATACTGTGCTAAATGTGTTATTTTCAGGTTCTGGCCGCACATAAGGTAAGTTGTTTTGATATGGGGATCCCAATGGGTCATTTGTTTGGTATATAGACCAAGGTACCTGTCTCTCACCCCCTTATACAAGCAACAATCAAATAGGATGTGAGCCAGTTCTTCTACCTCTGCCGTTCTGCAAATGCAGAGACGCTCATTGTAGGGTATAGAATGGAATCTCCTGTATCTGACCATTGTGTCAAGCTGTTCGAATCTTGCTTGCGTAAATATCTCCCTAAGATGTTTTGGCAGTTGTAACTTCAAATAGCTGTCTACTTGAAAAGTACGTTTGTAATTACTCAGCTATTTCAAGTTACCCACCTTACTAAGGATAGCTATATCATTTTGTGCTTCTATATCCTTAAAGTAAACTAAAAATGAGGGGAGGGGTTTTTGATCAATCTTTAGGATCTCTAGGACAACCTTTAGGATCTTTGAGACTTAATTCCAAAGAGCTTGTTATTTTTTTGTCTGTTACAAAGCCAGCTCACCCTCCTGTAGTGCATTTTGGGAAGTGTGCAAGCATGTCTTACAACAGGGCTGGTACCTTGGAAAGCCAAACTAATACTCTGCAATTGCATTGTGAACTCAAGGCTACTGTAACAATGCCATAAACTAATAATAATAATACCTAAAGA
The DNA here is from genome assembly GCA_023053685.1 of Diadophis punctatus similis. Classification (NCBI taxonomy): domain Eukaryota; kingdom Metazoa; phylum Chordata; class Lepidosauria; order Squamata; family Dipsadidae; genus Diadophis; species Diadophis punctatus. Next base: position 16,934,230 of record JALIGW010000013.1, on the reverse strand, counting down.
ACATTTAAGGAAAGGTAGATACAAAGCTAACATGGAGCTGGTTGAGATCAGGAGCGTTGAAGAAAGAAACTGAAGGATTCATTTTGGCTGCCCAAGAACAAGTCCTGCAGATTTTCAATTCCATGACAGCAAAAATTCAACATGTCAGAACAACAGCAAATATCGCTTATACAATGAGCAAGATGAAATCGTGGATCATCTTATCAGTGGCTACAGCAAAATCTCACAAACTGATTATCTACAATGTTCATGATCAAGTTGCCAAATTAATACATTTGAAGCTTTTCCAGAAGTTTGGGTTTGATTGCAGCAAAAATTACTGGGAACACCAAATTGACAAAATTCTTGAAAATGAGCAAGTCAAGATGCTGTGGGACTTTCAGATCCAAACAGATAGACGTCTGGGCCACAACACGCCCGGCATCACTATTGCGGAAAAGAAAAAATTCTTGTTCATTGATACTGCAATACCAGGTGATGCACGAATTGAAGAGAAAGAGCTAGAAAAATTAACAAAATACTGTGATTTACTAATTGAAGTTGAGCAACTATGGAGGAAGAAATAAATGGTCGTACCAATACAACAATAATAGGAGCTCTTGGAGCAATACCCAAAGGGCTGCCTAGATACATGGAAATTTTGAACTTCTTAGACCTGAATATCCTGAATTTGCAAAAAACCCACCCTACTCAGAACTGTCCATATCAGTGGTGGCCAACCTTAAGCATACCATCCGCCAAATTTTTTCGCAGACGAGTTCCAATCCGCCATTTATTATTTATTTATTTTTTTGGTCATTTTTGTATGCCGCCCCACTCCCGTAGGACTCAGGGCGGCCATACAACTTTCTTTCTTTCTTTCTTTTTCAAATTTTTTTATTTTCTCCATCACTTCATATACAATTCAATACACATGTACCTTAAAATATTACAATAAAAATACATATTTGTTCAATATAATCAATTATTCAAAAGTCAGTATCTTATTCAACACTTGCCTCATCAGTCATCAGTCTGTTCTACTTTATTCCATTACACCCCCCTCTCTCTATCTCCAACTTCTCCTCCTACTTTCTAACTCCTTCCCTCCTCCTCTCTACACCTTCTCTTCCTCCCCTTCTACTTCCTCTTTCATTTTCTTTGCCTTTCCTTGAGTGCTTTTATACTAAACTCATTTTATATTTGACAGACTGATGCTAATCTCAATTTTAAACTAATCATATCTCTTTTTTTAAAAAAAACAACCATCATTATAGTTATATTTTTTATGTTATACTCTCTTCTAGGTACATGCTGCTATTTCCATCTTACCTCCCCAAAAAAAGAAAAAAGAAAAAAAGAAAAAAAATCTAATTTCTAGTTTTGTCATCTGGGATATGCACCAGTTAATTCCAAATTTTCATCCAAATAGATCGCTATTCGCTTAACTTTCCAAGATAGTTAATGTCTCCTGCTTCTTAATTTTAAGCCAAATTGCTTCCTTTAATTCTTTAATCTCTTTATTCATCGCTTCTGTTTTTTATCCTTTGTTCTATCAAAAAACTAAATGCCCAATTATTCTTTTAATTTCTCATATTAATCATCAAAATTCTGTCTAATTTTATCCACTCTATAAATATTCAACAAGTAGTAAAGAAAAAATAAAATATAAAAAGGAAAGGAAAAAAATCCAAATCGATTAACTTATCAACTCTCAGTTTAATAAATTTTAAAGTAATTAACATTCATATTTCCTGTTCATTATTTAATATTTAAGTAATTTCCCTTAAATTCTAGTGATCATATTTATTCCATATTTCTCTTATTGTCATTGTTTTATCCACATTATTCCAAAAGATTCAACATTATTAATCTTTATAAAAAGAACGAGAGAAGAAAAAAAATCTTTGAATTTCTAACGTTATATTAATTATACACAATTATAATATATCGTTTCATTTACTAATCATCAAAATTCTTTCTAAATTTATTCAATTACATATTCAACTCTTAAAATAATACATTTTTCCCCTTTAAGATTTTTCATTTGAACAAATTTCATATGTGAAAAAATAAATTGAAAAAAATGAAAAAAATACACAATCATAATACATCTTTTGAGCTCTAATACTTATATTTATCATTCATACTTCTCATCTTAATTAACTTTGTTATATCTAAAATATCAAATCTTTTAATTTGTTAAACAATATTAATCTGTATATAAAAAAAACAGAATTTTTTTTCTCTTAATAAGATAATTTTAAATTAAAAAAACATTTCTATAATATTCCAATATCATCATCCATTCCCTTTTAGTTTCTCAACTACTTTGTTTTTATATATATATTTCCTCCACCCGATCTGCTTAATTTTTTTTCATCTTTCTTTTAATTTTGTACCAATAAGTTCTCTTTCCCCACACTCTTTTCCTCTCTCTTAATTTTACTTTCTGTATATATTTAATTTTCTCCATTCCTTTTTCCATTTTATATATCTCAAAATCCTTATCATCAATCTGAACATAATTATTCTTGATATCTTTATCTCTGTTATCATTATCACTGTTATCTTTATCTCTATTTTCACTGTTCAGTCCAGTAGAGTCATTGTCATTAAAGTAATCATTAATCAGCATTACATTTCTTTCTTTCTTTCTTTCTTTCTTTCTTCCTTCCTTCCTTCCTAACTTTTCTTTCTTTCTGTCTTCCTTCCTTCCTAACTTTTCTTTCTTTCTTTCTGTCTCTTCTTTCTTCTTCCTTCCTTCCTTCCTTCATCTTTCTTCTTTCCTAACATCTTTTTCTTTCTTTCTGCCTTCCTGCCTTCCTAACCCCCCCTCTCTCTCTTTCTTCTTCCTTCCTTCCTTCCTTCCTTCCTTCCTTCCTTCCTTCCTTCCTTCCTTCCTGGCTGTGGAGAGGGGCTGGCTGAAGAAGATCCAGCAGCCACCAATCTACCGAGGCTCCTGGAAGACGGGCAGTCGTCAGCCCAGCCGGGGGAGGAGGAGGAGGAGGAGAAAGGCGGTGATTTAGCCCATGAAGCGCACTCCGCTCGGCGACTCTCGGATGGAACGGCAGCGCACGCGGAAGGAATGCCAGAGGACGGCGTCGAGCGCACGAGGCTCTCCAGGCAGCGGCAGGTGACAGCGGGCGCCGGCTGAGTCCTCTCACGGGCAGCCGCGCTGACCCTGCCTCCGCCGAGGAGGAGGGGGAAAGGGAAGCGCTCCCGCAGAGCGTCCCAACTGCAAGTTATCATCACCCGTCCTGCCCAAGCGGCCGCGCGACGCGACCCCGAAGCCAGATGGGCGCAAGGGCAGGAAGAGAGAGAAAAAGAAAGAAAAGGTGACGCTGTTTTAGCGAATGGAAGTGATTCCGACCGCGGCGCAGAGGCGCCCAGCGAGCGGGGCGTCACCTTTTCTTTCTTTTTCTCTTCCTGCCCTTGCGCCCATTGGCTCCGGGGTCATGTCGCGCGGCCGCTTGGGCAGGACAGGCGACGATAACTTGCAGTTGGGATGCTCTGCGGGAGCGCTTTCCTTTCCCCCTCCTCCTCGGCGGAGGCAGGGTCGGCGCGACTGCCCGTGAGATGACTCGGCCGGTGCCCGCTGTCACCTGCCGCTGCCTGGAGAGCCTCGGCGCCGTCCTCCGGCTTTCCTTGCGCGCGCACTGCCGTCCCGCTCGCCGGGCAGAAAAGCATCACCTTTTCTGTCCTTTGGATGATTGCAATGCGCCACTTGCAATCATCCAATGCGCTATGTTTGGCGCATGCGCCACGGTTTGGCCACCCCTGGTCTATATACTCAAATGCTACTTAACAGCTCTTAGGTCCTTGGTTAGAACTTGAACTGTTAAGTTTTTACCAGTCCCAGACTGTGAATCGAATTGAACGTTAGCCATAATAATAATAATAATAGTCTGGTTTAAACAGCAAGGAATACATTGGGGTACACAGCATGTGGCTATGGCAATTATTGTTAGGCTTAGAGCCCCTAGGAAAAAAGTTTTTAACCACACAAAGTAGCCACGAGAAGTCCAAGAGCCAGAAATTGTATCCTTTATGTTCAACTGGGACTTCTCTTCAATCAACTGGGAATTATCTGACAAGTTGAAGAAGCACATTCCTTTAAATTCCTCACACCCATGGTTGTGTTGCAGGAGTTGTTAGTCAATGGCCACTCAATTTTCTAATGTAGCTTCTCAAATGTATCTAAGTTCCTGATTCAGGGCCTCCAAGGCTTGTGAGGTGGTGTTTAGACTCTTGGCAATTATGAAAGCTAGGCTATTAATATTGTGGGCATTGCGAGTGACTAAACCTGGGACATCAAAATTGAGACGGCCAAAGCAACATATTCGGTTTTGCTTGGTAGAATGGCACTTGAATCACAACTGGAAGTTAGGAGTTGGAGGTCCCTTTTCCCCCAGTCCCGATGATTTGGGGAAGGGGGAAGAATGGTAGCTACACTTCCTTGCACTCTGTAGAGTTGGCAGGAACCTATGAGTATACACGTTTTCTGCATAGGAGAAACCATCCTAGGGGAAACCTGATGTGCGGGAAGGAGAAGGGGATCTCTTCACTGTAGTTATAGTGCAAGGGGGTGTCCCAAGTGTGCTGGATAGCTTTTATCCCTGCTAGGCAGAACTCTGTGGCATTAATGATTTCTATGATGTCCTGGTTGCATCTCCTCTGTTTTTCACTTGTTTGTACATTAGAGATAGACCTTAAAAATTTTTTTTAAAAAATATTTTTTTATTAATTACATTTCTTAGTGCTTAATAAACATTGTGTTGTCTGGGTATTTAATTTGCTTAACAATACAGATTCCATTTTTACTCTCCAACCCTTTTTTCCAATCACTGGTAAAATACATTCCATGTTTGATAATATTCTGTGTCTTCTTTCTGTTTGATTTTCAATGTAAGTCTATCCATTTCTGCACGGTCTAGTATATTCTTAATTATCTCTTCATCTTGTGATGTTTCTTCATCTTTCCAATATTGTGCGAAGATAATCCTTGCTGCTGTTAAAACCTGTAATACTAAATACATACTTTTCTTATCAAATTTTTCTGATATCACCCCTAATAAAAACAGTTCAGGTTTAAAATCTACATGCTCCCTATTATCTTTTCTAGCCATCTATGTATTTTTGCCCAAAACTTTTTTTGTTTTAGCACAAGTCCACCACATAGGATAAAATGTGCCCATCTTTTGATTACATTTCCAACATTTGCTAGACATATTTTTAAACATTTTAGCTAACCTAGCAGGTGGTAAGTGCCATCTATAAAATATTTTATATAAATTTTCTTTATAAGAAGTTGCCATTGTTAATCTATAGTTCCTTTCCCATAAAATTTTGCCATTTCTCTAATTTTCCCCATTGTACCATTGTGTCTTTTATTTGTTCATCTTCCATTTTTAAATTTAGCAAAAAGTTTTATACCTTCTTAATTAATTTTTCATCAGAGTTTGTTTATTTATTTATTTATTTATTTATTTATTTATTTATTTATTTATTTATTTATTTATTTATTTATTTATTTATTTATTTATTTATTTATTTATTTATTTATTTATTAAAATTTCTATGCCGCCCAACTCCCGAGGGACTCTGGGCGGCTCACAGCATGTATAGAAACATATAAAAGTAAAAACAATTTTATAAAAAGCCGTATTATTTATTTATTTATTTATTTATTTATTTATTTATTTATTTATTTATTTATTTATTTATTTATTTATTTATTTATTTATTTATTTAGTTAGTTAGTTAGTTAGTTAGTTAGTTAGTGAGATTTATATACCGCCTCACAGTGCAAGCACTCTCTAAGCGGTTTACACAGTAAGCAATGTATATTTATATTGCCCCTAACAATCTGGGTCCTCATTTTACCTACCTCGGAAGGATGGAAGGCTGAGTCAACCTTGAGACGGTGAGATTTGAACCGCTGACCTGCGGATCAGTGTCAACTAAAGTGGCCTGCAGTACCTGCCTCTAACCGCTGCGCCACCTCGGCTCTTGTTCATCAGTGTCTTATCAAATGGGACGTTGGTACTCACCTGTGAGACGTCCTTTCTCGTAGGGTGGAGCTAGCCTCCAAGGAATGGGTTAAATCTGCCCTCTAGCCAATAGGACCGAGTCTTAAAAAAGGTATAAATAGTGCCATCCTAGATTGGCACCCCCTCTTTTAATCGAGGGACAAAGTCAGACTCAATGTGCTTCTCCAAAAACAACAAGAATTTATTAACTATATACAGAGAATAACCATAGAAAATAGAACTATGTATATGTGAAGGATCACAGACCAGACAATGAATAATTATGTACAACCATGGACCCAGAACTTCCAGCCAGCCTCAGACGTGGGAGGGACTTGGAGGCTAGCTCCACCCTACGAGAAAGGACATCTCACAGGTGAGTACCAACGTCCCTTCTCCATAGTGGGTGGAGCTAGCCTCCAAGGAATGGGACATACCAAAGCTGGCGTCCCTGGGCGGGTCATTCGTCCTGGCTGGGAGGATCGCCCAATGGCAGCCCTGCCCCCAACACCCGCCTGCCGAAATCGGTCTCCTCCGAGGCATAGGCGTCCAACTTGTAATGTCGGACGAAGGGAGTCAGGGAGGACCAAGTGGCCGCCCTACACACCTCGGCGATGGAAGCCCTAGCATTCCATGCCGCGGACGTTGCAGCGCTACGGGTGGAATGGGCTGTGAGACCCGACGGTCGGGGCAAGGACATATGTTTGTAGGCCAAGGAAATGGCCGCACGGATCCATCGTCCGATCGTTGCGGAGGACGCCTTACGACCCTGGTTAGAGGGGCGAAATGTCACAAAAAGAGTCTCTGTGCGCCGAAGAGAGGCTGTACGTTTGAGGTAGATGTCCAGAGCGCGCCTGACATCTAGCATGTGCCAAGCACGTTCAGAGTCGGAGATCGGATTTTGAAAAAATGTGGGCAAGATGACTTCCTGCGCTCTATGAAAGAGAGTATTCACCTTGGGCACGAATGCCGGGTCCAGGCGAAGAATCACCCTGTCGCTATGAAAGACGCACAGGTCCTCGCGTACAGACAGGGCTGCGAGTTCAGATATCCGCCGCGCGGAGGTGACGGCCACGAGGAAGGCAACCTTAAAGGACAGATGCGCCAATGGAATAGTGTCCAAGGGTTCGAAGGGGGCTACAGTTAGGGCGGAGAGAACTTTGGACAGGTCCCATGTGGGGAAGCGGTGCACCACTGGGGGACAAAGATTAGTGACCCCTTTCAGGAATTGTCTCAATAGCGGATGAGCGGAGAGCGAGTCCAGGTGCGGACAGGACAACACAGTCGAAAGCGCTGCCACCTGCCTGCGCAAGGTGTTGGGAGCGAGGCCCTTGGCAAGACCCTGCCGCAAGAACTGGATGACGTTGATGATGGATAGGTCGACTGGCGAGTATCCCACCTGCGCACACCAGCCACAAAAGGCGCGCCAGGTGGTGGAATAGATCCGCTCCGTCGATGGCCGCCTAGAGGCCAACATGATTGAAGAGATATTGTCCGGAACTAGGCGGTGTTGCAGAGTGATCCGCTCAAGCGCCAGGCGGTCAGTTGTAGCCAGTGCGGCTCTGGATGATGCACTGACCCCTGGGCAAGCGACCACTCTGTCGGCGGGATCCGCCAGGGAGGTGATGCGGACAGGGACATAAGGTCCGCGAACCAAGTCCTCCTGGGCCAATGTGGGGCGAGGAGGATGATCTCCGCTTTCAGTAATATTACCCTCCGTATGACCTTGGGGATCAACGGGAGAGGTGGGAAGGCATATAAAAGTTCCTGTGGCCACGGGCAGCGCAGAGCGTCTGTATTCTCCGCGCCCGGAGTCCGGAACCTGGTTACGAACCTGGGGAGTTTGGCGTTCTCCAGTGTCACGAACAGGTCCACGGTCGGTGGTCCGAAGCGGGCGGCGATCTCCTGAAAAATGTCCGGGTGTAAGGACCACTCTGCCGGGTTGATAGCATTCCGGCTGAGCCAGTCCGCCGTGGTGTTGTTGACCCCGGAAATGTGTTCTGCCGTGATTGAAGGCAGGTGCCGCTCCGCCCAGAGTCCCAGAAGCATTGCCTCGTTCATAAGGGCGTTGCAGATGGTGCCCCCTTGACGATTTATATGCGCTTTTGTCGTCACGTTGTCTGTGAGGACGAGGATGTGACGGCCCGTCAGGTGCGGTTGAAAGTGGTCCAGAGCCAACCGAACTGCTCTGAGCTCTAACAGGTTTATTGGCAGAACCTGCTCCGTCCTGGACCATGTACCCTGGGCGACAAGAGAGTCGGTGTGGGCCCCCCAGCCCGTGGTGCTGGCATCGGTCGTCAGGGTCATCCTTTGCGGTTCCAGGAAACAGGAGCCCTTGCTGAGGGCGGGCGATGACCACCACCGGAGCGACCTCCTTGCTGACACTGGCATCCGGACCCTTACAGGGGAGTTGCTGCGATTTGCCCGCTGGAAAGGGAGAAGAAACCATTGAAGGTCTCTGGAGTGCAGATGAGCCCACGGGACGATATGTATCGCTGAAATCATCTTCCCCAGGAGGGAAGACAGCTGGTTCAGGGGAACCCTCGTTTGGGCCAGAACTTGCCGGACTATCTCCAATATGCTGTCTCTCCGTTCCTGGGACAAGTAGACCCTGCACTCCAGAGAGTCAATAATGGCCCCCAGGTGGGTGACCCTGGTGGAGGGGGATAACTGGCTCTTACCCAAATTAACGAGGAACCCGTGGTGTTCAAGTGTGTTGAGGGTTACCTGGATGTCCTGCTGAGCTTGAGGCAGGGAAGAGGACTGGATGAGTATGTCATCCAGGTAACACTGAACACGCACGGGGATAGCCCTGAGGTGGGCTGCCAAGGCGGCCAGAACCTTGGTAAATACCCTTGGCGCTGACAACAGGCCGAAGGGCAACGCCTGGTATTCATAATGCACCCCTGCATAGCAAAATCTGAGGTATTGGCGATGGGATGCGTGAATTGGAATATGGAGGTAGGCCTCCGTCAAGTCAATTGAGGCGAGAAAGTCGCCGCGCCTAATGCCCGCCAAAATTGATTGCAGGGTGTGCATCTTGAATTTTCTGTACCTCACATATCTGTTAAGGCGTTTCAGATCGAGAATTGCTCTCCATCCCCCCGAGGATTTTGGAACCACAAATAAGATGGAATAAAATCCTTGCCCCTGCTGGTCCTCGGGCACCCGTTGGATGGCTCTAATATCCAACAGGTGCTGGATTGCCTGATCTACGAGGACGCGTTTGGAAATGTTGGAAGACAAGGGGCATCGCAAGAAAAACCTCGGGGGGGGGTGGAGATAAATTCCAGGTACAGTCCTGTCGACAGGGTTTGTAAAACCCATGCGTCATTGGTGATTTCCTCCCACCGACTGGCAAAGAATGCCAGTCGACCCCCAATGGGAGGGATCGGGTCACATCTACTTATACCGGCGGTAAGGGTGACCACCGGCTCCTCTAAAGGGCCGTTTGGTTTGCCCACCCCGGAAAGGCCGGTCGGCGGCCGAGCGTTGCCGTGACCCATACGAATTCTGGGAAGTCCCATACTGAGCCTGGGAAGACCCGTATTGACCCTGACCAGATTGGTATTGGTTCTGGTATCTACTGTAGGGAGTATCAGAAGCTCTGGACCCCCGACGATAAGGAGGGGCCTTGTTGTAGGACTTTTTTGTGTAGGAGGGAAGAACTTTCCTCTTGTCCTTATTTTCGGTGGTAATGCGGTCTAGGGCCGGGCCGAACAGCGACTGACCCGAAATCGGGGCTGCGGCTAGTTTCCATTTGTGCCGCAGGTCAGCTGGCCAGCTGCGGAGCCAGTGCATCCTCCTGGCCACAACCGCCGTGCCCATTGCCCTAGCCGCGAAGCGTCCTGCCTGCAAGGTGGAGTCGGAGGCGAACTGGGCGGCAGCAATTAATTTGTTTATATCCTGATGCACCCTTGTGTCAGCCTGAGGGATATGGTCCTGCAGACCGTGTAGCCATTTGAGGGAGGTCCGGCAAAAGAAGGACGCCGTCGTTGAGGCTCTGACCGCCCATGCGGCCGCCTGGTGATTCCGTTGAAGGATAGATTCCACGCGGCGTTCCTCCGGGCGTAGGAGGTCATCCGGGTCCCCTGGAACGGGGGCGTTGGAATAGAGAGCCAACACAGGGGGATCGACGTCAGGAACTGGTAGATGCTGGGCCAGGCGAGAAGAGACGTTAAAGTAACGTTTGTCCAGATTTGTGGGGGAAGGACCTGTGGCAGGAGATTGCCATTGTTTCGTCACTGCCTCGACAAATAAGTTGGGCGTAGGGATCACCTCCATGGGGGACGTGGACGCCTCCCCAAATATGGGATCGCCTTGATCCGATGCGGTCTGGGGATCTGCTGCCGATGACGGAATGTTGGCCGTTGCCTTAGCCTTGTGTAGTAAAGAACGGAAAAGACTGGGGTGGAAAAGGGCGGTGGAAGTAGACGGTTCCGGGGCCAAATCCTCATCATCTGACAGCTGAGGATGGAGATGTTCCCCGGCTGCAGGCAGTTCATCGAGTTCCCCTTCCTCCCTGTCTAGGTCCCCAGCTGGAATGGGGGAACTGTGGATGGAGTAATCATCGGCCTCCATCTCGTCGGAGGAGACTGGCGCCGGAACTGGAGGAGGTGAGGCGGCCCTGCGCGGTGGGGGGATGGGCTGAGAGGGGCGCGCCATTGCCCTGACCGCGGCCTCGATGCCACGTTGTATGGCATCGGTCATCCTTTGCTGTATGGCAGGATCTTCCAACGGGTCATCATGCGCGCTGGAAGAGGACCTGCGCCGAGTGTCCGGTTCTGGGACCTGAGAAGCACCCCACACATCACCCTCACGTAACAGGATGTTGGAGCCGTCAAGGGAAACGTTGTCAGGTGAGTGAGCAGGTCTCTTCCCGTGGCTCTGATCCCCCGACAGTGTCCCCTTGGGGTGGTGCCCTGGAGTGCCATGGGGGCGGGGGGTGCCATGGTGGGGTGCTTCGGCATCCCCTGAATGCTGTTTTGGCCCCCCCTTATGTCCGTCCCCCTTGGAAGAGGCCTTAGAAGACTTCTTGGGTTTGACAGGGGGAGGGGTGTGGATGGGGGAGCAATCCCTGCTGTCGTTGGTGGTACGCGGCATTTGGGACGCTTCGGAGGGTGCCTCAGATGGGAGGGGCCTGGCGGACTTCGATTTGGCCTTCCCCTGCTTGCCCGCACCTTCTGCCATCGTTAGGAACACACACAGAAAAAAATGTTTATTTTACTCCTGCGGCAATCTCCGGCAGCCACTTTCTCCGATGCAGCAAGCTCGGCGGGGGGAGAGGGACGCACTGCGCGTGCGCGTGCTCTCCAGCTGATGAGCGGGCGGCGGGGGAATCCTCCGGCAACAGGCTGACCTCACCAGGAACGCCGTCCAATCAGCAGGCTGGGATTCGTCATTCAAGATGGCCGCCGGTGACGTCGCCCTAGCTTCTCCGAACGGCCTTTCGTGCCACTTTAGGAGCGCCCGATTCGGCCTGCAGCTGAAGAAGGCCTGACAGGGATTCCCCTGAGGGAGCGGCCTGGCGACGTCGGCCTGACAGAAGCGGAATTCTGCTGGGACGGCCGAATAAAAACGCAGAGGACGTTTACCGGCTGTGGGAGGAACACTCCAGCCGGGGGGGGGGGGGTAAGCCGGTGGCCGCCCAAGCGCAGGGCTTCTGCGGCTTGCAGGTGTAGAACTTCTGGCTTCCCCCCGCGATCTTTATTACCAGTCAGAGGTGCCCAACGTGAGGATCCCCAGGGAGGTAGCCACCCCCACCGGGACGTTGGGAGGAACAGCTCAGGCGGCCGCCTGAGCCGGCTCAACCCAGGGAGGGACACAGGTGAAAGTGACAGCTGTCACCTGGGGAGACTTACGGATAGATGATAAACAGACTCACTGTAGTTAAGACAATCAGGATCCAATAGCTGTGGAACTGGCCTCCAAGGTGGAGAAGCACAATGCCCTTTGGCTAAAAGACCGAGATTAAAAGAGGGGGTGCCAATCTAGGATGGCACTATTTATACCTTTTTTAAGACTCGGTCCTATTGGCTAGAGGGCAGATTTAACCCATTCCTTGGAGGCTAGCTCCACCCACTATGGAGAAGGTGTTTGTCCTTTATAAAAGCCATATTTTTTCATATCTATATCATCTAGATCAGTGATGGCGAACCTTTTTTCCCTCGGGTGCCGAAAATGCATGCGCGCGCGCTGTCACGCACGTGTGAGTGCCCACACCCATAATTCAATGCCTGGGGAGGGTGAAAACGGCCTCTCCCGCTCCCGCAGAGGCCCTCTGGAGGCCGGAAATGGCCCATTTCCCGACTTCCGGTGGGCCTGGTAGGCCCATTTTTCGCCCTCCCCAGGCTCCAGAGGCTTTCCTGGAGCCTGGGGAGAGCAAAAACACCCCCTCGGAGGCCCTCTGGAAACCTAAAATGCCCTCACAGAGCCTCCACATGAGCCAAAAATCAGCTGGCCGGCACGCACATGCATGCTGGAGTTGACCTAGGGCAACGGCTTGCGTGCCGACAGATATGGCTCCGCGTGCCACCTGTGGCACGCGTGCCATAGGTTCGCCATCACTGATCTAGATTGTATTTGCAATTGAGGCCACCATGATAGTATAATATCCTGTTCTTCAAGCTCTTGCTTCGATTTTAATGTCCCTTCAGTGTCCAAAATGTCTTTGTATGTCACGATTTTTTCAAGTTTCACCAGATTGGGGTATGTAAAGGCTTCCATCGTTGAGAACCATTCTGGAATTTTCAAGTATATTTTAGGCTTTATTTTTCCCCATATCGATATTGGTGAGTTTCTTATATAGTGATTTTGAAAGAATCTATGAATTTTAATTTTCTCATACCATAGGAAGGCGTGCCATCCTAATTGTAAATCATGTCCTTCTAAGTATAAGTACCTTGCTTAACAATTGCCTTGTTTACCTACTGCTCGAAGTGAGAGTCAGGAAAGAGAAATAGTGGGAGAAGCTGTAACCAGCAAAAGATAGTGTAAGATAGGATGAAGAATTAGATCTAGTATCAGCACTCATTTGTATTCACCAATTGACTTGGTAAGATGCCTGATATGAGAGAAATAATGTTAAAAGAAAGAAAAATAAAATTGTTGCAGAATATTTACCGTATTTTTCGGAGTATAAGATGCAGCAGAGTATAAGACACACCTAGATTTTAGAGGAGGAAAACGAGGAAAATGTATTCTGAACCAAATGGTGTAATAATATATCATTTAATAAAATACCAGTGTAGTAGAATACTTTTTACAACCATATATACTTTTTACAACCATGTATACTTTTTACAAACTTGACAGCTTTAAGACTAGTGGAGTTCAACTCCCAGAATTCCTCCTCCAGTCATGCGAGCTCAGGAATGGGAGTTGAAATCCACAAGTCTTAAACTTGCCAAGTTTGAAGACCCTTGCACCCCTAACCCCTAACCCAGGGGTCTTCAAACTTGACAGCTTTAAGACTAGTGGACTTCAACTCCCAGAATTCCTCCTCCAGTCATGCTAGATGGGGTAATTAGAAGGCAAAAATTCCCCAGTTTTTGCAAAAACCTGCCTGTTTTTGGCTCATTTTTTTTGCAAAAACAGGGAATGCAGGGGGTTTGGGAAGTCTGCAGAGCACTCCTAGGGGGAAGGCAAAACCGCCCCCATTTTTGAAAAAAAAAGGCCCGTTTTTCAAAAAAACAGGATGCGGGGGCGGGGCTTTGGGAGGCCAAAAAAAATGGCTGTATTTGGTGTATAAGACGCACCGACATTTCCACTCTCTTTTTGGGGGGCAAAAAGGTGCATCTTATACTCCGAAAAATACGGTACTTGGTGTCACCCCCCCTCAAAAGTGTCAATGGAGTGTGGGTTTTTTTGCATGGAAAAAGTGTTCTATATTGTATGAAGCAAGAAACCTTTTCTCTCCAACTTGCTTTACATGGAGCAATTTGCCATCTGTGTATTTTTCTTCATGATATAATCTGTACCACATCCAGATATACTAGAACTTCTCACTGTATTTCACCTTTTATGAAATGTAGAACACCATCTGTCTTACTTTCCCTACCCTGAATTTCTTTGGATTTAGAGTATTATATACAAGTTTTTTCCAGTGAGGGAAATCAGAGGATGAAGAAGAGCATCCCAACAGATTCATCTATTAAAAAAATTAACTTACTGTAGATCTTGAAGAAATTGTCCACTGCTTGTTTTCTAGGGAGATGTTCTCTTTGAGTAGGGGATTTACATGTCAGCTAGACTAGGAGGACCCGTCCTGCATTTTACCAGTCAAAGAAAGTGCAAGGTAGCTGACAATATGGAAAGGAAGGGAGAAGATTGTGGGAATGGACAGAGCTTTGGGGGGGGGGTGTATCTTCATAAGTGTCTGCAAAAATGAGGATACACCTGCAATGACTTCATGGCTGCCTTAGGACATAAACCATATCCAGCACGCAAAGGTACCTTGCTTATAAAGTGGCCTTTCTCTGTATAACTTAATGCCAATCTAGTTAAATTTATATCATTTACATTATTGATCTTAATAGTCAAGGAATTATGCTGTTGTAATTGTAACATAGTCACATCTGAAGTGTATGTTATTATTATTCCTAAACTATAATTAATTATATTTTGACAGGTGGTGGAGTATTAATAGTGGAACCAACATTAGAAAAAGACAAGACTCTGTCTTTTCTTGCTGCCATGTACTCCATCCTACTGCTGCTTAATACTGAAGGAAAAATGCGGACCCCATCAGAGTATTGTTCATTCCTCAGCACAACTGGCTTCAAAGATATACAGCTAAAGAAAGGAACTATATATGATGTCATTTTGGCCAGAAAATAATGTTGCTAAAGTTGCTTCATGCCTGCCAAGTGTTGAAAGAAAATTATTTCAAAATAAAATATAATCTTTATTAATTATATAAAAAAGACAAACAAACATCCAAACAAACATAAAAACGTGTATAAACATATGTATATATAATTAGAGTAAGAAATATCTTTGAATATAGAAAACATTGAACATTGAACATACATGTCAACCATCTCGTCGACGCTATCCTTTTACAGCCTGGTGATACAAAAAAATATTTACATCATTATCTTTCTTATATCTTCCAATATTTCCCTTATTCTTTTCTGTTATTATATTATGTTCAGTCTATTATCATTACAATAAAACAATTTTCCCATTTTCAACAATGGTTCTTTTATTCAGCTTGATTAATATTTTATAACCTTGTAAAATTGTATACATTCTGATATTTTGTTCCGGTCTTTGCGAAAAAGTAGACATTTGTTATTATTTATACTGTCTGAGATCATAACTCATAATGTGTCTAAGATCATGACATATAGTTATAGCAATTTTTGATATTTATTTTGGTTAAGCCAGTTATACCACCTGTCCCAAGTTTTATAGAATTCAAAGTCATCTTTATCTTGCATTTCCAGTGACATCCTACTAAGTTCTGCACATTCAAATACTTTATTAATGAGATTTAACATAGTTGGGATTTTTTCAGTTTTCCAAATCTGTGCATATATAATTCTTGCGGCTGTTGTAATGTGTAGAATTATATATCTGTCTTCGTTCGTCATTTTTTCCCTGAAGATACCTAATAGGAAAAGCTCCGGCTTTAGGGGGATCGTTTTTGAAGTTATTTGTTCAAGGCAGTTTTTGATCTTAATCCAAAAGTTTTTCGCTTTGGGGCAGGTCCACCATAGATGGTAGTATGTTCCTATACCTTCTTTACACTTCCAGCACTTTGGGGAAAGTTTCGGGAACATTTTTGCCAATCGTGCTGGAGGAAGGTGCCACCGGTAAAACATTTTGTATATGTTTTCTTTGTATGGTATCGCCAGTGTTAGTTTATAATTTATAGACCAAATTTTTTCCCATTCGTTTAAATTAATTGAATAACCAAAGTTTTGTGCCCACGCAATCATCGAGCCTTTCACCACCTCTTCAAATAGATTATATTGGAGTAGGAAATTATATAGTTTGGAAGTCATTTTTTGGTCCTTGCCCATTAATATTCTATCTAAGTCACATTTTTTTTGAAATCCGTATTTTATTTTATCTTTATTGTATTTTGATTTGACCTGTAAATAGTGCCACCAATCAAGGTCTATTCCTTTTTCTTTAAGTTCTTGTTTTGAGAACATCTCATTGTGTTCATCTAGGAGTTGTTGATATGTTATAATCTTATTTACGTCTAAAAGGTTCGGGTATATAATTGCTTCAGTTGGTGATATCCATTTTGGAACACTTGTATAGTGGTCCTTCCTTATTGTTAGCCATGTGTCTAATAGGTTCTTTCTTATATAATGTCGGCGGAAATATGTATGTGTTTTATAGGTGTCCCCCCATAAGAAGGCGTGCCAACCTATCTGCAAATCGAAACCCTCTAGAGTTAGTATCCTTCTGTTTTTGAGTGTGATCCATTCCCTCATCCAATTGAGTGTAGCAGATTGGTGGTATAATTCCCAGTTAGGGAGACCAAATCCTCCTCTCCTCCTATGGTCTTGAAGAAGTTTCAGTTTGATCCTCGCTTTTCTTTTGGCCCATATGAATTTATGAATCATTTTATTTAAATTTGAAAAAACTGTTTTGTTCAACTTTATTGGAATTACCTGGAATAGAAATAAGATCTTGGGTAAGATGTTCATTTTAATTGTCGCGATTTTACCCATAAATGATAATTGAAGTTTTGACCATCCGTCAAGGTCCTTACTAATTTTCTGTATTAGTTTTATATAATTATCCTCCTTTAATGAACTACATCTTGCGGTGAGCCATATCCCAAGATATTTAACTCTTTTTACTATTTTCATGCCCAACAAATTTTCCAATTTGATATTTTGTTTTGGTGTCATGTTTTTAGTTATTATTTTTGTTTTTTCCTTATTAATTTTTAGGCCTGCCGCCTTTCCAAATTTTTCAATTTCATTAATTAGAATCGGGCCGGTGTCTATCGTTCATTCCTCAGCACAACTGGCTTCAAAGATATACAGCTAAAGAAAGGAAATATATATGATGTCATTTTGGCCAGAAAATAATGTTGCTAAAATTGCTTCATGTCTGCCAAGTGTTGAAATAAAATTATTTCAATGTACTGTACAGTATCTACTGACTTTGATTATATAGTGATATGACTATATAATCTCACCTTGCCTGAAGTTATCAAAATACAATTGAGATCCCTGTCTTAGATGTTATATCTGGAGGTTTAATTGTACAAAAACATTCAATTTGAGCATTTCTAATAAGAACTTATTTTGAGTCTTGTAATAGTCAGGAATATGAAGTGTAATGTTTGGAATGTTGACTTCACTTTCATGAGAATATCTGGTCTGCAATTTCACCATCTATTATCTTTTAGACTTAGAAAGGGGATGGCATTTTTGACAGGAGATGTCCAGAATTAGAATACTTGACATCAAAGAGATTAATTAATGCGACTTTTATTTTTATATTGATTTATAGTGCACAGAGATATTTAGTTTAGCAGGTTGACATTAAAATGAAAAAGATTACATATTTCATATCCATTCAATGATAATGTTGCAGGAGGCATTTGATACAATTTACTGTTTGAAATTTGGGAAGGCCCCTGGCCCAATTGACTTCATATAGATTGATGTAAAAACATACAGAGCTTGATCTTCCTCATCCCTCTCCCCCTCTCCCCTTTCTTTTCCTTTGTAAGATTTTGACTCCTGGCATCTGCCTGGAGAAGCCCCTGGGTTTGCGCCTGAAATGGGACTAGGATTTAGGGTCTTTAGTTTCTAACTTTGATGACTTAACTATTACACCAAACTGGCTCTCTCCTACATAATTAGAATATGTAATGAGCCTTTGGAAAAGGAAACTGTTCCCACATCATTTGTGAGGCTTATGTAATGATGTTTTTAAAACTAGTTCTTAACTTATAGACTGAATAAGTTATTGCTTGCTATCGTTCCTAAATATAGATGAAAAGATCTTAACTGCAATTTTCACGGGAGGATTAAAGAAGAGATGATCAACAAAAATAATTTCCGTATGTTCTCTTTCTCTCTAACAGATGCCAGGTTTCTGTTAACATTGGAGTATTTAGAGTTACTTTAGCAATATATTCTGTATAATATGAAATAACTATGGTGGCCTTGGTTATAAGAAAAGCTTTTGATATGGTGATGAACAATTAATAAAATAAGAGATAAAAAGCAATTTACTTCCTATTTTATTTCATTTCATTTTTTTGGATTAAAATTTATTATCCCAGTCCTGTTTGAATATCTACTAGTATTTTTGGTATACATACAGAGGAACTCATCAAATATGGCATCTATCTTCTTTTATATTTAATTTGGATTTGGAACCTTATTAGACAATCTTGTAATATTCAAGGTATATAAGGAAAGGAATTGAGCTCCTATTTTTATTGTAGCTCTCTATTGCGGTTTGTGAATACTGCCCAGCAATAGAGGAAATATTGGATACACACACACACTCCCACACACACACTTTGGTAAATGTGATTAATAAGTATATATTTAACCAGGTTTTATTAGAATTTGGATTTGGGGGGAAACAGCAAAAAAAGGCTATGCACTCTATTATTATCTTAATTTGCAGTTTTTAGAGACAGCTAAAATTGAATTTATGGTATAAATGCTGGCTCAAACTATTTGTGTCTAACCAAATTGAAGTGCTTCTAAAGTAAATATCCTTTTCCTCCCTTAACAGCAGCACCTGACATTGGATTTTGACTTCATTTCACTTTGTCTCTTGCTTCTTGTTCAGGTTAGGGTCTGATATCTGCAGCTCCTTTGAAAAAGTATTAAAAGGTGACAGGACAGTTTGAATAGTGGTGTAACTGAAAGAAATGAGAATGGACTATGCTAGCTTCACGGTGTCCTTTCAATGTGTTTCTGACAAGCTGAAGGGTCATGATGCAGCATTTTTTCTTTTCCTCTATAACTCTCTTAATCTACACTCAAAAATAACCTCTCTCTCTCAGTAGAATCTCTTTAGGAATCTATGGCCTTCAAATTGGAGAATTTACTGTATTGACTACTGGCTTGGCACTGGTGCAAATATAAATAACATTCCCATTTCTTTCCTTTCGTTTTCTGATCAAGCATTGCTCAGGCCATAGGAAAGTCCTTGGGCTAGATCAAGGAAAAGTTTTAACAATTTGTGATTCACCAAGTTCAATTGGGGCTCATTCTGTCTGTTGGGGATAAGATCTGGCCACCAACTCAGCCCTGGAGAATTCAACAACCATCCCCAAAATGGGGCAGCCATAGTCAATGTACCCACCTCACATCTACCTCACACCCCATTAGTCAGTCACAGAAAGAAACATCAGTTCTAGGACCCTAGAAGTGAAATAGTCAGAGACCGGGGAATGAATGAATGAAGTGAATTGAAAGTATCTTGTCTACAAAGTCAAATCAGCCAGATTAAATAAGCAGACATAATAGATGCTGGTGATACAAAGCTATCAAAAAGAATATGAAACAAAACATAATTGATAGAGGCAGTTGTGAAATCCATTTTTTTTACTACTGGTTCTGTGGACGTGGCTTGGTGGGCTTGGCAGGGGAAGGATACTGCAAAATCCCCATTCCCACCCCATTCTGGGGCCAGCCAGAGGTGGTATTTGCCGGTTCTCTGAACTACTCAAAATTTCAGCTACCGGTTCTCCAGAACCTGTCAGAACCTGCTGGATTTCACCCCTGACTCCAATTCCATAGAATACTGGGGCTTGTTCTATAACTTGTTTGTTGTTTTGCTGTTCCTGCTCCTCATTTAGAAGAACTATAGCAGGGGTGGGTTCCTCTCGGTACGGACCGGTGCGGACGCACAGGTAGCAGCCTTCTGGTGACATCTCAATGTCGTCACCGACCTGGAGTGGTCGGTGCCGGTCCCTGGGCGCCGCCATCTTTTAAAAAAAATTTGGGGGGATGTTTTTTAAAAAAATTCTTCTACGCATGCCCAGACACCGAGTTTCCAGCACTGTGCATGCGCTGCCTTCCTACCTGCCCATCGGTCGCTCGCCCCACACGTCCACACCATGCTTGCCCCGCCTGCCGCTCACTGACTTGCTCGGTGATCGCCCTGCCTCTGACAGTGAGAGCCCGATATATACCGCGGTCACCACGCAGTCTGACCTCTTGCCCTCTCATCGTCACTTCCTGCCTTCCCTACCTGAGTTACTGCTGCCTCCTCCTGCAGCTGCCTAAAGATAAGTAAGGCGGGCGCAGACAGTAGGGGGGCGGGAAGAAACTACTGAGAGCATTCCTTGCCACCATTCCTGGGGATCATATAGACCGCAAAGCCGGTGGCGCTCGGAGGAAGGCTGGGAAGAAGTTTCCGTGGGCGAGAAAATGGCAGGCAGGGGGTAATTAGGAAGAGCAGCAGTGTGCTTCTCTGTCTGCTGGAGCCTGAGAATGGGTAAGGCCTTCCATGCACCCATCCTCGGGCTCCCGTAGACAGAGAAGCTGATTGCCGCTGGGAGGAAGTTTCTGCGGGCGTGAAAATGGCAGATGGGAGGTAATTAGGAAGAGCAGCAGTGTGCTTCTCTGTCTCCTGGAGCCTGGGAATGGGTGAGGCCTTCTATTCACCAATCCCCGGGCTCCCATAGACAGAGAAGCCGATCGCCTATGCTGGCTGGAGAATTCTGGGAGTTAAAGTCCACAAGTCTTAAAGTTGCCAAGTTTGAACACCTTTGGCCCATGGTTTGTGAGATTTAGGTTCAATACTGTTGCCTAGTGGAAAATAACCTGTACTATTCTTTTTTAAAAAAAAACATTAACATTAACAGAATTGGAAGGGAACTTGTAGGTCATCTAGTCTAACCCCCTGCTCAAGCAGGAGACCCTACACCATGTCTGACAATTTTGTGTGTTTCTGTTTTGATAAGTGGTTTTTGAGATAATTGCTTCTTGCAGCAATCACCTTTTATGTGACTCCATTGCTGTTTCCATATGTTCATCTGTGTGTGGCTTTGTGAGCTCCTGCAGCTTGATGGGTTTCTGATTACCCTGCTTTTGTTTTCCTGTATTCCTAAATTAATCTTGGTCCCAGGTCTTTTGTCTTTCCTATCCTGGGGGTTAGTTCTGCCAGGAAACAGGAGAAGGGGAGTTCCAGGCGAGCTATTTTTAGCCTTATTATTCCCCTTTCTTAATGGGTGTACTTAAGAATTTAGCTGGTGCTTTTCCCTGAGGTTTTCTTAAAGGGGAAAGGGCTGGCTTGAGTTTCTTGGCAATGTTTTTTGTGGTTTCTGGTTCTGTGAGGTTTCTGGCACTTTATGCTAATACTTTCCACAATGCCTTGATGCCTTTTCCAGTGGTTTTGTCTTTCCAGTCCCTAGGGAAAAAACTGGTGTTTTGGGGGAAAACTTGTTATTCTTTTGGTGTTTCCCTGGCGCTGTCATAGTTTGGGTGTGTGTGTAATGTCCCGCAGTTATCTACACATTAATAATGATCAAATACTAATAATATTTGCTTATACATTTTAGTGACCTTTCCTTGGTATTTTCTTTCATACTTTTAGATTTCTAAATTCTGTTTCTGTTAGTTAGCCATTGATAAAACAAATTCCACGTTAAAAAGTATTTGAAGCCTTCTCCTTGATTTTAATTGTCAATTTATTCATTTCTGCACATTGTAATATTTTCTTTATTTCATTTTCATATCTTTGTTTTTTCACTTTTGTGCAAACACAATTCCAGCAGCTGTTAACATGTGTAACATTAAATATGTATTGTATTCCCTTTGAAATACTCAACAAAATATTTCTGGTTTTAAACCCATATCTTGCTTTACCATTGCTTCTAACCATGACACCACTAACTCTTGAATAGCTACTTGGACTGACCTAAGTACTGAATCTAATTCATATATTCCTGTTTTTTGAACTGAGGAATAAATTTCAGAAAAAGAAATATGTATTGCTCTGTGAATATACCTATGACATTCATTCTTCTTGATCTAACTTCTTAGATAAAAACTATATCTTTCCTGTTTGTTGAGGGACATCCTTCCTGAAAAGACTGCACATTGTTGGGTGAAAACAGAGATCCCTTCTGTTACCTGTAGTCCTCAACTTACAACCACAATCGAGTCCATATCACAATATTATTTTATTTCTTTTGCAGTTAGTATTATTTAACAGGATGAAGTGTTTGACTGATTTCTACCTGAAGAAACTGAGACAGGCACAATCAGATGATCCAAAACAGTCTCCAGCACCACCAGCACCACCAGCGCCACCAGCAACACCAGTACCACAAGCAAAACCAGCAACACCAGTACCACCAGTACCACCAGCAACACCCACAACACTGCTTCCACCACTTGAAGTGGGAGAAAGCAGCAAGTCCATCTCCTCAACTGAAAGTCTTCCAAAACTTCCTGACTGCTGGAATTTGCAGCAATATAGAAACTTCCAGGAGAAGTATGATGGGCTGGCAGTGTCAGACAAAAAGTTAGGTTGCTTGTACTGTGAGAAATATGAGTTCTCATTAGAGAAAGGTGTTCATGTTTCCAGAGAATGGAAAAATTTCAAGATCATGGCAGCAGGGACAAATAAGGAGGTGCAGCAATCATCTCTCAGAAAAAAATGATTGAACATTTTAAATCAAAATCACACGCCCTTTGCAGAGAGAGCGTTAAACAACAGGAGCAGGGTGCTATTAAAAAGCAATGGAGAAGGCAAATGAAAAACATGAACCTAGTACTAAAACATTATTTTTTACAGTTTATGATCTGGCACAATTGCAGACCATTCTCTGACATTGAAGCACAGGTAAATTTGCTAAGTAGAATTGGAGTAGATGTGGGAGTAGGCTTGCATTCACGGAGATCCGCAGTGAAAATAGTGATTTTATTGCAAAAGACATTAAAACCACGATGTTTAAAAGCATTATTGCAAAAAATCTGAAAGTGTGTTTAATAATTGACAAAGCCTCAACGCTATCAATGAAAGCAGTTGTGATAGTTTTTGTAAAAGTTGAGGATCCAGAATGTCCAACAACCATTTTCATTGAGCTGGTGGAATTGGACAAACAAGATGCAGAGACCATATGTTCTTCAGTGATGGGAAGCTTACATAAAGTTGGGTTTACCATGGAATATCTGCGAAAGCATTTAATAGCATTCTGCTCTGACGGTGCCAGCATTATGCTTGGAAGAAAATCTGGAGTCAGCACAAGAATAGCTAAAGAGTTCCCAAACATTATAATCTGGCACTGCTTGAACCACCACCTCCAACTTATGCTGGATGATTCCATAAAGGACATCAAACAACTGAACCACTTCAAAATATTCCTTGATAAGATACACACCACTTTCCGTAAATCCTGCAAGAGCCAGGCGGAACTTTTCCAAATCTCTCAACAACTGGGCATTCAAATTGTGAAGATTGGCAGAGTTTTGGGACCAAGATAGGCTGCCTGTAGTTTAAGGTCAACCCTAGCTTATGTATTCAAATAATGTTATACTTATGTACAGTATATTATCAAATACGTACTTGAATGAATGAATGAATAAATAAATAAATAAATAAATTGTATTTGCCAGAGTTTGAAGCTCATTTACCCAATTTCATATGAAACTCTTCACAATCCATTTCTGATTTTATTGTGCTGAATATTGTGTGAAAATGTATAGACTCCTTGGACAGCAAAGGTGACTAACAAGCAAGTACATAGACTGCATAGATGTGCCACTGGAAGACAAAATAAAAAAAATTGCAGCTCACTTATTTTGGCAAAGTCAAGTGGGGGAATTCACTGAAGAAAGCATTATGCTTGCAAGAGTTAGTGGTAAAAGGAAACCAGGCCACAGAAGAACATGGTGGCTGGACACCATTAAAGCTGATATCAGCCAGAGCATAGCACAACTCAAAGAAGTAGGGCAAGATTGGAAGATGTGAAGTGACCTGCCCCTTAGACTTGTCAAAAGTCAGACATGACTGAATGGTGACATCATCATCATCATCATCATCATAGACTTTTACTCAAATTTGAAATGTAGGATTAAATGAAGTGAAAAAGCATATGATAAAATGAGCTAAATTATTTGACATAATATATTGTTGAAACAGTGGAAAAACATGTCATGGAAACTGAAATAAACATTATAACTTAAAAAAGAATTTACAAAACAATGCACCATCTATATGTGACTCCAGAAAAATTATTCAGAATTATAAGGATAGCTCAAATTTAGGTTGGAAATTTGGGGGACACAAAGGGTCATTTTAATATGTTTGGTGGATTTGTAAAAAAGATATTACCTCATCTCATACGGTGCTACAATCCTGCCTGCCTGCCACACATTTGGGGGGCTGGCTGTAGAAGGCAAGCTAATGTTTAGAAAGTGGGTCTCCAAAAATATCTCTCATCTCAAGTCTCCTGCAAGACTGAAAAAAAGTGAGAGCCAGGACATGATGGGTTAAAAAGAGCAACCACCCAACCTGAAGGTCTTGCAGTTGTTTGCTCTGCTTCTGCATGGAATTTAACATCCTGACCCATCACCAAAAGGGGACCCTAAATTATTGGAGGATTGAGTAGCCTTCCTGATATGAAAGAGTCCAATGGTTGAGTCTTTTAGTGCCCTTCACTATTGTTATAGCAATATTTCAACAATGATTAAAAGCAGTTGGTCAGGGTCCAAAACTCTTAGGTTATAAAATAGGAAAGACAAACTCTGTGTATATGTGTATGTGTTGTTTGTATAGTGAAAGAGCTTCTGTGCTGTATGGTTGGCTATTTTAGGTGGTACTTGCTTGCTTTTTCTCCCACTGTCGTTAGGACATTGGGAAAATCTTTCTGGAATCAAGGAACCACAACAGAGCTTTGGGTAAGTATCTGATTTCTAATGGAGTAATCATTGGGGAAATCATAAGTGATATGGTATGTACTTCTAATTTGGTGAACATATTCAAACATCGTATTTGGGCTTTGATTCAGGTCACCTATGCAATTTTTGTATTCAGTTTTTTGTGGAGTCAAAGACCCTGAGAGGACATAAAATTAGCATGTCATGTTCTCCCACTCCTAAAAATATTGGTTGCTGAGATGCAGTAGTGATAAGGGACCCTCTGAGCTTCTCAACTACAGAATCAATTTTTTTTACCTAGGTTAATGATTTCTACATTTCCCCCTTCCTGATTAGTGTAGCTAAACTAATATTTAATCTGAAAAATAAATCTGATTTTTAAAAAAGTAGCAAATCTTTGTACATTTGGGAAAATCTTTCTGGAATCAAGGAACTACAACAGAGCTTTGGGTAAGTATCCATTTCTAATGGAGTAATCTCTGTTACAATCATTGGGAAAATCATGCCAATCAGTAATATGTACTGATTGGCATGATTTTCCCAATGATTGGCATGATTTTCCCAATGATTCTAATTTGGTGAGCTGGAACTGGAAAACATATTCAAACATCATATTTGGGCTTTGATTCAGGTCACCTATGCAATTTTTGTACTGTCAAAATTTTGTGGAGTCAAAATGAGAGGAGATAAAATTAGCGTGTTCTGTTCTCCCACTCCTAAGAATACTGGTTGCTGACATGCAGTAGTGATAAGGGACGACTGCTTCCCTCTGAGCTTCCCAATACAGAATCAATATTCGGTATCCATTTATTGATCTAAGAGTAAGGGACACCAAAAGATTAAACTGTTGGACTCATTCATATAGAAAGGCTACTCTATCCTCCAATAATTTAAGGTGCCATAATTTCCACCTTTTATAGCTCTATCATATTTTATGGTGTGCCAACCAGAGCTGCACACAATAGGGGTGGATTTTGAGTTCTCCCAGCTTGCTTCTCCTCCTATAAATGAGGTAACAACATTGATACATGGGGAAATGGAAATTGCTGGCTGTTTTAGATAGCTTATCCTCATCCTCTTATATTCTCCACTATGGTAACTCCATGTGTGGTATTGTCATAGATTTTCATGCAGTTATTATTTCATCAGCCTCTATTTCAATTCCACTTCTAATGATACACATTGCTTGCTGAGCTGACATATTCATTAAGTTGTCCACTATTATTCAGAAATCCCTTTTCTGATCAATTGCTGCCACTTCAGTTCCCATTAATGTCAGAATAAAATTAGGATCTACTAAATATTCAAAAATTAATCATTTTGCCCTTGTTTACAATGAATTGTATTTACCAGAATTTGAGGCTCACTTATCCAATTTCATATGAAACTCTTCACAATCCACTTCTGATTTTATTGTGCTGAATATTTAGTCAACCTTAACAGATATTGACTGGTCATTGCTCAGCCCTAACACCAAATTGTTTATTTCAAAGTTATAACTGTGAGGCCTAACAACATTCCCCAAGGGACCTCACTGTCCCCATTTTGCCAGTAAATTGTTCATTTACTCTTATTCCTATTCTCCCCCCCCCCCAAATAACTACTACACCAGAGCACATGTCTTCTAATACCACAGCAGCTAAATTTATTCAGAACCCTTTGCTGCGGGACTTTTCAAAGTCTTCTGTGTTCTTGTTTTCTCTTTAATAATGCTTTCCACCATTTATCTTAGAACATAACGGCATCATTGTTTTCTAATTGCTTCACTCAGGAATAACAAGTAATCTGTTTGAAGAAATTCTCTTGGATTTGAGAGAAGCCAAGAACACTGAGTTCATCAGAGGAAACTGAAAATATCCAAACATTGTTTAGATACCAGCATTCATTTGTAACTTTCAAGGTAAGGTGACTAATACTTGCAGATATGAAATCTCAACGTTGAAACCACAAAAGACCCTCATTTCTTAGCTTCTCAATAGTTGTGAAAACAACAGAATCATCAAAGTTTATGTTGTAACAAAAGAGTCTGCTATTAAATGGCTGCAAGATTCTTTATTGTATCTTCTGGGCAGACTTGCTTCACTGGACATTGGAAGATTACTTCTCTTGTTCAGATAACCTCTTCTTTTGTTAATCAGAAACTTAAATTAATTCCATTTCAGCAGACAAATTTTATTACACTAGTCTTTAGAAGTAGCTGAATTCTTGAATAGTGCTTAAAATTGTCTCTTAACTTGTTATTTACCAGATGGTTATAGCATCACATTGGGTACAAATAATTCGTGCTCTGAGGACTGTTGTTTTTGTTTTAATTGGTTTTAAAATAATGACAAAAAGAAAACAAATAACAAAAAGAATTATAAAAAAACATATCAAAGAAAAGGGGAAAAACACATGGGGGGGGGTTTAAGTAAAAAAATACAATGCAAGAAAAAGAGAAAAAACCTATAAGATAATTTTAGCAGTAACGCAAAACTGATATTACAGCATAAAGATGGCCTCTTTCACTCAACAAATTAGAGGCCCAATTGCACATGCCCCCCATGAGTGGATTGCATATAGATGTAGAATTTGTATATGGACAAACATAATGAAATATGGGATGCATTTCAGGGGTGAGTTCTGTGGGCGTGGCCTTTTTGTGGGTGTGGCTTCATGGTCATGTGATGGTGGGCATGGCTTCATGGTCATGTGACTGGGCGGGCAAGGCTTGGTGGTTATGTGACTGGGTGGGCGTGGCCAACTCAATGTCACTCACATCAAGGGGTCCCTCGCCTGGCCCCTCCCCTCTCAGCCATTCCTTGTCACACCCAGCCTCAACGTATCTATAGTTCTGTAAAAATGTTGTTCACCTTTTTTCACCTTTATTATCTACATACTATAGATGTACTTTCATGGACCACTGATAGGAGGAAATGGCTCACATGCTTTGCCCAAGAGGCAACAGGCTTTTAAGGGGCTGCCAGAAAGAAGGGGGGGCAATATATTTTCCAAAGCACCAGAAGGGAAAACAAGAAGCAATGGATGGAAACTGAACAAAGAGAGAAGCAACCTAAAACTAAGGAGAAACTTCCTGACAGTGAGAACCATTATACCGTATTTTTCGGAGTATAAGACGCACCGGAGTATAAGACACATCTTAGTTTGGGGGGAGGAAAACAAGGAAAAAAGGCCTCTGCCTCCAAGCAATTTGCCAAACAGCAAACAGCAAACAGCACAGATGATATGCACTGTTTGCTCTGTATTTCTGTGCATGTGTGCCTGACCCATAGAAATAGCAAATAATTTGGAGAAATGTACATTATGCCAGAAAGTTTTCTTAAATGTAGCCACACTAACTGCTCCCAATTATTTAAATAGATCTACTTCAAGGTATGTCAGGATTTAACTCTAATACTAAATAGGACACTTACATTTCAGACTATACTTGTACAGAGCTGTTAAAATTAATTAAAATTTCTGGAAGTATACATTATTCTCTATTATTTAAAAGAAGATACAATAGCACTGGGCCTCTTCAGAGCAAGCATTTATTTTTAAAAGCTTCTTTATTTTGTTAAGTTGTCTAGAGGTCTCCAATCTTGGCAACTTTAAGACTTGTGGACTTCAACTCCCAGAATTCCACAGCCAGCAAAACTAACAAAGCTGGCTGTGGAATTCTGGGAGTTGAAGTCCACAAGTCTTAAAATTGCCAAGGTTGGAGACCCCTGGCTAGAACAATAATAAAGCAGTCTTTAAAAAATAAGTCTAATAATTTGAACATTCTACAGACATTTATAGTTATTCACTTACCCCCTTCCATCCAGCAGAAAATAAAAATCTGCGTGACTCTCCCAGCTATTTGCCTCTTTGCAGCTAGTTTCACTTTCATTTTCCCACATGGCAAATCAGTTGTAGGTCAGGAAGCTGCTACTGACTTGCTTGGCTTTACAGGCTCTTCCCTCTTTGCTGCAAGCAGGTAAATTGCTGGAAGACAGAGGCCAAAGGGTGGGGATGGGTGGGTGGGTGGGTGGGTGGGGCTACATTTGGTGTATAAGACACACCCAAGTTTTCACCCTCTTTTGGGGGGTAAAAAGGTGCATCTTATATTCCGAAAAATACGGTAGGTTCTCAGTATAACAACCCACCACTCTTCCCCACCACAATGAATGTATTTCTGCCACTATGTGAAACCATTGCCTCTTACAACCCCCCTGGGCA
Source organism: Diadophis punctatus similis (assembly GCA_023053685.1). NCBI lineage: Eukaryota > Metazoa > Chordata > Lepidosauria > Squamata > Dipsadidae > Diadophis > Diadophis punctatus. Next base: position 16,905,186 of record JALIGW010000013.1, on the reverse strand, counting down.
GTTGTTCCTCAGAGCCGCCCCCCCTGATAATATATGCAAGCTTTTCCTCTCATTCCCTGAGCTCCAATGGGATCTTTTAGGGTTCCAGTGGGAGTTAAAGGCCATACTGGATGCAGAGCATTATTGGAAGAACTTTCTTTCCCAGTTTCATCCACCAGACCCATCAGAGCGGGGAGGCAGGTTAGGTTACAAGTCCCCTCTCTTAAAGAGGCCCATCTAATTGGATCAAGAAGGTCCTTCTGCCTTGGTTCCTTCCCTGTGAAACATCATCCCCCTGGAGATAAGATTGGCCCCCACCTTGGTACTCTTTCCAAAGGCCCTGATTTCACCAGTAGGCCTGGAGGCCCCAGGGATATTGATTTGATTGTTGTCACCAGGAGGGTGAGGATTCGTTGGACTTTGCATTTGGGTTTTTACATTTGTCAGCCAGCTGGAGTCACTGTGTCATGCCTTCCAGGTCTGACTCATTTCCAATGCAGGCTGGCTCAGGCACTCACTTCACACACCCACATCCAAGTAATTCCTCCTGGGATCTCTGCCCCTCACTGAAGTGTGTGTGAGACTTGTGAGCAAGCAGCAGGAGAGAATTCAGAATAATAGAGTTGGAAAGGACCTCGGAGGTCTTCTAGTCCAATCCCCTGATCAGATAGGAGACCCATATCATTCCCGACATGTGGCTGTCCAGTCTGTTCTTCAAAAGCTCCAGTGTTGGAGCACCCACAGTTTCTGGAGGCAAGTTGTTCCACTGATTAACTGTTCTCACTGACAGGAAATTTCTCCTTAATTCTAGGTTGGATCTGGGCCAGGCAGATTTTTGCCCCGAATCCTCCTTTTGCTCCGGCTCCTTCCCATTCCTGGCTCTCTAGAGCAGGAGTCCCCAAACTTGGCAACTTTAAGACTTGTGGATTCAACTCCCAGAATTCTGGGAGATAGAGGGAGGGGAGTGATAGAAGTATAGGAGAAACAGACAGGTAACAAGAATATAAAAGGTGCAAGATTTGGATGTTTGCTAAATGTTTATTGGATAACAATGTATAATTATATAAAGTTTGAAATGATTTATGGTATATGTACTGAAGTTTATGTGAAGAGTGTTTAAAAAAGAAAAAAAAAGAAAAAAAGAAGGGTCCTAGGAATATTGAATTTTGTCTGCATTTCTTCACTAAACTACCCAGATTGATATTAGTATTGTTCCATGCCAACTGACAGAAATGCCACGACTGCTTTCCCTTTCTTCATAGGTCATTTCAACTGCCTGTGAGTTTGGCATCTTTGATCTGCTGAGCGAGTCAGGGAAACCGCTGTCCTCCGTGACTTTGGCCGAGCGCTTGAGCACCAGCCCCATTGGGATGCAGAGGCTGCTGGAGGCTTGTGTGGGGTTAAAGCTCCTGACACTGGAGTGGAAAGATGGCAAAGGTAATCCTGTGAGAAGCTGGAAGCAACTGGAATGGCTAACAATTATTCCATAATGGTGGGTAATAGGTGGCCACAAGTGTTGAACTTGACAGAGTCCAAGAGTTTCCTAATAACATTTGAAAGAATGCCCCATTGCACTCAACCAAATGGTCTCTAAGCATCAAGAGGCCAGATTTTCTTCAGGTCCTGCTAACTACAGCCTGAACGTGTCTTGCTAACAAGAGTTAAATGCCATATGTCTTTTTTCCTTTGGCTGCCTTTCCTTATCTTCCTTTCTTCACTATCTCAGTTTGTACAATGCATTCTCCCTCTTCTCTGAATAAATTTTTGAGGATGGCAATCTTTGCTTGCTGATGCAATCACAAAGCTTAGAAACAGATCCTACCCAGCCCCCCCCCTTCCTAAGACTGTCTTCTCTGATGCCCAGACACTCTCCTTAAGCCTATTCTGTTTGGGTTTCAGATCTGGAAAATCTGTTCTGGGAGGGAAGCGAAGCAAACAGCACCAAGACCTTGAGGTTGGGTAGTTGCTCTTTTGAAGCCACTCATGTTCTGGCTCTCACTGGCTTTTCAGTCTTGCAGGAGACATGAGAAGAAAGCTATATTATATGGGGATCCACTTTTTAAAAATTAGCTCTCCCTACTTCTTCTGTCAGCCCCTGAATGTGTGGCAAGCATAGTAGTAGTAAAGGGTGAGACCAGACTCTGGTGCCTGCATTTTTTCTTGAGCCAGCAGGAGACATGCTGAGCTGAGCAGCTGCTGTGTCCATCTTTGTAAATTAAGTTCTGCAGGCAATATGTGGAATGGGGTGGTCACTTCCTGCAAAGCAAGACTTCTCTTGGTTCATTAGAAATTAAAACCAGTATTGAGAGACGCAGGGTGGGTTCTAACTTACCTCGCTGCCAGTTCGCTTCCTCCTGCACCGCGTGGCATGCGCAGTGCCAAAAAATCTCAAAAAATTCCAAAAAAACCAGCCGAAAACAAGATGGCAGCGCATGTGCAATGCGAGAACTCAACTTCTGCGCATGCTCAGAATGAAAAAAAATAAACCCCCCCCCCCCAAAAAAATTCCCCCAAAATGATGGTGGCATCCATGGACCAGCACCAACAGAACCGGTTCCGTGACATCACCAGCAGTTTTCTACCGGTTCAGGCGAACCGGTCTGAACCGGGAGGAACCCACCTCTGCAGAGAAGGGTAAAACCATGAATATAGTCATTGCCCAAGATTCACCATGTTCTGCAGTCCAACTATATCCCACAGTGATTTGGGGGAAAGGGGTCTTTTTGTCTTTGGTGGAAAATTCCTAACTTGTCCTAAATGAATAGTGTATAGCATGTTGCTAAGCACGAATAAACCTAGCAGTGAGGGGATGCTATGGATGCTGGTATATTTTGTGTCACTGCACTGATGGTGAAACATATGAAAACAGCCATGAAGAAGAGTCTAAAGACTGCCCACAGAGTTTGGATATGGTTAGCATCATATACTGTCAATAGTAATTTACTCACTATCAAAAAACACATTTGTCAAGAAATACATTCCAATTTAAAGGTAAAGTTGTTTAGTTGTTTTCAAGTCTAGGGGCATTGCTCATCTCCATTTCTTGATCAATGGAGCCAGCATTGTCCAAAGATACCTCCTTGGTCAGCTGACAGCGTCTTTAACAACTGAGACATTGATCCCTTTTACATTATAATTTATAAATTCATTTACTGTCCTCCACTGACCAATGGGTGATTTTAAAAAATATTGATTTAGCCATGCAACTGATCAATAAATGTCATATTATATGGCGCTTTCTTTGGAGCTTTTGGAATCAGTTTTATTCCCCTAAAAGTCAGGATTATTTGCATCTGTGATTATATCATTATGATTTTTTTTCTTGTGGTCAATTGTGGTCAGTCCCCAATTCTTGGAGACGGCTTAGACCAGTGATGGTGAACCTTTTTCGGCTCGGGTGCAAAAAGGGTGTGTGCATGCACAATAGCCTGCGCGGGCGTGCCCACCCCATAATGCAATGCCCTGCGCATGCACACAACATCCCGTGCTCCCCCCCATGCATGTGCACAGGCGTCATTGAAGCCTCCGGATTTCCAGTAGGCCTGTTGGGCTGTTTTTCGCTCTCCCCAGGGTTCAGGAAAGCCCCCTGAAGCCTGAGGACGGCGAAAAATAGCCCAACGAGTCAATTGGAAGTTTGGAAATGAAATGGAAGTGAAGCTGCCCTACTACTTACCTTCAGATAATTGTAACTAGGCCTCATACACCTCGGCCCATTTCTTCTGCCGGGAAGGCTTTCCTGAGGGCCTCTGTAGCTGATAACAGAGATCCAGATCGATCCGGAGCTCTGTTATCAGCTGCAGAGGCCTTTCCTAAAGGTCTTTCCTGAAGGCCTCTCTAACCTATAACAGAGCTCTGGATCGATCTGGAGCTCTGTTATCGGCTGCAGAGGCCTTCAGGAAAGACTTGCTGGTTGCAGAAGAAATGGGCCAAGGTGTGGGAGGCCTGGCTGCAACTGTCTAAAGCCAAAGAAGACCTGAAGACCTCTGATAGCGAAAATGAGGCTGTGAACTGTGAACACAAGTGAACTTCCGGTTGGCCTGTTGGACCATTTTTTCCCTGAAGCCTGGGGAGAGCGAAAATGGCTGAAAAGAAGGCAGGAAATCAGCTGGCCAGCGTGCACGCGCTGAAGCTGACATAGGGCAACGCCTTGCATGTCCTCAGATATGGCTCCGTGTGCCACCTGTGGCACATGTGTCGCAGGTTCGCCATCACTGGCTTAGACAGACCCCTGCAGGTTTTGTGGCCTTCCTAGGGCTGAGAAAAAGGTCACTAGCTCAAGGTCACCCAGCTGGCTTTGTGCCTAACATGGGACAGGAACTTACAGTCCACGTTTTTAGTCTGGTGCCTTAATCCCTGCACCAAACTGACTCTCATGTCATTATGCTTGACATAAATACAGCATAATTTGTTTTTTAAAAAATAGTTAGACAATCTTGCAAGAATTCCTGAACTGCAGCAGTCTACAACAGGGGTGGGTTCCACTTATCTTCGCCACCAGGTCGCATCGTGCCATTTCAACCGCGTGCGCACTCGCTAAGCTGGCACGCACGCACGCATCCCCTCGTGCAATTCTGCTTCCGTGCATGCTCAGTAGCTATAATCAGCCTAAAACACAGCTGAGGAGCTGATCAGCTGTGCTTCGGGCGAAGGAATAAAGGTAACTATAAACCCGGGTGCAGACGGGAGGGCCCCTTTTCAAGCAGCAGCAGAGGAAAAAACTTCCAAACAGTAAAAAATTCCGAAAAAATTCCAAAAAAAAGATGGCGGTGCCCACGGGCTGGCACCAACTGAACCAGATCCATGACGCCATCATGACATCACCAGCGGGTCGCTATCGGTTCGGGCTATCCGGTCCAAACCGGGAGGAACCCACCCCTGGTCCACAACCTTTCTGGCTTTGTGGACCGGTTAGAGGTGGGAGAGGGGTAGTTCTGCACAAATGATGGACAGGATTTCAAATGAGTCATGGCCTGATACTGGGCTGTGCCCTGGGGATTGGGGACCCCTGCTGTAGTGAATTGAAAAACTGTTACATGCAATGATACTCATAATTCTTTTTTTTTCCTTTTTAGATCTGTATGCAAACACAGACTTTACCAATCTCTACCTGGTCAAATCAAGCCCAAAGTCTCAGTATTATACCATAAAGTTCCATTCTGAACTGTGTATCCATCAATGCAATATTTTCCTGATGCTGTGAGGTAAACAGATCCAGCGGGATATTAGTAAACTAGAATAAATAAAGATAAGAGCATGAAAAGGGCATCTTGATACCAGAATTATTAGACCCTTGTCCACAAGAAACTAAGGAATTTTCATCTTCTGGAAATTAAATATGACATTAATACACTTATTCCTTATTTGCAATGGCACTGGATTCTCATCACTGAATATCCCCATTCAGATCAAAGGATATTCTTTATTATTTTCCTTCTTTTAGAAAAGTCAAGCAAGTAGGACCACTTTCTGCCCATCTGGATTGTTTTAGAGTTTCTTTTCTCGCATTTCAAAACATGGGATTTGCATTGTTGCTGTAGGGTCCTACACAGGCACATCTATTATTATTATTTCCTCACAGCTTTAATCAAATCTCAATTAATCGGTGTTAATTGTTCAATACCAGTATTGGCAGAATCAGGTTGATCTTGAATGATCTTATAAAAACTATGGTCAGCTATATGTGATTACTGTTTGAGTGGGAGATTCCCACAATTCTGAAATCTACCGAGAACATTTACCCAGTCAGGAAAAAAGAAATCCTCAGAAGAGAATTGTTGCTCCATAACAATTTGCTTTTTATTTCTTCATAAAAATTTGTTTTTTATTGCCAAGAAGACTACATGAAGATCTTCATATAATCACCATGGGCCTAAATTGCATTAAGGAGTTATTATCATTTAATGGGATATTTAAAGACAGTATCATTTTTAGTAAGGGCACCATTTATTAATTCTTATTAAATTGGAACTTCCTACATCATATATTCCAAAATGAAAACAAATCAGGATTATGTAACAGACAGTCATTATGTTGCTCCTCAATATTCTTCCTCTATTTTAATTGGTTCTATCGTTAAAAAGTTTGCACAAGAGAAACTGGAACAGAAATCAAATCCTAATAATAAAAACATCAAAGTAGAAATTATTACAGGACTGCCAATCAAAAACAAAATAACAAAGTTTGCTTATAAAAATAATTTAGATCATAGGAGACATATTTAAGTTAAAGTAAAATGAAAAGCAGCAGTTGCAAAGACAAAAGTTCAAAGAACAATTTCTAACCAATAAAAAGCAAAAGAACAGAAATCACAATAAATTTAAAACTTTCTTGGGTGTTAACCAGAGGTGGGTTTGGACCGGTTCGGACCGGTTCACCTGAACTGGTAGCAAACCGTTGGTGATGTCACGATGATGTCACAGAACTGGTTTGGTCGGTGCCGGTCCATGGCCACAGCCATCTCTTTTTTTTTGAATTTTTGAATTTTTGTGAATATTTTTTGAATTTTTCCGGGTTTTTTTTCCTTCTGCGCCTGCGCAGAAGCCGAGTTTCCGGCACTGCGCATGCGTCACCATCTTGTTTTTGGATTTTTTAAAATAATATGGAATCAAAATACTGTAAGATATTCAGGATCTACTTCTGTGCAGAAAAAAATGCCATGATTATCTTATTCCTTTCTATTTTTTAAAAAAATTCTTTTAGGACAGGAAAAAATCAGATTCCATCAATATATGGCTCTCCCTCAAATGAGACCTATGAGGTCATTTACAGGTAACATTATTGTGAGAAATGAAATTATTTTAGTTAAAAATGACATGTAACAAGAACCATAGTGTAACCATTTTGAATGATTTTGTAATGAAATAATGATGTGTGACAAAATGTAATATGTCAGCTTATTTTCACTTTTCTCAGAATAACAGGAAATGTTTTGACCAATTTTGTGGGTGCGAGAGAGAGAACATGCTTGTTTTTCTCCTTTGTTATGAAGGGGATGAGTTAATGGGAATGTGCAGGTTCACACAGAAAGAGAGGAAGTGTGGAGCTGTCAGGATGATGAATATGTTCTGGGTTTTTCCTATGTTGTAAATATTGTGTTAGGATGTTACATAATGGAGGTTGGACGATATGATGTGAGGAGGATGGGAGGAGTAAGGTGGAGTCATGTTCATTATAAATCTATGTTTCAGGATAATGGCCTTTGTCTCTATTTTGTGTCATGGATGACCATGTAGGGACCCTTTGATCAAAGTGTAATTAAACTGTTTATATTGTACATAATTCTGGATTCCTGTTTAATTATTTTTCTCACAATTGGCGCTCCAACGAGGGCCTGGACGTTCTTTCTGGATTTGGGAAATACCTTGACCGGGAATGCGAGCACACGCCCTATCTTTGGGTGACCGGGGTGAGGGTTTCGCTTATCCGGGGGAATTTGCTCCTCAAACGGACTGAGACTGCAGGATCCAGTGACAATATAAACAGCCCCGAGTGAATGAAGGCCGGCCCGGCAACTACTTGGCTTAGGTGAGTAATGAGACACGGGGTGTTTCTGTTTAGACTCCTTAAGTGGATTCCTTGAATAGAGGGTGATGTGTTTACTTAGGTTGTAAGTAAATACGAGAGGCACTGGGAGATTGATCGTCTCTGTGTTATGTGCTAGTCCCTATGTACAAGGGCACGTCTATTAGAATATTCAGGAGGAATATTCATATTCAGGAGGAATCGAAGAGAACAAGTCTCGGGGGGAAAAATGGGGCCCGGTTAACTAGAAATGCTAGCGGAAGGAATGAAATTCCTTTGAATCCCTTTGATCTCCTACATTGGAGAAGCTGTGAATGCAGTGGAATGGGGGGTAGGCTAAACTAAGTTGTTATGCCTGAAAGTTGTGCTTGAATATGGCCATAGTTGTCATTGGAATGAGTGTGGAAACTCTAAACCATATTGTTTTAAGGAGTGTGCTTGGCAAGACAAAGTGTAAAGCTTAACTGCTGTATGTTCGTTCCAGTTTGTTTGGATGACCTTTCTCTCTATCTTTGGTAATATGGAATGTGACCCTTTCATGTATGTTTGGTGTCTTTGAATTCCTTCAAGACAGAGTGCCAAATGGCTTGATGGCTGCTGGGGAATTCAGTTACATTTGTTAATGTGTTTATGTGTTGTTGTTTTTCTTTGCCTTTCTGTCTTAAGGGACTATAAATTAATGGTGATTGTACCTGAAAGATAACACAGATGTTAGGAATTATTTTGCAGGCAGGACAGTATTTGTACATGGCACTGGCGGGGTGTGAAACATATTGAGGTTTCAGAATATTCTGATATGTTAGTTTATAGATATTGTTTAGGGTGCTGGAAATGTTCAGCCGATCTGAAAGATGTTCTGATATTGCAGGTAAAGAATGGAATCAAGGGGTTGTTGGTTTTTTTTTGCAGATAAAGATTTTTTCTTTGGAAGGTTTAGGACATTAGGGAATAGGCTTGTCCTTGGAGCTTTGGGAAATGGGCTGTGGTTAGGGCCCAAAATCAAATTTTTGATTTACAAACCTTAAAGCCATTTCCCACTGCTTGTAAGTTCAAGTTCAAGATGCTATAAGATGCAAAGGGGCATTAACTCCCTGATAGATCAGTTGATGGGGAGGAAGATTTTTTTTTATGTTAGTTTGCACAAAAGTTTTTTTTAATTCAATGGAAGTGAGAGTTCTCAAAACGGAGGTGGTCTGGAGACCTGTAATTGTGTGTTTGCGAACATGGGGATGTTTGTAAACATTTGCTTGTTTACAAGGGGATGAGAGAGATCTCCTTCACTAATTATAGTAAGTAACAAGAATTTGTACTTGGAAAGTATTTGACAGAAAATACTGATTGGAGAGACATTCTATGAAGAATGTGAAGAGAGGTGTTTGGCAGTTAGAAGTTAGAAGAGTTAGTTGTGCATTTATTTGTGAGTTTCTGTGATGAAACGATGTTGAAGAGAATGGCTTATTCTGAATTGAGTATTCAGCTGTGTGAGGGTGCGAGAGAGAGAAGAGGGGGGGAAGCGGCTTGCTTTTTTCCCTTTTACACATTTTTTCCCTAGAGTCTGCAGAGAGAGAGGAGGGGCAGAAGGGGGAATTTGCGGAAGTTGATGTTTTCCACAGATGTCCTGCTCTGAGAGCTCTGCGTTTGAAGAAGTTGTTGAGTTTAATGCACTGCTGATTGTGAATAGGTGGGAGATACTGACAAGGTTGAATTCTTATATGAGAAGTGGTCAGAAGTAGAACCATGGAGGTGAGATGTGAGATGTAGAGATAAGTAAGTGGAGTTGAAGAAAGTTAAGTTGATATGAGTTTGCCAGATTTGGGGAAGTCTTTTGTTTGTTTGTTTGAAATAGTTCACATTAGATAGAATGATGTGGCTAAGGGTGTGTTAGCTTAAAAAAAAAAAAAAGAGCTGGTAAGTTGATAGACCCTGTGGTGAGAGGGTGGCTTTATCTTAGGATAGTTTAGTACTGCTTTCTGATTTTTATCAGGAGAAGGGAAGGATTGGGAAAAGTGTAGAGCATGATGTGTAGACGTAAGGGATCTACAAATGCGAATGCGTAAGCCTATGGAGGCTATTGTTTTTTTTTGTTTGGTTTTGTTTATTGATGGTTCATCCCGAGAGGGGGATGAAAGAAGGGAATTGGATATGCAGTGAGTAATAGGTTGCTGTCTGAATGGTCAGCAGCGTGTTTGTTTTGTTACAAGCGTTAAGATGTTGGCAAATGAAGTGGGTAATATTTATGCCTATGGTATTTGGAATACCTTTGAGAGGATTTGGATGGAACGGGGTTTGATTCCAGGCAGGGAAAGAAGCTAGGATGAATAGGATCTGGCAGAGACCAGCGTGGCTGGCTGGCACATGAGGAGAGATCCTCGAGGTTGATTGTGGCTAGCGAATAAGGCTGTAAGAAGCGGCGAGAATGGGAAAGGAAGTAGAGATAATGGTAAATACAATTCCTATTTTGGAATGGGATGTCAAGCCTAAGTTTAGAAGGTGTGGAAATAGTAGATATGAGATGGATTTCAAATGGTGAATGAACCTATTATGAGAAACATTTTTGAGCGTGTGCATTGGGGTATACAAGCATTGACTGGCATTATGAAAAGAAAGTATGTATGCAGAGGAATGTGGGTAATTGCAATGCAGATATTGGGGAAATGTATACATTGCATTAGATAAACAAAAAAGAGCATGAGGATGCAAGTGACTGGGGGAAAGTGAATGGCTGTTTGGCCATTCCAATGAATCCAGGTGGGATACCAGCTGTGGGGATATTGAGAAATCTGCTGGTGATAGTGGTTTATTTAAATGGTTGGGTGGAAGTATTTCCATGAGGATTTCCATGAGGAATGGTAAATGCTCAGATGCTAGAATGAAATATTGGAGCAGATTGTTCCAAGAAATGGGTTGGAGAAAACTATTGAAAGTGATAGAGGTACGCATTGTCTAGCCCAGGTAGTGTAATAGGTAATAGACCAATTAGGTATTAATTGGCAATTACATTTATCATTTTGTCCGATTTTGTTTGGCAAAGTTCGGAAAATGATTCAAATTTTGAAAAACACCTTACAGAAGTTAATTTTAGAATTGCCGCTACCTTGGATGAAATGTTTACCTTTAGCAATATTGCTTATTAAGATAAATATAAGAAAAGACATTAGAATTTTATTATAAGAAATGATGTTTGGTATTTCTTATACTAGAAATGTGGGAATGTCACAGATAAAATGCGAAGCTGTTTGTTTTTGAAAAAATATACAGGAACTGTCCCAGTGTTTTTCTCTTTTAAGGTTCGGAGGACTATTGGCACAGATTCCTTCCCTTGATTTTCAAATACGTGACTTTAAGAGCGGTGACTGCATCCTGATTAAAGCTCTAAAGAGACATGAACTAAAGCTAATGTGAGAAGGACTGTTCCAAGTGCTGTTGACTACCGAGTTGACTACCGAGTCGGGATGAGCGGACTAAAGAGACAGGCTGAGTCCATTGTTCGTGTGTGGAAGGACTGGGGACTACACCCCATGGATGGACAGTGACTGCTAAGACAATAGATCCTTTTGCATTGACTTTTAGGACTAATTGATAGCACTTTGGGAGGTTGAGTTGCTTATTTGGTTGGGGGTAATAAACTTTTGTATTGTGTTATTGTTTTCTATAGGGAAGAGACATAGTAGGGTGGTATGGTTACATGTTGTGAAAGTATGTGGATGAAAGTCCCTGGAGTGATTGCATTGAAGTTTGAGTTTGTATTACATTACATATACATACACAGGGGGGGCCAGTCCACTGGAAGCATGAATTCGACAGTAGGGGTGATTATTGTCTTCTGAGGAATACGGACGTATCTTTAAGTAGGGATGGAAACGTTTGCTGTGTTGCTGTGTTATTTTATAATGTGGCAGCAGTTGTGTTTCCATGCTGAACTTGAACAACGATTTTCCCAGATACATAAATCACTGACACTGATTGAGCCGGAAATTGGAGGCTGGAATTTGTATTAGATCTACCTTTAGTGGTGGCACACCACATATCAAAGGAGTAACCATACATATGAGATAGCTGTTCATAATAGAGATGTGTCCAATAGGATGGAAGCTGTACATAGTCATTGCTATGAGAGATGTGGCAATTATACACCTTCCTATAAGAGGAAGGATTGATTTTACTATATGGAGAAATAAAAGCCCCATCCAAGCTTATGTTTGTATATGACAATATGGCATTGTCAGGTCTGCTATTTGGTTGAAGGGTAGATGTACAATTAGAAAACGCCACTTAGATACATATGACATGTGAGAGAAGCCTATGAAGAAGGAAGAGGAAATATTTTCCTGATGACAGTGGCTTTGAATACTATATTCTTTTGTGTGAAAGGAGAGACAACGGTCTCGGATATCATATCTATATATATTGTGGGTGTACTAGTTCCTGGGAAGTTTTTGTTTGAAGATGGAAAGATTGTTATGGAACATAACATCTATGATCTATCAAAAGTGATTACTTTGCTTGGTCAGTGAATGAGTGAGTGAAGCCCAGTGAATGGACTAATTAGAAGAAGCTGGTACTTTGAGGTGAAGAACATTTTGCCAGACTGTGATTGTGTAATATGGATAAGTATAAACAAGAATGTGTTTACTTGAACTGAGAGTGAAGAGATGGATCATTAGGATAGGTGCTATACCTACCTGAAGGATGGTTTTTGTTTTATAGCTTATATACTTATGCAGTTATTCTTGCTAATGCAGTGGGAGGATCTTATCCTATAAGATGCCTGAACACAGGTTTATTGTTTTTACTGATGAATGCTACACTGCATCATAGTACTTGCATACCAGCAAGAAGACCATGATTGGAAAGGTGGTGAAAAATACACGACAGGTGAGACACATGATCAGAAACCTGAACATGAAGAAACATCTAAGAAAGCAGGTGAAGCTCACCTGGCAATACATAATTTGCATATCATATATATACAAAGATCTATATCTCTAGTGCAGTATAAGACAACTGAATATGCTGCCAAAAGGAGTTATAGGGGTAGAAGGTACATAAAGAATGCATATGATGCTGGAGGTAGTGATGCGGTGGTGATATTATCTGATGTAGAAGTTCGACTTCTAGGCATATTTCCTTGGTTTGCAACACAATAGAATCATAAGCAGATAGGACATTTTGCTTGTGCTTTGGCAAAAAGTATTAATGAAACTTCGTCTGCCATAGCAGCTCTGGCTAATGGGGGAGATAAGGAAGTCTTTATTAAGGATGGGCCATGGTTACGTGGAATTCGTAAGGATTATGCTGCTTTGGTACAGGACATAAATCACATTTAAGAGCTTTGCTACCACCTACAACATAAAACTGAGAATTCTGCATTCCATGGGATATGGAATGTATTAACTCTTGCTTGTGGAGTTTTGCATGGTTGAAAACCATATGTGGGCACTATAATCATTATAGTTATAGATTGTATATCTTGTGTCTGTATTAGATGTACTGTATGCCTGTATGTGTGTGAAGTGTTGTAAGTCTTGTTGTAAGATGGGACGCCTTAAGGAGTTGGGGATGTGGGCCCTAACTACGAAGGATGTGCGTATTGTTACAAAAATAAGAAGCTGATCAATTAGGATCAATAGTAAGTATTGATCAGAAGTGAAAGGGTGGATTGTGAGAAATGAAATTATTTTAGTTAAAAATGACATGTAACAAGAACCATAGTGTAACCATTTTGAATGATTTTGTAATGAAATAATGATGTGTGACAAAATGTAATATGTCAGCTTATTTTCACTTTTCTCAGAATAACAGGAAATGTTTTGACCAATTTTGTGGGAACAGAGAGAGAACATGCTTGTTTTTCTCCTTTGTTATGAAGGGGATGAGTTAATGGGAATGTGCAGGTTCACACAGAAAGAGAGGAAGTGTGGAGCTGTCAGGATGATGAATATGTTCTGGGTTTTTCCTATGTTGTAAATATTGTGTTAGGATGTTACATAATGGAGGTTGGACGATATGATGTGAGGAGGATGGGAGGAGTAAGGTGGAGTCATGTTCATTATAAATCTATGTTTCAGGATAATGGCCTTTGTCTCTATTTTGTGTCATGGATGACCATGTAGGGACCCTTTGATCAAAGTGTAATTAAACTGTTTATATTGTACATAATTCTGTTTAATTATTTTTCTCACAATTATAATTTTAGAAAATAAAATGGAGTCATTAAATGGAGCAATTGTTTTGTGGGCAAGTAATCAATATAATTAATCTTCACAGTGTCATTATTTTCTTTATCATATGTTCTTGACCAATTATTATCATTCATCATTATCATTACCAATCATTCAACCCCTCTTTTATGGCACTGGAATGTTGTTGTGGCACATCTAATTAACCAGGCATTTCTTTTTAATGTACAAAGCATGATTTGCAGTTAGAGTACCTATATGAGTTTGTTTTGTTTCAGGAACATTATAACATTGTCCATCAAAATGGCAGGACTGTTTCATGTATCACATGCAGATTTTTCCAAATCCTGATCAGTATCATATAAGTGATGCTGTAAAAAGAATTCCTTTCATTCAAACATAAATAGGTAAAAACAATAATAACAATAACAGTTTATAAAGTTATATTGATTGATGTTTATTTTAATTCTAGATCAAAGGAAGAGTTACAAACCTTCTCCAATTTCGTGAATGAGCTCTGGCCTATGCTAGGAAGAGAATTGCTTTCTGCCTTTGACCTGTCCCAGTTCCCACTCATTTGCGACCTGGGTGGTAAGTGCAGCCAGCGCTTTGCCATTTTCTTCACATGTTGGGCCAATGGGCTGGATGGGTTCTTAGCTTCTCTTACAAATGCATTCAGCTGCAATTGGCAAAGGAAAAGTCCTTATATCAAAGCCACTGTAGGATGTCAATACCAAACTTTGACAAAGTTTCTCTGTCTTAAGTGGATTAACTGATCACTTTGACCCGATATTATAGTCAGTGGAGAAATTGGCAGAACTGTTAGAAAAGGGAAGACAATTCTGAAAATAAAACAGTCATCTCCTGTTTTTTTCATTGTTAGTAGGGGATTTGAAAAAATAAGTCACCAGAAAACAGCAGGCTAAAAACTGGATTTGCCTGGGAAGCCTTTTAGGAATGCAAGAAATTGTTCTCTTTCTCTGATAGTACTGTAATTGTTTTCCATTCTATGAAGAGCATATCAAATTTGCTTTGAAAGATGCTTGTCTCATTTTTTGAAATTATTAGATTCCAATTAATCTGATGTATAGCTCAGTGGTGGGTTCCACCGGTGCGGTCCACTCTACTGCACTGGTAGCGGCTGGCCAATGACGTAATTTGCGTGCGACACTGGTCCGTCGTCTTCACCTGTCCGTCGTACATCACCATCTTTTTTTCAGAGTTTTTGGGCTTTTTTTTGCTTCCTGCGCATGTGCAGAAGCAAAATTGCGCGAGGGGCGCGTGTGCATAGCGTGCACACACACGCACGAAATGTAGAGATGTGCGCGCAGCACACAGGTAGCAACTTTGAACGCAATCCGCCCCTCGTTCAGCTGTAGAGAAATAATAGGCAGGTAGCTTCAAAATTTTGTTCCGCAGTTACTTAATTATACGTTGTTCTTTCTTTAAGGAAACACTGGTGGCTTAGCTAAGGAACTGATTTCACTCTACCCAAAATGCACTGTGACCATTTTTGACCTCCCTGAAGTAGTGGAAGCCTCCAAGAACCATTGTTTGTCTTCAGAAGAGACCCGAATCACTTTCCATGCAGGTAAATGATGTGATGTTCCTTGTGGGTTGAACTCATGTCTTGCTAAGCACAAGAAGCTTTTCCAGGCAGAAGGGCAGACTGGATTAGGAAGCTCTGATTTTGAACAAGAGGACAGATTATTCTGTCAGAATAATCTGGAAGACATGGTGCTTAATGAAATTTTACATCTTTTTTTTTGTAGGTGATTTTTTTAAAGATCCCATTCCTGAAGCAGACCTGTACATTTTGGCCAGGACTCTGTGTGACTGGACAGATGACAGTGGTTTGCAGCTGCTAAGAAAAGTGTACAAGGCCTGCAAACCTGGTAGGCATTGTTTAATCAGTGAAACGCAAAGTTCATACTTAGGAGCCCAGTGGCTGCCAAGTTTTTTTCTTAATTAATCTATTTTCAAGAAAACATACATAAAATAAAACTGTACAAATCACTACACAGGAAGAAAAAAGAAAAACATTAAAAAGACCCAAAAAAATATTTCACTATAAATATATTCCAAGTTCACTTAGAATAAATCCTCTTCAAGATATAACCTTTTGTTATATATTTAAAATGGGTAACTAACCTTTCAGTGTTCACCAAGCTTGTCCAATCATTTTTTTTCCAAAGATGTGATATTATGACATATTCTGATTGACAGAATATATCATTTTCTCAAAAATGGCTAGATTACACATCTCTAATGCACAGTCCTTTATACCTGAAGTTATAGGATTATTCTTTTTCCTATTCCCTAGAGCAGGGGTTGGCAATCTTAAACACTCAAAGAGCCATTTGGACCCGTTTCCCACAGAAAAGAAAACACCGGGAGCCACAAAACCCTTCCTATGCCTGACTATTTCCTGAGCAGCCACAGAACTAACATATGTAGTTGAATTAAACGTTCTGTTTTCTTCTGAAACTTTTCTTTTCTTTGATTTATCCATGGTTGGCCTACCGGGGGGTCGAAAAGCTCAATAAATCGCGTGCCAGCGGGTATCACACATTGGTGGTCGTGACGCATATTTTGAGCGACAGGGAGCCGCAGCAGAGGGATGAAAGAGCCAAATGAGGCTCCAGAGCCACAGGTTGCTGACCCCTGCCCTAGAGAAAGAAAAAATATCTTTGTTCAGAACATGTTAAATTCCAAGCAGTTCGTACTACTTAGTCCTTGTTTACTGACTGTTCATTCAGCAACTGTTTGAAATTGCAACAGTGCTGAGTAAGTGGTTCTCACGACTTGTCCTGAAAGCTCCAGCTGTTGCAGCGCACCTCCCCCTGCCCACATGATCATGATTCAGACGCTTTGCAACCGGCTTACACTTATGATGCTTTTAATTACAAATCACTCAGGTAAGTCCTCCTAGTTTCCTGTGCTTGCTCGGTACTTTTCCCTCCCTGGCTTTTCTGCACTCATGTCGTTCAAGATCATCTGTCCCCAGGCTTTCCAGCACTGACATGTGGCTGCACTAGGCCTCCCAAGCATTCCCCTGGCCTCTTCGAACTCACATGCAGCCTGTGCTGGGCCTTCCAGGGACTCTCCTGGATCCCAACCCCCCCCTCCCAGCATCCTGTAGTACTCTCACACTCCATATTGCCTCTTGGGTTACCATGGCAACCAGGACTGCCAGGATTGTTGTCCTGAAGTGATGTGGTCACATGATATTGTTCTTTATGACTGCATCACTTAGAGAGGGCCGTCTCAGCTGCCACTGTAAACCAAGGACTGCCTGTATATAACTTGGTACAGAGCAATGCTATCAAAAATCAAGTTTTTCTATAATTATGTCAGCCTAATTGTATAATATTGCTCCAAAAGGACTATAAAAAAGAACAAAAATATAACAAGCCTGCCCACTTGCAATACTAACACAAAAATTACCATTAATTCAATGAAAAATGATTGACATTATAAAATAGGCTTTCCTTATTACTAAATAGTAATATATAGATGCTATGAATGTAAGCTATCTTTTTTCATTAGGCTTTAATAAAATGCTTTTTCAATTAAAGGAAAATTCTGGTAATTAAATGGTAACCTAATAACTAGTTTCAAAGGTTTAGAGTAGTATTTCCTTCCAAGTTGCAGTCCATGGAACCATGGAAACTTACTGGTAACTCTTGAGCAATCACTTTCCAAGATTATAGGCCTAATTCTCAATGTGCTTGGAAATGTCATAATTTATGCATAAAGAAATGTCTTTCCTTTTACATACTGCATAAAGCTGTCACACATCAATCTTTTTACTGATAACAATTAATGAGGCTTCCAGTCCTTGTTTAGCATTCACAATTAGGACTGTGGTCCCTTGGTTGTTAAGTGAAGCAGTTCCTATGTAAAACTGTCACTGTTCTTATGATCTTACCTCAGCTTTCCTTTGGTTTACAGATCTGCAAACATAGTAAATTTGAGGATTGTCACAAAATTACTCTTTTATCACTATGAATGGTCACTGTATGAGGCAGTCACGGGATGTGGTTACTGTACAAGGCAGTTCATAAAACAAGGACTACCTCAGGGGCGGGTTGCTCTTACCTCGCTACCGGTGCGCTGCCATGTTGCATGTGCGTGTGCGCTCGCTATGCATGCGCTCCCCCTCGCGCGATTTTGCTTCCTGCACATGCACGGAAGTGAAATCTCACTGAAATCTTGCAAGGGGGTGCGCGCGCGCAATTTCAGCAATTTTTTGCTTCCGTGCATGTGCAGAAGCTAAATCTCACTGAAATCTTGCGCGCGCATGTGTCCCCTTGCAAGATTTTGGTGAGATTTTGCTTTCGCGCATATGCGGAAGCAAAAAATCGCCAAAAAATTACAGAAAAAAGATGGCGGTGTGCGACGGACCGGCAAAGACAGCACCGGAGCGCAAATTGGGCAATCGGCAGGTCCCTACCGGAGCGGTGCACTGGACCGCACCGGTAGGAACCCACCTCTGGACTACCTGTACTATCACCTGATATTCTTGAAGGTGGAACTCCTTGGCTTCTATTGCCTGGTACTATGTGAGCAATTTTCCTATAAACATGTTTGGGAAAATAATATTCTGTTCATATTAGAATACCATAATAATATATTGGTCTGTTCTGCCCAGTAGCAGAAATGAGTATATCATGTTTGAAAGAAGGTTTCATAACTTGAATTGGGATAGGTCGGAAATATTTTAACTTGTTCCTTTGGCTGTTGAAATAAGTAGCACTGTTTTCTATTTTCTAAATAATTGAAATATATTTTGAAACAGGTGGTGGTGTCTTAATAGTGGATATGATTCTTGATGAAGACAGTAGAGGCCCTTTAATAGCCCACACCTATTCCCTACTACTTTTGCTCCTCACTAAAGGCAAACTGTGGAAAGCAAGAGAATTAATGCTGCTCCTCAGCAAAGCTGGCTTCCAAGAAATGGAGTTAAAGACAAGAAACAGCCATGGCATCATTCTGGGAAGAAAATAATTTTGTTCCTAAAACATTCTTTGTGTTGTCTTAATGATGAATGCAATGGTTAAGAAAATGTTACAATAAAAACTTCTTTGATCGTTATTACAAATATATTCTACTCCTTCCAAAATCCACAAAGATGTGTAGATAATTGTTTTCTCTACTACTAAATTGATTCCCCATAATTAGCGATATCACATCATAGCTGGACAAATTTCTTTATGTGGGAAATTTAAACTAATCCCCATGCATTTTTGATGCAATCTTATCACACAGAAAACAAGATAACAGCTATCTTGCGGTGCTCTCATGAAAAGAAGACAGAGTGTTTACAAGAACTGTTGCAGTCTAACAGCTGCCTCTGTAGTTTTTGACCATCAGGGATGCACTTTCCAGTTCATTCACTGTGTGTATAGACTTTTAGCTGCTCTGTTAAGACAGAACCTTGCCTGGAGTATGCTATCATGAAGATAGTCTATACTACTTACCCTTTAAGCTATTTAAGTGAGGAATTGTCGAGAGCCCACAATGTGTCTGTGGTGCTCCGGAACAAACTATAACACAAGTAGTTCATGAATGTCTCTCAAGAAATTTCAAGGCACCTGGGATGATCTCATCGCAGCCACACGAGAAGCAGTTAGATCAGTAGTGGGTTCTAAACCCCGTCGCTAGTGGTTCACTCGTGAGCGTGCACAAGTGGGTGAACAGAGTGGATGAGTGGAGCCTCCCATCACCGCTACCAGTTCACAGGACCAGGCCGAACCGGGAGCAACCCACCGCTGAGTTAGATGGTAGGTTTCCTTAGATATTGAATTATAACATCTATCCCATTGCAATTATCTGGCTCCATATTATGGTGATTTTATTATGGTTTTATTTTAATTTAATATTTTAACTCCTGTATTGTATTGTGCTCATATCTTAGATATGTATATTTACTGACACTTTAAACTAAATTTGTATATAAGTGATTGCATTACCTCTGTAGATGATAGATGATAGATGATAGATGATAGATGATAGATGGATGGATAGATAGATAGATAGATAGATATTTGAGGTTTCAATTCATGAAGGGTGGTTGTAGTCACCTTGGAAGATCTAGTTATAGCCACTCCAGAACTGTTAGAAGATTGGAACAGAGTAATCTTTCCATAAAAGACAGAACTTCTGTGAAAGCTATTGACAAAGGGATAATTAGAAGATTAGAAGCATTGCAAAAAGAAATCAAAATAATTCTTGATCATAATGTTAATAATGGTATAGACATTAAGGATGGTTTGGGCTGTAAGTAATGTTTTGGGCATGAGCAGCATTATAGCAAGGAGAGGGAGGGAGGGAGGGAGGGAGGGAGGGAGAGACAGAGAGATGATTTTAGATGAGAGAAAAAAAGAATTAAAGAAACCCCAGAAAAGAAAGCATTTCACAACAAATTAAACTCTTACAATGACAAATGTCCATGTTAACAGTAAGAGAAATGGAAGTAAAGAAATATGCAAAAGAAAAAAAATGAATTTGCAAATAACCCAAGATAACAGTTGACAGAAAAACTGAAGACAGAAAAACAGGGGGAAAAAGTTACACAGTGGAAACAGCATAATAACAGGCAATTCAAAGGTGCAGAAAAACCTGTCTTTAATATTATTCTAAATTATATAAAGGAAAAGATGGCAAAGGTTTTCTTCTTCTTCCATGTCTCAATCAAACTTTAAACTGCCAGAGTGAGTTCACCTTCTTGGCTTTGTCATTGGCCAAAAATAAGTCATTATCGGTACATGTTTCTGATAGTAGTGGACATACCAGCAGATAGGCCAGGCTCTGCAATGCTCCACATTCACATAATGTGTTGTTATAGCTCCCATTTAAGCATATTGATTTTACACTTAGGCACTCCAACTCTCAATCTATTCAGGGTCCCTCAAGTAGTGTAAGTGAGGTTGTATCCTGAAGCCATATCCTCCTTTAATGTTATTCCTTGCTCTTTCCTCCATCTTTTAATTCGATTATTTTTTTGCATTCCCTCAAGAATGTTTGTTTTTGCCATAAAGCTTATCCTAGATCTGGGAGCGGGTGGGCTTGAGGCATATGTCCATTCAGAGGATGTTGAGGATCATTCTCTTGCTTACTTCTCTCAGCATTAGCTGCTACCGCTCACCTGATCTTAGATGGGACAATGCCAGTGATAGGATATATTTTCTCAATTAGTGTTGGCTTAAGATATCCTGTCACTAAGCGTACTGTTTAATTGACACTGATGTCAACTTGTTCTGCATGTGCAGATGGACCCCAAGATTAACAAGCACGTATTATAGTGCATAACACCAGATTTGCAAATGGAAAACAAAATCACAAAATTGCATCTCACTTATTTTGGCCAAGTCACATGGGGGAAATTCCCTGGAGAAAAAGCATCATGCTTACAAGAGATAGTGGTAAAAGAAAACCAGGCCACAAAAGAACATGGTGGCTGGACACCATCAAAGCTGATATCAGTCAGAGCATAGCACAACTCAAAGAAGTAGGGCAAGATTGAAAGATGTGAAGAGACCCTTGCCAAAAGCCGGATATGACTGAATGGATAACATCATCATCATCATCATCACAGACTTTTGCTAAAATTTGAAATGGAGGACTAAAATGAAAAGGCATATGATAAAATGGGCTAAAATATTGGAAATAATGTATTGTTGAAACAGTGGAAAAACATGTGATGGAAAGGATTGAAATACACATTATAACTTAAAAAGAATCTACAAAACGATGCACCATCTATAGGTGACTCCAGAAAAATTGTTCAGAATTATAAGGATTCTTCAGATTTATATTGGAAAACTGGGAAACACAAAAGGTCATTTTAATATATGTAAAAATAGATATTACCTCATCTCATACTGTGCTACAGTCCTGCCTGCCACACATTTTGGGAGCTAGCTTCAGGAGGAGAGCTAATGTTTAGAAAGTGGATCTCTAAAAATATTTCAAATCTTAAATCTCCTGCAAGACTAAAAAAGAAAAAGTGCGAGCCAGGACATGACTGGTTAAAAACAGCAACCACCTAACCCAGTGATGGCGAACCTATGCCCCGGGTGCCACAGGTGGCATGCAAAGCCATATCTGCCGGCATGCGAGCCATTGCCCTAGCTCAGCTCCAGCACGCATGTGGGTGCCCGCCAGCTGATTTTTGGCTTGCGTGGAGGCTCTGGGAGGGCGATTTCAGTCTCCAGAGGGCCTCCGGAGTGGCGGGGGGAGCGTTTTCGCCCACCCCAAGCTCCAAGAAAGCCTCTGGAGCCTGGGGAGGGCAAAAAACGGGCCTACTGGGCCCACTGGACGTCGGGAAACAGGAGAGTGGGGGGTCACGCACGCATGCGCAGGGGGTTGGGGCAAGTGGGGGCTTTGAATTATGGGTGTGGGCACTCACAAACGTGCAATAGTGCGCGCACGCACTATTTTGGCACCCGAGGAAAAAAAGGTTCGCCATCACTGACCTAACCCAAAGGTCTTGCAGTTGTTTCCTCTGCTTCTCTTAAAATTGAAAATAAGTATTCAAAGGTGCTTGAATGAAATTCAACCACCGGTTAGCAAATAGAAAGAAGTCTCAAGACGTATACGGAATCTTAGATATAAAATCATGTTCCAGCAAGATTTTGTTGCAACATCAAGGTTAAAAATATGAGGGGTGGGGGAAAATATATTAACTAATTATTTAGTAAATTGAGTAAGGGATTTATTCCCAGAGATTAACATTAGTCTTCAGGACATGGAAACTCCGTGCTGAATGTGTTCTGTAATTATCTGGATAATAAAAAGCCAAGAGACATTATTAAACATTATTCAGGAAGTTACCTACATCTAAAGCAATGTGTAATAAAAGTTTGGCTGCTGTAATTTTAATTTCTGATTGATACAAAAAGAGCATGTTTGAACAAGGAAAGTAACCTACTGATGTCCACTGAAGCAGGTCTGCTCAGAAGGCACACCAAAGAATTTTGCAGTCATTTAATAGCTGACACTTTCTTAGCAACATAATCATGGTGTCTGTTAAAGCTGGAAGTCGGCTTGTTCAAATGAAAAAGCAGAAGGCGGCTTTACATAAAAATAGCCGTTTATTCAACAAGTCTGTTCAATATCAACAACAAAGACTAGGGCTGACAGCTTCCTCTTTATAAGGAAGTTACCAGGGGAAAGAACCAATGAGAACTGTCCAAGTCTCCACGCGCCGACTGTTTGAGTTCAAGCAATCAATGCAACAGCCGGCGCCAGGATTTAACAGTGACTCTGTTGTTTTCAGAACCATTAAGAAGCTACGAAGTGGAGAGTCTGATGTGGTTTCAAAGTTAGGTATCAATATTTGCATGGATTATACACTCCAGCTTGCCATTTACAAACAAATGCTGGTACCGAAACAAACTCAATGTTCTTTTCTCAGACCCAAGAGAAGACTTTTTCAGCCAGTTCATAGGCATCTTTAATGGCAGAAGGAAAAATGGCAGAAAGCAATATTAAAGAGACAACAATATCACCCTTAGAAGGTTTTGAAAAGTCTTTCAGGAAAGGCTCATGAATAAAATTAGGTGTAAAGACAGGTGCTCTTTTGGCCATTTGCTCAATAACAGGAATGGAGCAAATGAGCAATATATGTGCTTAAGTGAGCTCTGGTTGGCATACCTTAAGAAAGATATGACATAGTTATAAAAGGTGTAAGATAAGGATCTTCACACTCATTATGAATGATAGTACTGGACTACACGAGAAGTGAATTTCTGACATTGATGAAAAGTAGATTCCAACTCTACCGTATTATGAATTACCTTGGAAACACTTCTACAATTGCATTCCAGCTGTTCCTACCTTTTCTTATATATTTTCATATTTTCTTCCATCACCTTATATACTGTTACTCTGTAGAATTATTCCAATCTTTTTACATGTCCCAAAGTAATGAAACATGCAAACCTCATATCCTCAAAAGAGGAATCTGTGGTGACTCTATTCATTCATTCAGTCAGTCAGTCATTCAGTCATTCACTCCATCCATCCATCCATCCATCCATCCATCCATCCATCCATCCATCCATCCATCCATCCATCCATCCATCTATGGATTGAAGAAGGCTGGAGCTGGAGATGTTTGTGTAGTTATCCTCTAGGTTGGCTGGAGCAGGTTGGTACTTGCTTCTTAAGATGGCTGCAGATGTCACGAGGTACCTTTGTTCTGTGGTTCTTCTTCCACCACTTTCGTCGCCAGTGTTAGATTCGCACATAAAAGAAGGGGCGAGTCACAGGAACAGTTCAGCACCTTTATCGTCTATTAGTTAGAACTAATATGGACTGCCGGCAGGCTGCAGGGAAGCTGCTTTTAAGGGCTTCCCTGAAGCCTGCTGGCCACTGACAGCAGTTTATTTCTCCCGCTGCTAGATTAGCCAATCAGTGGCGGTTATGCAAATCGCTACTACGTATGTCCATATGTAACAAGATCTTACATGGAAGACAACACAGAAGCCCAAAAGCTAATTAGGAAAGAAAGAAAGAAAGAAAAAAGAAAGAAAGAAAGAAAGAAAGAAAGAAAGAAAGAAAGAAAGAAAGAAAGAAAGAAAGAAAGAAAGAAAGAAAGAACTAGTCAATGTATAACAAACTAATATTGTGCCATGATTGCTTTTGTTGTGAAAAGAAATTTTCCCCAAAGGAAAATGATCTTTGTATTGAGAGGACCACCCATGCTGACATCGGCAATGAACAGGTGCTGAGATCACAACTGCCTGGGCGGATCAGGTTAAAGAACACCCTGGGGACATTCCTGTGCTCTGCAAATATATAATCATTCTCTGACTTCTCTTCCTTTGCCTGAAACTGAGATTTATCGGGAGCATCTCATGAAACTATCACTTGAAAGACTGACTTGGAATCTCCTCTGCTCAGCTGTTGTGCAGATAAGACTTCAGCCACTAAATTCAGCCCTGCCTGTCTCTAAACCATGGACTATATTATCTGAAAGAGGCACTAATCTCAGACATTCTATCCAGATTTTCTTGGCTTTTCCTTTGTACAGAATTACACCTGCTTTGCTAAAGACTTTAGAAAAATGTAAAGGATCTACAACTTTAAACGTAGACCCTCTAATAGACAGGGAAAAAGGAGGGTGGAAAAAGCATGTGGCAAATAAGGCTATTCTCTCTACCTAATGCAATAATTTATTCCATATAGCTAGAAATGTCATTTATGAAAGGGAGAACAAATTATTGTTTTGGAATAGTCTGAAAGACATGATGCTTTTTGTATGTGATTATTTTAAAGTTCCCATTCACTGTACATTTTGGCCAAGATTCTGCTGACTGGTCAGATGAGAAACAAATACTAGCATTTTCTCACTTCTAAATCACTGAAATATATTTTGAAACAGGTGGTGGTGTCTTAATAGTGGAAGCTCTTCTTGATGAAGACCAAAGGTCTTTATTAGCTCATACATATTCCTTGTTAATGTTGCTCTACACTGAAGAGAATGAATGGCCAACAACCAAGTTTAATGAGCTCCTCTGCAAAGCCAATTTCCAAGAAATTGAGTTAAAGAAAAGAATCCACTTTAATATTATTCTAGGAAGAAAATAGCATTGCCCCTGATTCCTTCCTGTTCAGTGTTGAAGAGGAAGTTCCAGCAACCAATGTCTTGATTTGTTGACTACAGGTATATTTAATTCTTCTTTCAGAGTCCACAAAATATGGTTTGTATAAGTGAAAAGATGGATTAATAAAGAATAATAAAATGGTGGGTTTATGTTTGGTGAAGAGAACACATGAAGATGGGAAAGGTTCACTTTGGCAAGGCAAATTTAACTGAAATGAACACAGTGAAAATCAACAAAGAAAAATGTAAAAATTTGCATCTACAGTATGTATGAAAAAAAGAGAAAAGAAAGGGACATCTATAGGATAGGGGAGACTTGTTTTGTAATACAACGTGTGAAAAGCATAGTGGGGAGGGGGACTTTCATAACTACAAGTTAAAATGAGTCAGCAAAATCACAAAGCTATTAAAAAAAGCAAGAATTGTCTTGAGATGCAAGAACTGAAGGATAGCATCCCAATCATGGAAGGTAATTGTACCACTATATTCTATCCTGATGAAACTTGGAATATTGTGTCCAGTTCTGGAAAACATTTTTTTTTAAATGAGAAATCGGAGCAAGTTCAATAGCAATAGCAATAGCACTTAGACTTATATAGTGCTTCACAGTGCTTTACAGCCCTCTCTAAATGGTTCACAGAGTCCACATATTGCCCCCAACAATCTGGATCCTCATTTTACTGACCTCGGAAGGATGGAAGGCTGAGTCAACCTTGAGCCTGGTGAGATTCAATCTGCCAAACTGTTGGCAGTCAGTGATCAGCAGAAGTAGCCTGCAGTACTGCACTCTAACCACTGCGCCACCGCGGCTCAAGATAGCAATTAGGACACTAGGATATCTGGAAGCCAAATTCTAGGAGCAAAAGTTAAAGGATCTGGTTGGGTTTGATCTGCAGAAAAAAGAGAAGTTGTAAAATATCTGAATATGGTCACATAAAGGACAGAGCAGGGTGTTTCTCTATCAACCTAGAAAATAGGACCAGAAGTAATGGATTAAAGAAGAAGAAAATATGTTCAAGCTGGACAGCAGGAGGAAGGTCATAGGTATAATAACTGAAGTACAGCTGCAGTAGGGCAGCCCTGAGGTGGGGAAAGCACACATCTGCAACTGGTCAGTGATGAAGCAGAGGAACTGCCTTCTGCACCTGATCCGAGAACACATAGGGCAGAGAAAAGGCAGGAGCAGCAAACGTCAGCCTGACTACTCATGAGGAGGCAGCCTCATTCCTCTTGATGGGCTGCACCAGAAACTGGCTATTTAGCACAGCAGACAGATGGAGATGATGCTGGAAACAATGTATTCATCTTGTAGTTGCATGTTTCCTGGTCATGATTCCTGCCTTGCTTTGATTGACACTATGCCTTGACTTTGGATCATGCATTGTGGACTCTGGACTTTTCTTGCCTTGTAAACCGCTTGTATTGTGGATTAAATTTTGCCTGATGGATTTATCTTGTTTGGGAAAGTTTCAAATGCCTTGTGGCCATTGTTCTGTGGAATAGCATTGGTCTGCTTTTTGCTCGACTTAATTGGGACAGTTCTGGGTTTTGGTGAAGGGAATTGCTTGGGAATATTAATAAACTCAATAAACAAGCCAATATACTTTAAATAACAAACTGTTGTGGCCCGCCAGCTGCCAGTGGAGCAGGCGGCAGACTTGGACGAGGAGGAGGTTTGGGGAGGAACTTGGGCCAGTCCTGGAGTCTGGGGAAGGCTCTGGTGGATGCTCTGTGTCAGAAACAGAGATAGAGCCAGGGCTGTCCGACATTTCCCAGCTGCCTTTGGAGTCGGAGATAAGTGGGGAAGAAAAACAGCTGGGGCCTGTTCCAAATGCATGTATGCGCAGAGATGTGAGGAGAGGAGAACAACTGAGGAACAGGGGCTGACTTGGGGAGAAAGGCACACGTGAATGCTGAATAGCCCCTCCCTGGCTGGGGAATAAATAGAAGCAAAAGAGGAGTGGTGGTTGCAGGAGACAACAGTTCATATTTCATTGGGAAGATTTACTTAGCGTGGTTCGTGCCTCAGAGACTTCTTGCCAGGAATTAATTTACAGCTTTGCGACTGGAAGCTCTCAGCCTGGCAATTATCCAAGGACTGATAAGGTCTGTTATTGCAATTAATCCTTGGAAGGATTATTGCCTGGACTTTTCTGTGTGTGAATGCCATGAATTCACAATAGTTAAATAAAGAGGGTTTTTTCGGGACAAGGAGTCTGTTCCTTGGTTCTGCTAAGGATGGGTCAGAACACAAACTAATATCATGCCATAATTCTTTTTTTGTATTGAAAACAAATGTTTTCCCAAAATAATCTGTTTATTGCCATCAATCCTGACATCTTTAATGAAGAGCTTGCAGGATAAGAACTGGCTTGGCAGGACTTCCGGTTGACTTCGTGGCAGGAATCGGACACGCGGAGCGGGTCTCCACACTCCTGTGCCGAGTTCTCCCTGTTGGTGGGCTCCAAAATGAGCCACATCCTCCCTGTAGGGGTGGTGAAGCAAAGAGGGGCGCCCTGTGAGGTCGTGGACAGTCGCAGCTCTCCTGTCTGACCCGGGGCTCTATTTCCCTCTGAGCCACGGTGAGGGGAAGAGGCAGTCTAAAGATGGCTGCCACAAAGCTGGGACAACTGAGGAACAACTAAGATTGGTGCTGGAGCGAAGTAGGTGACTGGAACTGGGGGAGAGAATTTCTTTTTGCTTATAACCCCAAGAAAGAATTTTGAATTTTTTGCTCAGAATTATCTGTTTAAGCAGTGACTGAGCATTTTGAGGAAAATACCAGACTGGAAGAAAAAGATGTCAAGAGAGAAAAATAATATTTTTTTAAAATATACAGAAAATTGGACTCTTAAACTGGGAAGACATGGTAATGGGAAGGCATTTTAAAATGCTGGAATCGTTTACTTAAAAAACTTATCCTGCTTTTATAATTGAATTATAACTAAAATAATGATTGACTACTGGCAATACTAAAATGTTGTTGGAGAGCGTCATCTGCTGACGAAAGGGAAATATACAAGTCTGGGACTACTTATATGAAGGACTGTAATGGCACATATTTTGAATACTGAACAATTTACAAAAACATGAGAGAGTAAAAAAGAATCATTTCTTTTCTTAGTTGTAATCTAATTTGAATGGTCTGGTGAAGGAACATTTAATTATCAGTTCTCATTTCTAATATTATCTTCCTTATCCATTTAAATAAATTATCTTCCTTATCCATTTACCGTATTTTTCGGTGTATAAGACGCACCGAAGTATAATTAGTTTTGGGGGAGGAAAACAAAGAAAAAAGGCCTCTGCCTCCCAGCAATTTGCCAAACAGCAAACAGCAAACAGCACAGATGATATACACTGTTTGCTGTGTATTTCTGTGCATGTGTGTCTGACCCATAGAAATAGCAAAGAATTGGAGAAATGTACATTATGGCAGTATATTAATCCCAGAAAGTTTTCTTAAATGTAATCACACTAACTCCTCCC
The DNA here is from genome assembly GCA_023053685.1 of Diadophis punctatus similis. Lineage (NCBI taxonomy): Eukaryota > Metazoa > Chordata > Lepidosauria > Squamata > Dipsadidae > Diadophis > Diadophis punctatus. The sequence goes on along the minus strand of JALIGW010000013.1, from coordinate 16,876,404 downwards.
AATTATTTAAATAGATCTACTCCAAACATGACTAAATCAGGGTTTAATTCAGCTGCCTTATTTTAATACTAATACTTAATACTAAAACAGGACATTTCAGATTATACTTTTACAGATCTTCAAAATTGATGTGGCTTTCTGGAAGGCTTTCTGCTATTTAAAGGAAGATACAATAGCACTGGGCCTCTTCAGAACAAGAATTTATTTTAAAAAGCTTCTTCATTTTGTTAAGTTGTCTAGAACAATAATAAAGCAATCTTTTAAAAAATAAGTCTTATAATTTGAACACTCTACAAACATTTAACAAAATAACATATTAACAGAATCTGCCTCCACCTAGGATAGAACTCATAACCTCCTGACTGTGAGGCAAGAGCTCTACCTCTAGGCTACAGTAGCTGTAGCTTACTTTCTTGCAATTTCAGCAGTGTAATATTGTCAGCAGTTTATCTCCCAGAATTTTGTCTCATTACAGCCACCGTAGTTAGTTTCATTTTACCACATGGCTTGCAAGCCTGTCAGCTCTAGGTTGGGAGGCAGATAATCTTTTATTGTGCTAATAAGGCTTCTGTTTCTGTTCTGTTTGCTGCAAAGAGGTAAATTGCTGGCAGGCAGGGGCCAAAGGGTGGGGTTGGCTGGGTGGGGCTACATTCGGTGTATAAGATGCACCCAAATTTTTACCCTCTTTTTGAGGGTAAAAAGGTGCGTCTTATACTCCGAAAAATACGGTAAATAAAATAAACTAGTAAAATTGGGTTCTTCATATCAAACAACATTTTCTAAGTTAAGTACATATGTTCCTATCTGAAATCTTCTGTCTCATCAGTTAGCATCTGACCTTGGAAGACATAGAGGTTAAATTTTCAGGTTTTTGAAGGTTTGCTTAACAACTCTGCTCTCCTTAATTTAGTTTTCATGGATTCGGTCTTGCAATTAATGGCACATTTTTAGTCATTTTTGTTCTTTGTTTCAGCTGTACATATTTTTAACCTACCACCCATGATCAGCTAAACATTCCTAGTGGTAGGCCTGAGTATGTTATCACTGACTCCATGGAAGAACTAAAGTTCAGCTGGAAATGAGCAAAAGCCCAGTTAAGAAAATCCAGCCAAACATCCATGCCTAAAAGCTGTTAGAAATTGAGAGCAGTAATGGAGAGGCAACAAGGATAAATGTAACCAGCCACAGTCTACCCCATCCCAGAGGTCACAGCCTCAAAAGAAAACATCAACCCAGGTCTATAAATGTGGGGGTGGGATTGGCAGACACCCCCTCCTCAAAAAGGGACAGCCAGCAACTGGCGAATGGCATGACCAGTACAAATACACCTAATACAACACTGTTAGAGGGAAGAAGAAACTAAATATAATCGATAAGGAAGAAAATGCAAAGGGGATTAAGAAATATCATTTTAATATCAGTATCATTTAAATAACAAACTAATATTGTGCCACGATTCACAAATTTGTGAAAACAATTTTTCCCCAAAGGAAAACGACTTGTGTATGAATGGCCTGAGAGGACCATCCATCCTGACATCTGCAGTGAAGATGTGGTGGGATCAGAACTGGCTTGGTAGATTAGTTAAGCAACTCCTGGAGACATTCCTGTGATCTGCAGATATATAATCGTTCTCTGACTTCTTTTCCTTTGCCTGAAACTGAGGTTTATCCTGAGCATCACATGAAACTATCACTTGAAAGACTGACTTGGAATCTCCTCTGCTCAGCTGTTGTGCGGATAAGACTTCAGCCTCTACAAACAGCACTTCTTATCTGTGAACCATGAACTATATTTTGTGTAAGGGGCTAATAATCTCAGATTTTCTATCCAGATTTTCTTGGCTTTTCCTTTGTACAGAATTATACCTGTTTTGCCAAAGACTTGCTTTGCATGTAAATAAATTCTTGATGCTTAATAATGTATCTTGGGTTTTTATTATCCAGATGTTTCTAAAACTATATTCGGTTCATAGTTTCCATGTCCTGAGGCCTATTGTTAATTATGGGGAATGAATTTGCTAAACAGTTTAGTGATTATATAACCTCCTTCATTTTTAACCCTAATGTTGCAACAAAATCTTGCTATATCTAATATTGCATCCAAGTCTTGAGACTTTTTTTCCATTCTCCATAGTGGGCGGAGCTAGCCTCCAAGAATTGGGATGACACATTCTACAGCCAATTAGGACTGAGTCTGGAAACCTATAAAAGCTGAACTCCACTGATACTCCCCCTCTTTCGACTCAGTCTTAGTCAAGGACTTGTGTCTCCCTATTTCTGTGTCTGTGAAATTAACATCTACATCTTCAGCATCAACTGTCAACTGTGAGTGCTTGCCCCATACAGTTGCCATCTACTGTGGGGATAACTGGCGAAGGTGCGCCCTGCCCATCGCCTGCCTATCGCCACTGTTGTGGCTGACTGGCTTCCCTCGTTGCTGTCTAGCGGCCTGGCCTTATCGTGGGGACCCCCGTATTCGTCGCAGAAGCCTAGCGCTTGAGCGACTAGGCCAGGGTGGCCTGTGCCACGCCCGCGGGGTTTGAGAGGCCTCATCTGAGGGATCGTTGACTGACAGGCGCAGAAGCTCTGCGCTTGCGCGCTCGGCCTCTCCCCTTCGTCCACGGCCACAGCGGGCTCAGCGTCGCTCAGGGCCGAACTGAGGGACTCATCTGCCGAAACCCTTGGAAAAAGCGGCTGGGTTGGGAGGCAAGCGACAGCGGAGGATTCACCGTTTTTCCTCAGCCTCACCCTTCAGCGCCAACGGCCGTTCGAGGACTTCGCGCCATTCGCCTGGGCTCCGCCTCCCCGCCCTTGCTAAATTCGCGCAGCCGCAGTAGAGCGCCCTGCGTCATCGGCTCTCGGCGCTCCGGCTCCTTCCGCCCTCGCTTCATTTCGGCAGTTCGCGCAGCCGCAGTAGCTGCGATCAGAGGGATCGACGTCACCAGGCCACGCCGCAGAGCTCCGCAGCCGCGTCGGTAGCTCCGAAGAAAGTCGGCCTTCCGATCCCTTACGAAGGCATAGCCAAGCACTCTCTTCGTGGCCCGAATAAGCTCATGGCTGACAAGCAGTCAAAGAGCAGGGGCAGTTCCAGGTCATCCAGGGAAGCCCGAGATAAACGAGGAGGGTCCAGAGGGTCGGCCAGCAGGGACCGCTCCCCCCTCCGTGGGCCCGCAAGCAGGGATCGTTCCCCCCCACGCCCATCAGCCCCGGAGAGAGGCAGGCGCTCGCCCCAGCGGGGGGGGGGAACGGAACAAGGCACCTGAGCCTCCCAGGGCATCCACGCCTCCCAGAGAGCCCACGCCCTCCACCAGCTGTGGCGCAGAGGCACCACCCGCCAAGGCCAAGGAGGCAAGACCCCCCAACAGGTCTAGACAGTCATCAGGTGCCCTGTCCCTGGATAACCCTGACCTCTGTTTAGGGGAAGGGGACATCTGGGAGGACCCTAGGCCTAGTGCCAGCAGGGAACCCAACCCTCCGTCGGCGGCGGCTGTGGCTCGGCTCCAGGACCCTGAGGTCCAAGCCTTGATCCAGTTTGCCATACAAAAGGGGATCGAGGCGGGCCTAAAGCGGGCCTCCACTTCCACATCCACCCTCGCCACACCGAAACCCCCGCCCCGGACAGGGGCCTCATCTAGACCAGCTGACACTGTTCCGTCGGATGAGGGTGAGTCTGTCCTACTAGATACTCCAGGCTCCCTGAAGGATCCGGAGGACATGGAACAGGAGCTGGACCTTTCGGCCGATGAAGACATGGCCCCGGAAACGCCGGTTACAACTGGCCTTTTTAATCCTGGACTCTTTAAGTCACTACTCCACAAGGCCAAGGCCACGGCCAAGGTCTCCTCAGCTGCAGCCAAACAGTCTGAGGAGGAGGAGGTGGAGCCCCTCTTTGAGGAAACCACCTCCCAGGCTGAGGTCATTCCAACTCCTCGCCTGTTTGTGGATTCAGTATTAAAGCAGTGGCAGGCTCCTTCCACGGGGGCGGCGCCATCCACGGTTGATAAAAGGTTTTTCAATGTGGATCAGGCCCTGGCACAACACCTCCCGATCCCTCCGGTCGACCCACCGATCAAGGCATTATATACAACTGCACAAATGCCGGGGGATTCGGAGGAGCTCCTGCGCCCTGAGGACCGTCGCACGGAGCAAGCCCTACAGCGTGCACATCAGTCTCCTGCTTGGGCTATCAGAGCCTCATCCACAGCGTCCTTTTTCTGCAGGACCTCGATTCGTTGGCTCAAGAGCCTGCAGGAACGCCTGACCGATGCAGATACCAGGACCCGGCAGGATATAAACAAGCTGATCGTGGCGAGCCAGTTCACATCTGATGCCACCCTTCAGGCCTCCCGTTTTGCGGCCAGGGCTATGGGGTCCACCATCGTTGCCCGCCGCATGCACTGGCTCCGCAGTTGGCCAGCAGACTGCCGCCACAAGTGGCGTTTGGCGATCGCACCTGTCAAGGGTCAGTCCCTTTTCGCTGACGCCTTGGATCCCTACCTTGTGGAATCCAAGGACAAGAGGAAGGTGCTGCCCAATGCCACCCGCAAGGCGCAGGCCAAGGCCTCCTCCTCCACCCCGCCAGCTTCCTCCCCATTCCCTAGACGCCCCTTTAGGCAGCCCTCCTATTCCCAGGGCAGGCAACAATCCGGGGGGCGGCTGCACCAGGGCCAGGATAGACGCCGGGCGGATAACTCCACCAGGCGCCCTTTTCGGGGAACAGGCGGTCGCTCCTTCCGCCATTACAAATAGGCGACTCCGGTCCTCCCATTGGGGGCCGCCTGCGTTTTTTCGCTAGGCGGTGGGAGGCCATCACGACCGACGTCTGGGTCCGTGAGACCGTGTCATCGGGTCTCCGATTGGACCTCATCTCCAACCCCCCGGGGTTCTTTCTGAGGTGTCCCCGCTCCTCCAACTCCGAAAAGAGATCGCTCATGCGGGACGCCATCCGGCATCTACTTGACATCGATGCGATCCAGCGGGTTCCGGAGGATCAGCGGGGCCGAGGGTTTTATTCGATCCTGTTCCTCGTCCAGAAGGCCTCAGGAGGGTGGAGAGCGGTCCTGGATCTTAAACGTCTAAATAAATATTTGGTTTATAAAAAGTTTAAGATGTCTACCTTGCAGTCTATCCTCACCTGCATACGGGAGGGTGATCTCATGGCCTCCATAGACCTCACGGAGGCTTATCTCCATGTACCCATACACCCAGACTATCAGCAATATCTTCGCTTCTGTTATCTCGACGACCACTACCAGTACACGGCTCTGCCCTTCGGCTTGTCCTCGGCCCCCAGGGTGTTCACCAAGGTGTTGGCTGCTCTCGCGGCCCACCTTAGAGCCGTCCCCATTAGGGTACAGTGTTACCTGGACGACATCCTCATCTTGTCGTCCTCTCCGGCACAGGCCTCCGCCCATGTCCAACATACGCTGGAGGCCCTTCGATCCCTTGGCTTCTCGGTAAACCTAGAGAAGAGTCACCTCGATCCGTCACAAGAGATCCTTCATTTAGGCACCATCATTAATTCCCTGGATTGCAGGGTGTTCCTTTCCCCGGAACGGCAAGCCAGCCTGGCCGACATGGTGGATAAGGTACTCAGGCTGGACAGAGTCCCCCTGAGCACCCTCTCCTCCCTTTTGGGCAAAATGATATCCGCCATCCACGTTACTCCCTGGGCTCAACTGCATTCCAGAGAGTTACAGTGGTTTCTCTTGCCGTTTCAGCGTGCGAACCGGAGCGCTTCTTCATCAAAGGTACGCCTGCCCGACTCGGCCCGCAGCTCCCTCCAGTGGTGGCGGTCTCCTGCCCTAACCAGGGGAACCGAGTTCAACGAGCCTCGCCGGCTCACGGTAACCACCGACGCCAGTCTCCGGAGGTGGGGAGCCCACTCCGGACAACGAGTGGCCCAGGGCACCTGGACGGCATTGGAGACCTGCCTCAGCATCAACCTCCTAGAATTGCGTGCGGCGTTCCTGGCTCTGCAACAATTCTTGCCCTCCCTGGCCGGCCGTCACGTTCTCCTCTTGACGGACAACGTAACGGCGAAGGCGCACATCAACCGCCAGGGGGGCACGGTGTCCTGTCAGCTGATGTCCGAGGCCAGGGCCCTCGGCCTTTGGGCCGAGCAGCACTTAGAGTCCCTCTCAGCGGAACACATCTCGGGGGAGTCGAACCGCACGGCGGATTGGCTCAGCCGCCACGAGGTGGACTCCATGGAGTGGAGCCTCGACCAGTCCCTCTTCCGCGAAGTGACCAACAGTTTCGGCCAACCCCTGATAGATCTTTTTGCGACTCCCCAGAATGCGAAGCTGTCGCGTTATATCTGCAGGTACCGGACATACGGGGCGGAGGACATGGATGCACTCCGTTGCCCCTGGCCGAGGGGACTGTTGTACGCGTTTCCGCCCTTGTCGATCATTCCGCGAGTGATTCGTCGGATCCTCCAGGAGCGGGCGGAAGTGATCCTCCTGGCCCCGCACTGGCCCCGGAGGACCTGGTTTGCAGATCTCCAGTCCCTCTCTGTCGAACCACTGTGGAGGATCCCTCCGACAGAGTCGTCGCTCTCCCAGGGGTCAGTGCGGCATCCAGATCCGCACTGGTACCAACTGACCGCCTGGCGATTGAGCGGCGCACTCTGACGGTTCGCGGCGTGCCGGAGGACGTTGTCACCACCCTCCTCTCGTCGCGACGGGCCTCCACGGTCCGTATCTACAATGCTACTTGGCGGGCATTCTGCGAGTGGTGTTCCCGGGAGGCGGTGTCTCCGGTTGATCTCTCGGTCATACAGGTCCTGCGCTTCCTTCAGGCCGGATTGGCCAAGGGACTAGCGCCCAACACCCTGAAGCGTCAGGTGGCCGCCCTCTCCACAGTGCTGTCCGGACAGGGAGCAGCACCGTTGGCACACCATTCATTGGTACGCCGCTTCCTCAAAGCAGCGTCCAATGTCTCTCCGTCAGTGGTACACCGCTATCCCTCGTGGGATCTACAGAAGGTACTTGTTTCTCTCACATCACCCCCATACGAGCCGTTGTCCACCGCCTCTCTTCTCCACTTGACGGAAAAGGTGGTATTCCTGGTGGCTATCACCTCGGCCCGCCGCATTTCGGAGCTGGCGGCCCTCTCGGTTCGCCCTGGTCTGTGCCAGTTCTACCCGGACAGGGTCGTTCTCCGCTTGGACCCAACGTTTGTACCAAAGGCGAACACCCATTTCCACCGGGCTCAAGAGCTGGTACTTCCCGCATTCTGCCCGGAGTCCACGGCGGAACTCGATCAGTGCTCTCCACTTCTGGATGTCAGGCGGTCTCTGGATCTTTATATCCAACGCACGACGCCCTTCCGACGCTCGGAGGCTCTTTTCATTGGGGTTTCCCAGACGTCCATGGGTCGGAAGGCTTCGGTGGCCATGGTGGGTCGCTGGATACGCTCGGTGATCGCCTACGCTTACGAGAAGGAGGGTCTGCACCGCCCCGAGCGACTAACGGCCCATTCTACGCGGAGCGCAGCCACCTCGGCGGCGTGGTCAACATCCGCATCCATCGAAGACATCTGTCAAGCGGCGACGTGGTCGTCCCCGACGTCCTTTGTCAGACATTATAAGCTGGACCGGTTTGCCTCTGCAGAGGCGGATTTTGGCCGTCGCGTTTTGTTAGCGTCGGTTCAACCGGGGTGTTCCAGCGTGGATCTAGAGGCCCCTCCCTAGGGACGCCCGCTTTGGCATGTCCCAATTCTTGGAGGCTAGCTCCGCCCACTATGGAGAATGGGACGTTGTCTTCTTCTGAACGCCCATTCTCGTAGGGCGGAGCTAGCCTCCAAGTCCCGCCCTTTTTGAGGGTGAGGGGTTAGGCTTAGGGAGTACACGTGAGTCTGGACTGGTACTTCGTCTCAAGAGGGGGAGTATCAGTGGAGTTCAGCTTTTATAGGTTTCCAGACTCAGTCCTAATTGGCTGTAGAATGTGTCATCCCAATTCTTGGAGGCTAGCTCCGCCCTACGAGAATGGGCGTTCAGAAGAAGACAACGTCCCATTCTCTAAATGGTGGTTGAATTTGTTCCAAACAACTTTGAATATTTAATTTACATTTCAAGAAAAGCAGAGAAAACATCAGCAAGACCGTGGGATTGTGTGGTTGCTCTTCTTAAACCAATCTTGTCCTGACTATCACACTGCCTCTCAAACCCTCTTTCATGGGGCCGAAGAAGAGGGTTTGAGAGGCAAACATTATTCCAGTGACGAGAAAGTGAAAACTGCAGTGCAGAAGTGGCTCAAAGAACAGTCAACAAAATTTTATGAGACAGGGATACATGCTCTCATTCGAAGGTGGAACATCGCTATTGAGACAAACAGTGACTATGTTGAGAAGTAGGGACGTGATCCACAGAGGACCAGCTTCATTTTGATGTATGCTACATGTTCCTGTGTTGGTAATTATACCTGTCCTAAAGAAAATGGCATTACGTTTTGACTCACCCTCGTATATGTAAAATTAAAAAAAAATTAAAAACTTCGGAGGGGGAAAGAACTGGCTTGGCAGGTAGATTAAGCAATTCCTGGAAACACACGTGCTCCGCAGATATATACACCTTTCTCTGACTTCTTTTCCTTTGCTTGAAACTGAGGTTTATCCTGAGCATCTCATAAAAGACTGATTTGGAATCTCTTCTGCTCAGCTTTCCTGTGGGTAAGACTTCATTCACTAAACTCAGCACTTCATGTCTGTGATGCATGGACTGTAGTATCTGTAAGAGGCTACTAACCTCAGATTTTCTATCCAGAATTCTACGGCTTTTCCTTTGTACGGAATTACCCCAGCTTTGCCAAAGTCATTAGAGAAAGGATCTACAATTAGACTGTTTAATAATCAAGAAAAAGTAGGTGGGAAACAGCAGATGGCAATTAAGGCTATTCTTTCTGCCTAACATAATTTCTAGAATTTTCCTGTCTTGATTTGTGTAGATAGGTTAATACTTAAAATGAAAAATAATTCTGATGTTTAGGTTTTCTACAGTGTATGCATGTAATTATTGCAATAATAATATTTTAAGTTTATTTTGATATATTAAATCTTGGGTACAGCATCTTTTAAATCCCTCTTTAGAGCTTAAAATTCTATTTTAAAACATTTGTTCTGAAACTAGATGTTTAGTTTCATGCTATTCTCAACCTCTCCCCGTCTTTCGATGTCCTAATGACTCTCTAAACATAGATATTAGCATATTAGCATTTTCTAATTCTCTGAAATTCACTTCCTATATCTTTCTTAGAGAAATGTATTCTTTTTACTATGTCCACAATTTCCATATTCTAAAAGATGTTGCTCCTTAGTTGTACACACAGACTTAATTCCTACATATTTTCCTGAGACAGAAAGCCAGTTCTTCTCTTTCTGCCATTTCGCTTTTCTCATCATTTCCCATTTTCTCAAATAGTTTAAAGGGAAATTGTCTAAACAGTTTTGACACTATTTTTTCCAAGTCAGATATGGAGAACCAAGGGATAGACACCCTGAAGGAAGGATCAAAAAGAAAGAGAGAGAGAGAGAGAGAGAGAGAGAGAGAGAGAGAGAGAGAGAGAGAGAGAGAGAGAGAGAGAGAGAGAGAGAGAGAGAGAGAGAAAGAAAGAAAGAAAGAAAGAAAGAAAGAAAGAAAGAAAGAAAGAAAGAAAGAAAGAAAGAAAGAAAGAAAGAAAGAAAAGAAAAAAGCCCAACCTCCTGTGTTCTCAAGAGAAATAAGGTCCGGCAGACATGGAGTTTATGGATGGAGGGCATTAAAGATGAGAAGCAGTAGTTTAACTTGAACATATATAAAAGAAGGCTTAAGATGCTTGGCTGGAAATGAAGCTGACTTAACAAATCCCTTTCTGGATTTCCCTTTCTTTCACTGTGTTTGCTTTGTTTGTGGGGATGGCCTCATATTCTCTCTAGATTGTGTTTATTGCTTGCCATTCAGCTTGAAAACTTTCATATTAGAAAGCCTACTCCATCCTGCAAATTTATACTTTTTAGAGCTATGTCATATTTTTCTTAAGGTGTGCCAGCCAGAGCTGCATATAAGCACACACGTTCCTCATTTACTCCTATTCCTGGTTTCCTGGTTTTCAGGTCACTCCAGGAGAGCACCTGTCCTCTAATGCCAGGGCAGCTAAACTTATTCAGGAGCGATTGCTGAAAGACTTTTGAAGACCTTCTGTGTCCTTGTTTTGTCATTAACAATACTTCATACCCTTTGCCCTGAAACATCTTAAGGGCACCTATATTTTGCAATTTTTACACACAGGAATAACAAGTTTGGCCGAAGAAGTGTCCTTATGGATCAACGAGAAAAGCCAAGAATAATGAGTTCACTAGAAGAAATTGAAAATATTCAAACATTGTTTACCTACCAGCATTCATTTATAACTTTCAAGGTAAGGTGGGTTAATACTTCCAAATATGAACTCTCAACTTTGAAACTGCAAAAGACCTTCCATTTCTCAGCTTCTTAATGGTTTGAAAACAATAGAAACACCAAAGTTTATGTTGTAATGAAAGAGTCAGCTATTAAATGGCTGCAATATTCTTTTCTGTGTCTTTTCAACAGACTTGCTTCATTGGACATCAGCAGGTTACTTTCCTTGATCAAATATGCTCTTCTTTTGCCAATAAGAAATCAAAATTAAGTTTATAAAATTTTATTATACTATGATAGCTGTAATAAGGAAATTCCTTTGTAGCTTTTCATAACATCTTTTTTTATTACCAGATGATTATAGCTTACAGAGTTTCCATGTCCTAAGGACTAACGTTGATCTCCATGAATATGTCTCCCAGCCAATTTATTAAATAATCTAGTGACTGTATATTTTCCTGCATGTTTTAACTCTAATCTGGCAACAAAATCTATATATGTTGCATCTAAGTCTTAAGATTTTGTTTTATTTGATAAATTTTGGTTGAATTTCTTGAAGGAAACTAAATGCAGGATTTCAGCAATCTTTACTATAATAGATAGTATTTATTATTGTATTGGTTTAATTAGTATTCATAAAGCATTTAAAAAATTAACTTTGCAAATTATTGTAGCAGTAAGGTGGATAATACTTGCAAATATTAATATTAAAAGGACACTCCATTTCTCATCTTCTTAATAGTTGTGAAAACAATAGAATCACCAAAGTTTATGCTGTAATTTGCTAAAGAATGTAATGATTGTACACCCTTCTTCATGTTTTTGACTTTAATCTGGCAACAAAATCTATATCTATCCTGGATCTAATCCTTGAGATGTCCTTTATTTGCTAAATTTTGGTTGAATTGATTTCAGGAAATTTTGAATACTAAATGTGGGATCTCAACAATATTTACTATAGTAGAAGGCAGCTTCAACATTTCTTTTTGTATTGGTTTAATTACTAAAACATTAATTATTCTTTTTTAACTCAGCAAATTGTTGTGCTGGTAAGAAAGAGGCAGAATCAATATTTTTTCTGCCATAAATCTTTGCTTCCCAATGGTTTGTTCCCGTATTATGTGTATTATCTGGTTGTTGTTTTTTTACTATAGTAAGGTAGGATCACATATTCCTTTCTTCAATTCCCCCCCCCACTTCATATCTCCCAATAATAACATAGAGTACATATTAAAAAAACCTGGAGTTTGTATCAGAATGGTATGGTGGGATATCTTTCTTTCTGTTCCCCTTTCTTCTCCATCAAGGATGCTGATCTTTTGACTATCTTCCCTTCCAGGGATTGATCACATCACCAGCCATGGTCCCTGCAGCCTTCAAGGCCAAAAGGTTCCTTTTAAGAAAGGGGGCTCAAGATAATCTGGTTGCTCAGATTGTTTCTCTCTCTCTCTCTCTCTCTCTCTCTCTCTCTCTCTCTCTCTCTCTCTCTCTCTCTCTCTCTCTCTCTCTCTCTCTCTCTCTCTCTCTCTCTCTCTCTGTGTGTGTGTGTGTGTCTCTCTGTCTCTGTCTCTGTCTCTGTCTGTCTGTCTGTCTGTCTGTCTCTCTCTCTCTCATTCTATCTCTCTCTCACACACATACATTCTGTCTTTCTATCTCTGTGTGCGCTTGTATGTATAGATTTTGTATGAAACTCCACTAATAAATTGAACAAAGCCCAAGCTGAAGAAGAAAAGAATATTAGTTGTTTTATTATTTTTATTTTATTTATTATTTGATTAGTTGTTACTACACCCACGTTCAGAGGGGATATGGCTGCACAAACAAATGATTATCGACTTATGCCCTTTCTCCTCTTGCTCCCAGAGGTGGTAGGGCTGGTTAATATCAGGGGTGAGTTCCAACTTACCTCGCTGCTGGTTCGCTTCCTCCCGCGCTGCGTGGCCGCTCCTTGTGGGAGCGTGCACGTCTTGCACGCATGCGCATGCACACTGCAAAAAAAACCCGAAAAAGCCCCCCAAAACAAAATGTCAACACATACGCAATGCTGGAAACTCAGCTCCTGCGCATGTGCGTCACCAGCGGGTCGCTACCGGTTCTACTGAACCGGTCCGAACCTGGAGGAACCCACCTCTGGTTAACATGTGTAGCCCTGCTTGGTTCCTTCTTCAGTAAACCACACAAATAGATTCTGGGATTGTTGGATGTGAACTGAAAGGAAAGCCATGGCTTTTGTTCTTGCTCTCTTCCTAGATCATTTCAACTGCCTGTGAGCTGGGTGTCTTCGATCTTTTGAGAGAGTCGAGGGAACAGCTGTCTTCCACCACTATTGCTGAACGCTTGAGCACCAGCCCCATTGGGATGCAGAGGCTGCTGGAGGCCTGTGTGGGATTAAAGCTCCTGACACTGGAATGGAAAGATGGCAAAGGTAAACATGTGAGAAGCAGGAGGCAACTGGAATGGCCAACAATTATTCCATAATGATGGTTTCAACTGTTGAGCTTGGCAGATCCAAGAGTTTGTAGAAGGGGGGGCTTCCAGAAATCACAGATCAGAAAGCTGGTATAGTGTATAGTAACTGGGTTTGTGTGTGTATTTGTATGTGTTGATGACTTTATCACTTTCTCTGAGATTTGGTCCAGTCTGAATCAAAGCATCTTTTTGGTCTTCCCAATGTTTTATATTCACTCTTGGAAAGTCATATAAACCAGAACAGTAAAACATTGGCATTTTCAAAACAAAACAAAACCAGCTTTGTTTCCAAACCATGAACATTACTATTGTACTATGGGACTGAACCAATTTTCAAAATGAAATCATATCCAAATCCCAAATCTAATGCAATTTGAAAACAAAAAACAGCCATTGCACTTGGTCAAATGACAGGTCCTTGCAGATTGTGTGGCAAGGTTTTTCAGAAGAGGTTTGCCATTGATGCCTTCCTAGGGCTGAGAGAAAATGACCAGCCCAAAGAGTTGGCTTCATGTATAATGTGGGACAGGAACTTATAGTCTCCAAGAAATTTAGCATCATGCCTGTTGAGTCGTGGGAATAACGACAGGAGACAGACTTCAAAAGGAACTTCTTTACTTGGCAACTTCTTTGTACAACCAGCAACTTGCAGTCTGACAGCTAGTCCTTTTATAGGGAGCTGTCAGATGTAACAACCAATAGGAATTGAGCATTCTCCCGCTCAAATGCTGGACCTGGGTGAAACCATGTATGCAGACAGTATATAACAATGTCTTAACAACTACATCAAACTGGCTCTTATATTATTATGATATGCTTGAGATAAGTACAGCATAATTTATTTTTAAAGAAGTAGACTAAGACACTATCGTGAATTGAAAGATAGTTACATGTAATGATATCAGTATTTTTTGTGGTGGTTTTTTTTAGATCTTTATGGAAACACAGACTTTTCCAATCTCTACCTGGTCAAATCAAGCCCAAAGTCTCAGTATCATTCCATAATATTCCATTCTGAAGTTGTGTATCCATCAATGCAATATTTTCCTGATGCTGTGAGGTAATTACATCCAGTAGGGGACTAGTAAAGTAGATTAAATAAAGATAGAACATGAAAAATCATCTTAATATCAGAATTATTAGACCCTGGTCCACAGGAAACTAAGGAAATTTTACATTCTGGATGTTGAATATAACATTAACACACTTATTTCCTTAATTGCAATGGCACTGAATTATCATCACTGAATTTTCTCGTTCAGATCAAAGGATATTCTTTTATCGTTTTCTTCTTTTAGAAAAGTCAAGCACCATGTTCTGCCTTTCTGGGTTGTTTTAGAGCAGGGGTGTCAAACCTGTCATCACAGCATCATCACGTGACGTATCAGGACTTCCCCTCCTTCGCTAACTGGACATGGGTGTGGCCAGCGTGTGACACATCTGGACCTTGGGCTGCGAGTTTGACAGCCCTGTTTTAGAGTCTCTCTTCTCCCATTTAAAAACATGGGATTTACACCTTTACTGTAAGGTCCCACATAGCAGTGGTGGCATTCAAATAATTTAACAACCAGTTCACTGCCCTAATGACTGGCTGGGTAGGTGTGACCAACTGGACGTCACTCATCACACCCAGCCCCACCTCCCAGCCACTCTCCCTTTCCCCAGGCCTTGGGCCTATATGCAACACCTCCAGAAATGAAAAGGTTAAGCAACCTTCAGTTTCCTGGTGCAAATGCCCCCCACCCATGAAAGGATGGGGAGAGACCAGCAAAGCATTCTGCTCCCATCACCAAGGAAAGTAAAACATTGGAGGCTGAGCTTATTAAAAGCAATATATTGTGTCATAACAGCCAACATTACTAACAATACTTCTGTGCAGATAATTCTGAAAGAGACTAAACTAAAGCTGGATTAACCCCTTCCTGCCTGCCTGCCTGCCTGCCTTCTCTCCTTCTCTCCTTCCTTCCTTCTTTCCCTCCTTCCTTCTCCTCATTCCCATCTCTTTCTTTCTTTCCTTCCTTCCTTCTCTCCTTCCTTCCTTCTTTCCCTCATTCCTTCTCCTCATTCCCATCTCTTTCTTTCCTTCCTTCCTTCTCTCCTTCCTTCCTTCCTTCTTTCCCTCCTTCCTTTTCCTCATTCCCATCTCCGATGTAAGTCAAAAAGATTTTGTGGGATTTTTTTAAACCTACAAATCCATGAACAGTAAATTCATAAACCTGCTGAATTGTGATTGCCTCTGAATCTTCTTTAAACCAAAAATATTAAAATAATTCTTTTTTTTTTAAAGAGAAAACAAAGGATTTGTAGCTGGTAATTTCACTAAAAAGGCAGCAGTATAGAAGTGAGTTGGGTTCATTGCCTTCATCTGAGGAATTTCTTATTTATTTATTTATTTATTTATTTATTTATTTATTTATTTATTTATTCATTTATTTATTTATTTAGTGAGATTTATATACCGCCTCACAGTGCAAGCGCTCTCTAAGCGGTTTACACCATTAAGCAATGTATAAATTTACATTGCCCCCAACAATCTGGATACTCATTTTACCTACCTCGGAAGGATGGAAGGCTGAGTCAACCTTGAGCCGGTGAGATTTAAACAGCTGAACTTAAATGATCACATTCAGCTAAAGTAGCCTGCAGTACTGCTCTCTAACCGCTGTGCCACCTCGGCTCTTCAACTAACCAACGTAATCAACATGACTGTACAGCTATTTCTTGGTAGAGATGCATTAGATCTTACTGCACTGTATTTGAGAGAATGAAGGAGAACTGGCTTAATAATGAAACCTTCAGAATAAAATCTGAACTGTGAAAATTCAGTAAGACATTCAGAAGGTCTACTTCTATGCAGAAGAAAATGCCAGGATGATTGTCCTGTTCCTTTCTAACTTTTTAAAAATTCTTTTAGGAAAGGAAAACATCAGATTCCATCAATATATGGCTCTTCCTCAAACAAGCCTTTTGAGGTCATTTACAGGTAACATTATAATTTTAGAGAATGGTTAGAGTAACTGTTTTGTGGGCAACTAATCAATATGATTAATCTTCACACTGTCATAATTTTCTCTATCATATGATCCTGACTCATCACCGTATTCAACTTCTCTTTTATGGCACTGGAATATTGTTGTGGCACATCCAATTGACCAGGTGTTTCTGTTTATATACAAAGCACAGTGATAAATACCTTGGTTAGTGGGTGTAATGATTGATATAAGTCAGTCATTGCCTTCAACATACTTTAATTCACAGCAGATAACGATAACAGCAGAACGAACTCTGAAGGAACTTATAACGACTAATAACGAACATCAACTGCCAGTGCAGTTGACAGCTCCTTAAATATTCCACTGTCCACTATGGCTCAACCAATCACATGCTTCTATTTAACCTCGTTCCTAGAATGCCCCCCCCCGGTGGCTTCCCGGTATATTACACACAGGTCTGCACTTAGAGTACCTATACGAATCTGCTTTGTTTCAAGAACATTATAACATTTCCCACCAAAATGGTAGGACTGCTCCATGTATCATGTGCAGATTTTTCCAAATTCTGATCAGCATCATATAAGTCAGGGGTAGGCAAAGTTGGCTCTTCTATGACTCATGGACTTCAACTCCCAGAATTCCTAAGCTAGCATGATTGGCTCAGAAATTCTGGGAGTTGAAGTCCATGAGTCATAGAAGAGCCAACTTTGCCTACCCCTGATATAAGTGATGCTGTAAAAAGAATTCCTTGAATTCAAACATAAATTGATATGTAAAACAATAACAACAATAGCATTCTATAAAGTTATATTTAGAGATGTTTATTTCAATTCTAGATCAAAGGAAGAGGTACAAAGCTTCTCCAATTTCATGAATGAGCTCTGGCCTGTGGTAGGAAGAGAAGTGCTTTCTGCCTTCGACCTGTCCCAGTTCCCACTCATTTGCGATCTGGGTGGTAAGTACAGCCAGCACTTTGCCATCTTCTTCACATGTTGGGCCAATGGGCTGGATGGGTTCTTAGCTTCTCTTACAAATCTTTTCATCTGCATTTGGAAAAGGAGAAATCGTTAGGAGATTTTTAAAAAAAAAACACTTTGGGATGTCCATAGCAGACTTTGAGAAATGGTCCTGTTTTAAAGGTGATTAACCATCACTCTGACTTGAAATGGTATAACAGTCAGTGGAGAAATTGGCAGAGGTGTTTGAAAAGAGGAGAGAGTTCTGAAAAGAAAACAGTCATCCCCTCCTCCCCTTTTCCAGTGCTGACCAAAGATGGGAAGGAACTGAAATCAGAGAACAGCAGGCTGATGAGTAAAGGACCCTTAAACTGGATTTGCTTGGGGACATTTGGGGGATGCAAGAGACATGAATGAAGATGAGGTGGGATTTGGTGCCCTTTGAGATGATGTTCAGTTTTTGTCCATTCAGTCTGCATCAAATGCCAATGTTTTTGGACCTTTTGAATATTCAGTGCGTCCAGCCTAAGGAATTTTTATAGCCTGGAAGGACCATATGAAAGTTGAGAACAAATTGACTCAATCTCTGTTCTTTTTTCCTATTAGTATTTGTTTTCCATGATATGAACATAGCAAATTTGAAAGACGTTTGTCTCATTTTTGAAATTATTAGATTCCAATTAATATGATGTGCAGTTGTAGAGAAATAATAGTCAGGTAGCTTCAGGGGAAAAAGCTGGACATGTACAAAATTTTGTTCTGCAGTTACTTAATTACATTTTGTTCTGTATTTAAGGAAACACTGGTGGCTTAGCTAAGGAATTGATTTCACTCTACCCAAAATGTTCTGTGACGATTTTTGATCTCCCTAAAGTAGTAGAAGCCTCCAAGAACCATTGTTTGTCTTCAGAAGAGATCCGAATCACTTTCCATGCAGGTAAAAGATGCGAGGTTCCTTGTGGGTTGAACTCATGTCTTGCTAAGCACAAGAAACTTTCACAGGCAGACTGGATTTTGTGGTTTTTAAAGGGAGAACAGATTATTGGAAGACATGGCGCTAAATGAGATTTTATTTTTGTAGGTGATTTTTTTAAAGATCCCTTTCCTGAAGCGGACCTGTACATTTTTGCCAGGACTCTGCATAACTGGTCAGACGAAAGATGTTTCCAGCTGCTACATAAAGTGCACCAGGCCTGCAAACCTGGTAGGTGTTCTTTAATCACAGAAATTTAAATGTGCTAGGAAACTTGCAAAGTTCATACTTGGTTCAGGTTTTAAACTCCCCAAAATCTAAATTCACCATCGAGCTTTTCTGGGCCTTCAACTGGCATCTTAGAATAATTAATTTAGTTGCAGTCCTGGAAAAGTGTGGTTCCAGAGTGATTCTTGCAACTACCTTTGTTCTATAACCCAAAGGGCCTGCGTTGTGCAGTTCAGATTCATTCATATTTTAGTAGAGGTGGATAAGAATAAAAAGAAGATGAACTGAAAGAACTTGTAAAAGCAGCAGAAATGGTGGAGAAAAGGGGAAGGAAGATCAAGAATTGGTCAGCATCAGGTGAAAATGAATTGCATGGATTTTGGCTGAACCATCTGACTAATCTACACCCACTTTTTGCTAAACGATTTAACAACATGCTGCAAGTAAGTGAAATTGAAGAATGGCTAACATCTGGAAAAACTACTTGGTAATGAAAGATCCAGTGAAAGGGAAAGCACCAGGCAACTACAGGCCACTTACCTGCTTACCAACAACCTTCAAGTTGCTAACTGGTGTGGTAGCTGATGCAGTGCAACAGCATCTACTTGAAAGTCCCTTTGGGAGAACCACGATCTGGTTGACTGAGAATCTCTATAGACAGCTACTTGAAAACAAGCTTTTTCCACCTGAGCAGAAAGGAAACCACCCAAACAGCAGAGGAACAAAAGATCAATTCCTATTTGACAAGATGATTCTGGAGACCTGAAGTAGAAGGACAGCCAACTTGAATGTAGCATGCATTGATTATAAGAAAGCATTCAACTCCCTGTCACACAACTGGAAAATCGTGCCTAGAATTAACAGGAGTCAATAGAAACATGAGACACTTCATGCAAAGATCGATGGCAGAAAGATGGAAGACACAGTCGCTAGTCAGTTGGGATGATTGAGAGAGATTAATATCAAGAAAGGAATCTTCCAAGAAGACTGATTATAATCATTACTGTTTGTCACTGCACTGATTGCTCTATCAACAATTTTGAACAAGTCAGGTCTTGGCTATCAAACATCAAAAACATCTCCCAGACTATCCCACCTCCTTTACATGGACAATTCTCAGCTGTATGGAAAAACGCCATATGAATTAGAATCACTGCTCAAAATTGTGTATATATTGCAAGATAATGCAATGGAGTTTGGACTAGACAAATGTGCCATCTTTACCATCAACAGGGGGAAATAGTGAAAACTAAAGAAATCAAGATACCCTGTAGAAATAACATCAAGAGTTTGGATGAAGAAGATTACTACAAATACCTGGGCATCCTTCAAGCGGACAACAAGCACATGGAACTCAAAAAGAAGCTTAGCATTAAATACATCTTGAGAGTGAAGGTTTTAAGTTCAAACTCAGTGGCAGAAATACCATGAAGACAATTAACACCTGGGGCAATTCCAATCAGTACATAAACTACCGTATGTCCAGATATACAGAATAAACTGGACTCAAGCCAACTAAAAGCCCTGGATAGGAAGACCAGAAAATTAATGACAATGCATCATGCCCTTCATTTGTGCAGCAACATTGACAAACTCTACTTATGAAGGAAGATAGGCAGGCATGGAATTTTGCAAGTACATTAGATAGTTGTTGAAGAAAAAAAGTCATTGGAAGAATATATGAAGGAGAGAAAAGAAACACTGAAACGAATACATCCTGAGGACTTACTGTAGAGACCAAAGTGGTCTACAAGCATACAGATAGTCCTCGAATTATAACCATTCTCTTAGTGACCATTCGAAGTGATTGTTTAAAATTAAAATGGCGCTGAAAAAAGTGAGTTTTCACACTTACGATCATTGCAGCATCCCCATGGTCATGTGATCAAAACTTGGGCGTTTGCAACTGGCATGTGTTTATGATAGTTACATTGTTCCAAAATCATGTCATCACCATTTGTAACCTTTCCAGCTGGCTTCTGACAAGCAAAGTCAATGGGGAAGTCAGATTTATTTAACAACCACAAAATTTACTTAACAACTGCAGTGATTCACTTAACAGCTGTGGCAATAACTGGGGCAAAATTAACAACTGTCTTCCTTAGCAACAGAAAATTTGGGCTCAATTGTGGTCATAGTTCAAGTGAAGAATAAAAAAGAGAAATGGCAAGGTAAGGTATTATATAGCCAGTACATAAAAATAGCAAAGAAAACAAATAACAACAAGATCTGGCAATGGTAAGAGTAGGAAAATTGAATAAACAGACAATTCTGGCTGCACAAGACAAGACCAATCCTTAAGATCAAATGCACATAAAACCAGATTTGAGAAGAGCAGCAGATAGCAATAACAACATCTTCTAAAAACCTGAAGAAACAGTAAGACACCGCCTGTGTGAACTTAACGAACACAAATCACCAAGACCAGATGGACTACACCCCAGAGTCCTAAAGGAACTTGCAGATGTCATTTCAGAACCACTGCAACACATCTTCCAAAAATCCTGGAACACAGGGGAACTACCTGAAGACTGGAAATGAGCTGACGTGGTCCTCATCTAAAAAAAAAGGGGGGGGGAAACAGACCCAGGTAACTACAGACCAATCAGCTTAACATCAATACCTGGGAAAATACTGGAAAAAATAATTAAAAACAGATCTGCCACCACTTAGAAACAAACAAAGTAATAACCAGCAGCCAACATGTGTTTGTTAAGAACAAATCATGCCAAACCAACCTCATTTCATTCTTCAAAACTGTGACCAAATTAATAGACCAGCGAAATACAGTGGACATAATATACTTGGACTTCAGCAAAGCATTTGACAAAGTAGACCACAACCTACTTCTCCGTAAGATAGAAAAAAGTGGGATAGACAGCTACACAACCAGATGGATTAACAACTGGCTGACTAACCGCACCCAATGAGTAGTCCTTAATGGGTCTTCCACATGGAGAGAAGTAAGCAGTGGGGTACCACAAGGCTCCGTCCTAGGCCCAGTGCTCTTTAATATCTTCATAAACGACCTAGACGAGGGAATAGAAGGGGAACTAACCAAATTCACAGATGATACCAAGCTGGCGGGAGTAGCTAATACCCCAGAGGACAGGCTCAGGATCCAGATGGACCTAAACAGACTTGAACACTGGGCCCAATCAAACAAAATGAAATTCAATGCAGAGAAAAGTAAAATTCTACACCTAGGTAAGAAAAACCAAAGATACACATATAAACTGGGTGAAACCACACTCAATAGCAGCGACTGCGAGAGGGACCTTGGAGTCTTGGTCGACAACAAACTAAATATGAGCCAGCAATGTGCAGTGGCAGCCAAAAAAGCCAATGCAATCCTAAATTGCATCAACAGAGGGATACAATCTAGGACTAGGGAGGTACTAATATCACTCTATAAAGCCTTAGTTAGACCACAACTGGAGTGCTGCATCCAGTTTTGGTCACCACATTACAAAAAGACATTGAAACTCTAGAGAAAGTGCAGAAGAGAGCAACCAGGATGATAAGGGCACTGGAAACTAAAACATACGGAGAGCGGTTGCAGGAACGGAGCATGGCCAGTCTGGCGAAGAGAAGGACCAGGGGTGACATGATAACAGTGTTCCAGTACCTGAGGGGCTGCCACAGAGAGGAGGGGATTGGGCTGTTTTCCAAAGCACCAGAAGGCCAGACAAGGAATAATGGATGGAAGCTGACCAAGGAGAGATTCAACCTGGAAATGAGGAGGAACTTTCTGACAGTGAGAGCAATCAACCAGTGGAACAGCTTGCCTGCGGAGGTTGTGAGAGCTCCAACACTTGAAACTTTCAAAGGGAGATTGGACTGCCATTTATCCGAAATGGTGTAGGGACTCCTGCTTGAGTAGGGGGTTGGACTAGAAGACCTACAAGGTCCCTTCCAACTCTAACTAAACTAAACAAAACAAAACAGAGGACCACCTAATTAGCTGTTGCAAGACTATCACACAGACTGACTACAAATAATAGCATGACAAAGTAGCAACAATGGTGCATTGGAATATGTACAAGAAATACTATTTGCCTGCAAGCAAGAACTGACCACAAATAGAAACAAATAGAAAATGAAGAAGCTAAAGTGCTCTGGGATTTTAGAATTCAAACAGACAAGCACCTGCTACATCCCAGACTTAGCAACTGTTGACAAGAAAGACAAAAAAGTATGGATACTGACCTTGCAGAACCCGGATACAGAAGAATAGAACAGAAAAAAAATCACAAAATACAAAGACCTGCAAATAGAAGTAGAATGAATGTTGCAAATGAAAGCAAAGATAGTATTAGGTGTCTTGGGTGCAACCTCAAAACATCTGAAGCATCACTTGAACACCACTGGCACTGGCAAAATCACCATCAGTCAGTGGTAAAAGGAAACTTTACTTGGAACAGATTAAATCCTGCAATGATACCTTTAACATCATCAAACAACAATATTTGCCTATTCCAGGTCCTTGGTGGGATTAGTAAAGAATACATCCAAAGAGTGAGAAAATTGCTAAAGACAATATTGAAGGGTGGAAACCCCCATTAAAGCCATCAATACCTGGCCCATGCTGGAATTTTACAATTGGACAATTTGGACTGAAAAATAATAAAACTGATTATTGTTTAGTATGTATTACAACCCAGTAATAATATTGATCGATTATATCTGCCCACAGCAATTAAAGCAGAAGTTTACTTCAAGTGAAACAAACTGTCAAAGAAGTAAAGTATGCATTGGCTGACAGTCAATAACAAGCATTGATGCACATTAAAAATTGGACTTTACTCAATGTGCAGGAAACAAAATATGAATATTGATAAAATATTATAATATAAAACTGTCACAATGTACTAATGAAACACAAACAGAATACTGGCAAGAAAAGCTTTACATGATCAATTTCTACAAAGGATTGAGGGGAAAGCCTTGGAGAATACTATCTGAATAATATCTGAAAATTGACAAAATTTCCAACAACAACAACAAATTGGTGTATATTGACCATACATATAGCATATTTGAAAAAAGGTTCATAATATAAAATTGGGTTATTTTCAAAGCATTATGAAACGTTCATTGGGCTGTTGAAATAAGTACTGTAGTAGCATTTTCTCACCTTTAAATCATTGAACTATATTTTGAAACAGGTGGCGGTGTCTTAATAGTTGAAATGCTTCTTGATGAAGACAAAGGAGGGCCTTCAATTGCCCACTTCTACTCCTTGTTAATGTTGCTCTTCAATGAAGGGAAAGAACGGTCAGCAACCGAGTTTAATGTGCTCCTCCGCAAAGCTGGTTTCCAAGAAGTTGAGTTAAAGAAAGGAAGCCTCTTTCACATTATTCTAGGAAGAAAATAATGTTGCCCCTTATTCCTTCCTGTTGAATGTTTGAGATGAAATAGCAGTGATCAAAGCCTTGATTTGTTAATTTCATTCTATTCTTCTTCCAGAATCCCAGATTAAGTAGCTGATCCTTTTCTTATCATAAAATGGTTTCACCATAACTAGGGTTCCCTGATCATGGCAAAAATCCTGAGAACCAATTGTGGGCAATAAGGCGAAGGAGGAAATTGTTATCACATGACAAAAATTAATCTCCTTATAGATCTTTAGTTCTTCCCATCCTTACATGCAAAGACAATCTTCTTATACACGTTAAACGAATGACAAAGTATTGGAGAAAATCTGAAAGGTCTGGATCAGGACTCTAACTCACACATATTGCTTTGCTAATTCATTATGTTTAGCCTCTCTAAAAAGCAATTAAGCCCTAGAAATTCTGCAACACACAGGATGCCATAGGTGCTAACAAGATAAATAAAAATATTAACCATAGGATTGCAAGCCTAGCCACAAGGAAATTAACAATTAGTGATGGGAACTCAAGGTTTTTAGATAATAAATATGTTAAAAACTTCAGAAACTTTACCTCATTCTTTCTACTCCTAGTTATATATTTCAATGCATCTATATTAAGCCATTCAGTAATATAACCTTATTAATGCTGTATCCTATTAGTAGTGATTAATTGTAAAAAGGGCTTATAATTTCACCACTATTTCAGCTTTTCTATTTTCTATCACTGTCAATAAACTAATCTGCATATTGCGTTAGTGTTTTAATTGTGTCCTGGTCTCTGGTTCAAATACACTATACCCCTAGGACAGGGGCGTCAAACTAAAGGCCCGTGGGCCAGATCCGGCCCGTGGGGTAATTAGATCTGGCCTGCGGGGCCACCCTGGAAATAGCGAAGGACCGGCCTGCGGTACCTCTGCCAATGAAAACAGGGCCCTCCGAGTTCCATTTTTCCGTAGCCCTTACCTTCCTCATCCCTCCCCCATTTCCCCCTCACCCCCTAAACAAGCTACATGGTTGCTAAAGGAACGAGAGAAATTCCTTATTTTAATTTTCCCCAATTCTCAAGCTGCTTTCTAAAATAGCACGCAAAGCCCCATCCTTTCCCTTGGGTGGTGCCACTGAATTTGAATACTCTGGTCATTTAAACAACCACCTGAATGCTCTAAAGTACAATACCTGATCTGTGTTTCCCAATCTCAACTTTTTAAGCTGTGTGGACTTCAATTCCCAGAATTCCAGGAATAGAAATCCACACGTCTTAAGTTCCAAGTTGAAAAGTGCTGTTCTAGGGCAATCAAGGAGCTAGGCACTGGGGCCCGCATGATTTTCAATTAAGGAAATTTTCAATAAGGAAGTGTACTGTGCTGGCAATGAGCTTGGAATCTGGTGCGATCAACACTCCCAAAACTCCCACTGAGACTTATTTTTATTTCAGGAGAAGCATGCTATTTTAACTGTAGGAGTTGCAGACGTTCTCATTGGTTGGGTTTCCATTCATGATAAGAATAAAGAAACCGCTTAACATAAGCTGTATCATCCCTAATTCCTGCTTTGTGAACATGCTATCATTTACTATGCTTCATTTTTTCGTTTACTTTCTCCACCTTTAAATGAGCGCCAGAGGATGCGCACCAGGGAAACAAACACACCTCTGAAAAGTTGAAGCCATTCTCTGGGTTTTTGCTGCCATCAAATGGTTTTGCTGATGTTTGCTCAGCTTCTTTTGAAATGGAAATTAAATATTCAAAGTTGCTCAAAAGAAATTGAAACACGTTTAGCAAATGGAAAGAAGTTCAAGACTTAGATGGAATGTTAGATATAAAATCACCTTCCAACAAATTTTGTTGCAACATCAGGGTTAAAAACACAAGGAGGGGGAATATATTCACTAAATTATTTAGTAAATTGAGTAAGTGATTTATTTCAGAGATTAATATTAATCCTCAGGACATGGAAACTCTACTGAATATGTTCCTATAATCAATCATCTGGATAATAAAAAGCCAAGAGACATTATTAAATATTATTCAGGAATTTGCCTACATCTTGTAGATGTACAAGGTCATACAACCTTGTAGACGACCCTCACTCTGTCAAAGACCTTGGAGTACTCATATCTAATGACCTAAGTGCCAGAGTCCACTGTAACAACATTGCCAAAAAGGCACTAAGAGTTGTTAATCTAATCTTGCGTAGCTTCTTCTCTGACAATATTACATTGCTAATCAGAGCATACAAAACATTTGTTAGACCAATTCTGGAATACAGCTCACCTGTCTGGAACCCGCACTGCATATCAGACATTAATACAATCGAGAGAGTCCAGAAATATTTCACAAGAAGAGTCCTCCACTCCTCTGCTCGCAATAGAATATCTTATTCCACCAGACTTGAAATATTGGGATTAGACAATTTAGAACTATGTCGCCTTCGATCTGATCTAAATGTAGTTCATAAAATCATATACCAAAATGTCCTTCCTGTCAATGATTACTTCAGCTTCAACCACAACAATACATGAGCACGCAATAGATACAAACTTAATGTAAACCGCTCCAAACTCGACTGCAGAAAATACGACTTCAGCAACAGAGTGATCAATGCCTGGAATGCACTACCTGACTCTGTGGTTTCTTCCCCAAACCCCCAAAACTTTAACCTTAGACTGTCTACAGTCGACCTCGCCCCATTCCTAAGAGGTCTGTAAGGGCCGTGCATAAGCGCACCACTGTGCCTACCATCCCTGTCTTACTGTCCTATTGTCCTCATCTATCTGTACTTCTTTGCTTATGTTATGTTTATACACACCTACTATCTTGTACATGTTTGACAAACAAATACAATAATAAAATAAAAAAATAAATCTAAAGCATGGTGTAATAAAATTTAGTTTGCTGTATTTGGACCCATTTTAATTTCTGATTGATACAAGAAGAGCCTGTTTGAACAAGGAAAGTAACCTAGTGGTGTTCACTGAAGCAAGTCAGCTCAGAAGACACACCAAAGAATCTTGCAGCCATTTAATAGCTGACACTTTCATTACAAGTTAAATACCAATATTTGCAAGCATTACAAACTACAGCTTGTTAGTCAGAAACTAATGCTGCTACTGAAACAATGTTCACATATTTTCAGTTTCTCTTGGTGAACTCATTGTTCACCATCTTTAAAGTCCTTCATGGCTTAGGATCAGGTTATGGTCCTAAGCCATAGGACCATCTTAAAGATGGTTGATCACCATCTTTAAAGCCCTTCATGGCTTAGGACCAGGTTATCTCCGGGACCGCATTCTGCCTCACACTTCCCTTCGACCGGTTAGGGCCCACAGAGTCGGCCTCCTCCAGGTCCCATCGGCCAAACAATGTCGGCTGGCGGGCCCCAGGGGGAGAGCCTTCTCTGTGGCCGGCCCCGCGCTCTGGAACCAACTTCCCCCAGAGACCCGAACTATCCCCACTCTGCTGGCCTTCCGAAAAGCCGTTAAGACATGGCTCTTCTTGCAGGCTGGGGGTAGAGCCTAATCCACTCGAGCTCACCCCCAGATATGTATGGTTGTTGTATGCCTGTTGGGTTATTTTAATATTGATTTTTTTAACTTTTATATTGTTTTTAATAATATTTATGAATTGGTATTTCTGTATCTTCCTCTGTTGTACGCCGCCCTGAGTCCTTCGGGAGTTGGGCGGCATATAAGAATGCCAAATAAATAAATAAATAATAAATTGTTCTTGCCTTTTCTGAGATCCAATAGAACAGTTTTTCAGCCAGGTCATAGGTGTCTTAATGGCAGAAGAAAATAAGGCAGAAAGCAATGTTTAAAGAGAAAACAAAGGTCACACTTAGAAGGTTTTGAAAAGTCACATAGCAAAGGCTCCTGAAGACTCCTTTGCTACGTGACTTTTGAAAAGTCACGTAGCAAAGGTGTCCCTGTCCTACTGTCCTATTGTCCTCTTTTATCGTTACTTTTTACTTATGTTTATACAAATTACTACTATCCTATACATGTTTGACAAATAAATAAATAAATAAATAAATAAATAAAATAAAAGGCTCCTGAATAAATTTACCTGCCAAGGCATTAGAAAGCAAATGCTTTTTTGGTCATTTATTCAATAACAGGAATGGAACAAATGAATAGTATATGTGCTTATGTGAGCTCTGGATGGCACACCTTAAGAAAGATATGACAGAGCTATAAAAGGTGTATGATAAGAATCTTCCCACTCATTGTGAATAATAGTACTGGAATACAGGAGAAATGAATTTATGGCATTGATGATGAAGAGTTGGAGTAGATACCATAAATTACCTTGACAACACTTCTACAATTGCATTCCTGCTATTCCTACCTATTCTTACATATTTTCATATTTTCTTCTCATACATTATATACTGTTACTCTGTAGGATCATCCCAAACCTTTCACATATCCTAAAGTAATGAAACATGCAAACCGCATAGCCTCAAAAGAAGAATCTGTGGTGATTGTATGTATGTATTTATTTTTTCATGCACCCATGCATTTATAAACACATACATGGAAGTCCAGTACATTGTAACTTGTAATTTTGAACTTTAGGCTTAAAAAACATATCAGAGGAAAAAGTGGAAAGGTGAATTACGGTATAAAAAGCTTACCAAGATTTCCATGCAGCAATATACTATTTTTATCAGTTAATCTCAAATATATAATGGCACATATTTTGAATACTGAACAATTTACAAAAATATGAGAGAGTAAAAGAGAAACATTTCCTTTCTTAGTTGTAATCTAATTTGAATGGTCTGGTGGAGGAACATTTAATTATCAGTTCTCATTTCTAATATTATCTTCCTTATCCATTTAAATAAATGCAGAAATAAATTCATTTTAAAGGAAAAAATGCAAAGGAGATTAAGAAATATCATTTTAATATATCATTATATTATCATTATATTATCATTATTATTAATATATCATTATCATTATTGTTATCATTTAAATAACAAACTAATATTGTGCCACGATTCACAAATTTGTGAAAACAAATTTTCCCCAAAGGAAAATGACTTGTGTATGAATGGCCTGAGCGGACCATCCTTCCTGACCTCTGCAATGAAGATGTGGTGGGATCAGAACTTGCTTGGTAGATTAGTTAAGCAACTCCTGGAGACATTCCTGTGATCTGCAGATATATAATCGTTCTCTGACTTCTTTTCTATCCAGATTTTCTATCCAGATTTTCTTGGCTTTTCCTTTGTACAGAATTATACCTGTTTTGCCAAAAACTTGCTTTGCATGTAAATAAATTCTTGATGCTTAATAATGTGTCTTGGGCTTTTATTATCAAGATGTTTCTAAAAATATATTCGGTTCAGAGTTTCCATGTCCTGAGGGCTATTGTTAATTATGGGGAATGAATTTGCTAAACAGTTTAGTGATTATATAACCTCCTTCATTTTTAACCCTAATGTTGCAACAAAATCTTGCTATATCTAATATTCCATCCAAGTCTTGAGACTTTTTTTCCATTCGCTAAATGGTGGTTGAATTTGTTCCAAACAACTTTGAATATTTAATTTACATTTCAAGAAAAGCAGAGAAAACATCAGCAAGACCGTGGGATTGTGTGGTTGCTCTTCTTAAACCACTCTTGTCCTGGCTGTCACACTTGTTTTTCAGTCTTGCAGGAGATATATGAGAACTATTTTTAGAAATGGATCCACTTTCTCAGGGGTGGGTTCTAACTTACCTCAATGCCGTGGGTGCTTGCTTTGCGCGTGCCTGCATGTGCACTACTGAAAAATCAGGAAAAATTAAATAAATAAATAAATAAATAAATAAATAAATAAATAAATAAATAAATAAATAAATAAATAAATAAATAAATAAATAAATAAAAGCCGAAAACCAGATGGCAACGGTTGCACAGTGCCGGAAACTCGGCTTCTGCACATGGTCAGAAGAAAATTTTTTAAAAAGCATTTCACCAAAAAAGTAAATAAATAAAATTCAAAAAAAATTCAAAAAAAGATGGCACCCATGGACCGGCACTGACCGAACCGGTTCCATGACATCATCAGCAGCAGGTCACTACTGGTTCGGGCAAACCAGTCCGAACTGGGAGGAACCCATCTCTGCACTTTCTAAAACTTAGATCTTTCCACATCTGCAGCCAGTCCCCCCCCCCCCAAATGCGTGGCAGGCAGGCAGGATTGTAGCACCATATGAGACCAGGTAATATCTTTTGTATAAATCCACCAGGCATGGTAAAATGACTCTTTGTGTTCTTGACATTTTCCTACATAAATTTGAAATACCTTTATACATTCTGGATAATTTTCCTGAAGTCATATATCATGATGCATCATATTGTTGAAATAATTCATTGATGTCCAGCAATGCAAGTTTGCACATGTTCTTAACTGAAATCTTCTGGTCTCCTCAATTAGTATCTGTTTTTGAAAAGAGATGCATATTTAATTTTCAGGTCTATGGAGGATTGCATAACCACCCTGCTCTCTATAAATTAATTTTTATAGATTCGATCTTGGAATCGCACAGTTTTAGTAGTTGTTGATTCAATTGTGTATGTCTTCAGCCCACCACTCATGATGGGCCAAGCATTCCCAGTGTCAAGCCTGGGTCTGTTAGCATTGGATTCCATGGAAGAACTAAACTCCAGTTGGAGAAGAGTGAAACCCACTTAAGAAATACCAACCAAACAGCCATACCAAAGTACCATTAAGAAGGGAAGGCAAGCAGCACTAGTTGAGGGCAGTAATGGAGAGGACAGCAAGGATAAATGTAACCAGGCACAGTCTTCCCCATTCCAGGGGTCACAGCCCTGGTAGGAAACGTCAACCCATCTCTAGAAATTTGGGGGGGGAAGACTCCCCCCTCTCAAAAAGGAACTTCCAGCAACTGGGGAATGGCATGAGAATGAAAAAGAAACAGTATTTTTGTCATAGAGTTATGGAATGTGAGCCAAGATTAAAACTGACCACTCCAAATACAACTTCTGATAATACAGCGTTATCAAAGGGAAGAAGATACTAAACATAATCAATAATGGAGAAAATGTAAGGGAAATCCTAGATGGAAGAGAGCATACAGGTAGAACCCAGAAAGCTAACTAGTAAAAAGAAAAGAAAAGAAAACCAGCCAATATAATTTAAATAACAAACTGTTGTGGCCCGCCAGCTACCAGTGGAGCAGGCAGCAGATTTGGACAAGGAGGAGGTTGGGGCGGAACTTGGGCCAGTCCTGGAGTCTGGGGAAGGCTCTGATAGATGCTCTGCATCAGAAGCAGAGATAGAGCCAGGGCCGTCTGACATTTCCCAGCTGCCTTTGGAGTCAGAGTTAAGTGGGGAAGAAGAACAGCTGGGGCCTGTTCCAGATGCACGTATGCACAGAGCTGTCAGGAAAGGAGAACAACTGAGGAACAGGGACTGACTTGGGAAGAAAGGCACACGTGGATGCTGAATAGCCCCTCCCTGGCTGGGGAATAAATAGAAGCAAAAGGGGAGTGGTGGTTACAGGGTACAACAGTTTGTATTTCATTGGGAATATTTGCTTATTGTGGTTCATGTCTCAGAGACTTCTTGCCAGGAATTAATTTACAGCTTTGCGACTGGAAGCTCTCAGCCTGGCAATTATCCAAGGTCTG
This sequence comes from Diadophis punctatus similis, assembly GCA_023053685.1. Lineage (NCBI taxonomy): Eukaryota > Metazoa > Chordata > Lepidosauria > Squamata > Dipsadidae > Diadophis > Diadophis punctatus. The sequence goes on along the minus strand of JALIGW010000013.1, from coordinate 16,845,382 downwards.
TTATTGCAATTAACCCTTGGAAGGATTGTTGCCTGGACTTTTCTGTGTGTGAATGCCATGAATTCACAGTAGTTAAATAAAGAGGGTTTTTTCAGGACGAGTCTATTTCTTGGTTCTGCTAAGGCTGGGTCAGAACAAAAACTAATATCATGCCATAATTCTTTTTTTGTAGTGAAAACAAATGTTTTCCCAAAATAATCTGTTTATTGCCACCATCCATCCTGACATCTTTAATGAAAAGCTTACAGGATAAGAACTGGCTTGGCAGGACTTCCGGTTGACTTCGTGGCAGGAATCGGACACGTGGAGCGGGTCTCCACACTCCTGTGCCGAGTTCTCCCTGTTGGAGGGCTCAAACCACGGTGAGGAGAAGAGGCAGTCTAAAGATGGCTGCCACAAAGCTGGGACAACTGAGGAACAACTAAGACTGGTGCTGGAGCGAAGTAGGTGAACAGTGACTGGAACTGGGGGAGAGGATTTCTTTTTGCTTATAACCCCAAGAAAGAATTTTGAATTTTTTGCTCAGAATTATCTGTTTAAGTGGTGACTGAGCATTTTGAGGAAAACACCAGACCGGAAGGAAAAGATGTAAAGAGAGAAAAATAATACTTTTTTTAAATATACAGAAAATTGGACTCTTAAACTGGGAAGACATGGTAATGAGAAAGCATTTTAAAATGCTGGAATCATTTACTTTAAAAACCTATCCTGCTTTTATAATTGAATTATAACTAAAATAACGATTGACTACTGGCAATACTGAAATTTTGGTGGAGAGCGCCATCTGCTGATGAAAGGGAAATATACAAGTCTGGGACTACTTATATGAAGGACTGTGAAAATATTTACTGGATTATATCTAACTACCCCATGACTACTGGAGACTCAAACAAGGAAGTTACTTAACTAAAGGGACCCCTGAATGTTATCCTAGAAGATTGAATCTGTAAAGGGGACATAAAGAGACTTTTTATAACTTCTGGGACTATTTAAACAGAATTGATTGTTTACCTATGAGATATAAAGAACTGTGATCAGTCTACTCCTTGAAGGGAAACTTTAGGACGGAATATATGATTCTTGGACTACTGGATAAAAGGTGGACTTTTAAAAACAAAATAATATGCTTCATAAGGAAGAAACGAGTGGAAAGAAAAGTGACATTGATTTTCCAAGATACAAAGGACATTATGGAGAAAGGATTTAAGGAGATTATGAAAAAAATGGAAAATACTATACAAGGGATGATGAGTAAAGACCAAGACGCTCAAGAAAAGGAGGAGCCATCAGAAGAAGTGGAGGGAAGTTGGGCCAGCTGTTGAAGAAGACGGGTGTGAAGAGCGTTTGCTCCATTCTGGAGTTTCCGCTTCTCCCCGAAATTCTGCCGCTCAACGGATCCTTTGGGATCCCCAGATCCCCTGGAGGGGGATCAGAAGATAGGAGGTGCCTGGAGGAGCAATCTGTGGCGGCGGCCAAGATTTGCAAACTTAGGAAAACCTCAGAGAGCCAGAAAGTTGAGCAGAGAAGGAAGGCGTCCTTAATGGCAACCGGAGTAAAGAAACAACTGACAGCTGGCCACATGAAGTGGTGAAATAGCGGTACAAAATGGATTTTATCCAGTTTAAAGTTATATTTTGGTGATCCAGGGAAAAGCGAGTTGGAGGAGAAAGAACTACCTGGAGGTTTCCAGAGACGAGAAAGAAAGTTGCCTAAAAGTAAGAGGGTGGAATTTTTACTTTCTCTTTCCCCCTCGGAAACAGCGGCAAGAACAAAATCTGGGCGAAAGAGGAAATGCGGATAACATGGAAGTTTAAATATTGGAAGCACTAAACATAAAATCTCTTGGGGGTTGCTTTGTTATTACTACTTCTTCTTGGAGAAAATAAGGATTGAAAACTTGAGGAGCAGATGATAAGGAGGAATATCGGCAGAGAGGAAGAAAAGCCATTTTAAATCCAGACGGCAATTAAGACGCTAAACCACAATTGGAAGACATCTGGGAGAAAGATCTGATTTGAATAGGAGAAGCAAAAGGTGGCAATTTGGAAATTAACTAACAAAATAGGTGCCTGGATGATATTTAGACTCTGCTGGAAAGTTTAAAGACTGCTAACAAAGGAGCTGAAGGACTATTTGTTTGAGACTGATATATGATAAGAGCTATTGTGTTTGGAGTGAGTGATACTTTGGGGTGTTGAAGGATAATAATTTTTATAAGTTGATTTGTGGTAATATATTATAGAATTTAAAAGACAGAAGACAATAAGATTGTATTATAATTTAAGTATTGTATTGACTATCCTGGAGGAAAGCCTGAGTCTTGTAGATAGATTGAATAACTGGTTTGAGAAGTTGAAAAAAATGGCAAGTAACCCCAATCTAACAAAAGTTGGAGCAGGAAGGAGACAGGTGACACAAACAACAGTATTGGATCCTAGTCCTGCTAGACAAAGATCCTTAGAGGAAGTGACTCAATCACAGAGGGAAAAAGGGTCTTTCAAAGAACTTCAATTAATGTTGTTAGCTATGCAGGAGTCTATGAATAACAACCATGAGGATATAAAAAAGAAATTGGTGAAGTTAGAAATGATACTGGGGAATTAAAAGGAAGAATGGAATCTATGGATGGAAAGTTTGAAATATTTCAGCAACAACTAATCATGAATGAACAAAAACTGACAGAAATGGAAGATAGAATGGTGAAAGGGGAGGGGAGGGTAGATGAGATAAATGAAAGACTGACAAAAGCTAATAAGGAATTGGAATCCAAGTTAATCGCATTAGAATTAGAGAAGGCAGTTTTTTTCTTATGAATACAAAATGTCAGGGAAGAAAAAGGAGAAGATCTTCCAGAATTGATGCCTGACATTTTAACGAAAGCACTAGGGATTTGGAAAGAGGAAATGATAAATGAAATTGATGAAATATTTAGAATTCATACTAATTTCGCTAGAAGAAATAATCTCCCAAAAGAAGTGCATATTAGATTTATAAAAAAAACTGTAAGAGATGAAATTTTACACAGAGTAAGAGATGACCCGTTGGAGCACAGGGATAGACAGTTGATTGTGTTAAAACAAATCCCTAGAAGGGTATGAGAACTGAGAAGACCCTATCAGTTAATAACATCAAAACTCACAAAAAGAAACATTAATTTTAGATGGTTGGTCCCTGAAGGTATTATGGTAACCTGGCAGGATAAAAGATATAAATTAGATTCGGTAGAACAAGCAGAAGATTTTTATTTACAAAATTTTGGAAGTGAAGAGGGGACGGTAGAAAGAGAGACAAGAGATAGAAGGGAAGAAATAGATATGGCTATACAACCGATGGAGAAGGAAGAGGTGTATAATGAAAATAAAGAGACTAGAAAGGAAGAGTTACATAACAAAAGAAAGGATGAAAATAGACTTAAAGAACATACAGATAATAGATCAGAAAGGGTTACAAGATCCAAATACAGATAAAGGGATAAAAGATGGAACAGAGTTAATGTCGGTGAATGTAAATGGCCTAAACTCTCCACAGAAAAGGAAAAGATATTTACATAAAATGAGTAAAATGGGATTGGATATTATAATAATACAAGAGACTCATATTAAAAAACAACATGAATATCTATTAAATTATCCCAAATTGGGAAATGTATTTACATCCTTATCAAATAAAAAACAAGGAGGAGTTGCTGTATATGTTAATAAAAATATTGAAGCCAAACAAATTTATGAAGATAAAGAAGGCAGGATAATTATACTAGAAATAATATTGAATAAGCTAAAAATTGCGATTGTGGGATTATATGCCCCAAACGAAGATCAGAAAATATTTTATCAACATTTACACAAGATTATTGGTGAACTTGATTATGAAAACATTGGGATAATAGGGGATTTTAATGTGATAGTTGATAGACAATTAGACTATAAAAGTAATACACCGAGGAAAGGAACTAGGAGAATTTTGCCAAATATATTTACAAAAATGATAGAAGAGATAAATATTAAAGATAGCTGGTGTGAACGTAACATAGGGAAAAAGCAATATACATTTTATTCAAATCGGCATGCATCATGGTCACGCATCGATATGGCATGGTTTACACCTGAATTAAATTTAGAAATTGAGGAGATCTCAATAGATATAAATTCATGGGCTGATCACAATCCTATAAGAATTAAATTAAAAGGTCAAAAGAAAACTGGAAGATGGACATTTAAAAGATCAATTTTGAATCAAAAAGGATTTAAAATAAAAATGGAAACGCAATTGGATCTATATTTTGAAACAAATAAGAAAGAAGAGACTAGTTGTCAAAATTGGTGGGATACTGCAAAAGCGTATATGAGAGGCATGGTAATTTCTTATATGGCCAGAGAAAATAAACTCAAAATACAACAGCAAAAGAAATTAGAGGAGGAACTAAGAGAAATTGAGAACAAATTGCAAAGTGAACAAAATAGACAAGAAATAAAACAACAAATGAACTTGGTTAAACACAAATTGAATAATATTGGAAAGACAGAGTTGGCACAACATATAAAACGCACTAAACAAAATTTCTTTGAAAACGCCAACAAGCCAGGGAGATGGTTGGCTTATAGAATAAAAAAACAGAGGGAAGAAAGGAGGATTGGAAAGCTATATGATGAAAAGGGAGAAATAACTCATGATAATGAAAGGAAAAAAAGAATAGCATTAGAATACGATGAAAATTTATATAATGATAGCGATAGAAATAATAAAAGTGAAATTATGAAATATTTACAAAAGGCGAAACTCCCAAAATTATCTCCAGAAATTAAAATGATGTTAAATAAAGAAATAACATACCTAGAGTTAACAGAAGCATTACAGAAACAAAAAAACAATAAAGCACCAGGCCCTGATGGCATACCGGTAGAATTATATAAAAATATACAGGAAAAAATTGGCTCAAAGTTATTAGAAGTATATAATGAGGTTTTAACAAAAGCAAGGATGCCGGCATCTTGGGAAGAAGCAATTATAACTTTAATTCCAAAGGAAAATACAGATTTGACTCACATAAAAAAATATAGACCGATATCTCTCTTAAACTCTGATTATAAAATATTTTCAACTATAATGGCAGAGAGATTAAAAAAGTATATGGTAGAATTTATACATACAGATCAGAATGGCTTTTTGCCAAAAAGGCACATAAAAAACAATATCAGGATAATACTTGATGTACTAGAATATTACGAACTACACAATGAGAAACAAATGGAATTAATCTTCCTAGACACACAGAAGGCGTTCGATAATGTTAGATGGGACTTTCTATACAATCAATTAGTTTATATGGATTTTGGGGATAATTTTATAAAAATGTTCCAAACAATATATTCAATGCAAAGAGCTAAAGTAATGAGGATACGACAGAAAGCTTTCAAATTAAGAAAGGTACAAGACAGGGCTGCCCTTTATCACCATTGTTATTTATACTGTCACTGGAAGTACTAACAAGGATAATAAGGATGGAAGATCAGATTAAAGGACTAGAAATTAAGAAAGAAATTTTTAAAACTCAAGCCTTTGCTGACGACTTAGTTTTTATTATCGAAGAACCATTGGATTCAGGAAGTAGGTTGATGGAAGTGCTGGTGGAATATGGTGAATTGGCTGGACTAAAAATTAATAAAGAAAAAACAAAGATGATTGTTAAAAACATGACTAAAATTCAAGAATTAGAATTAATAGGAAAATTGGGTATACAAACGACAAAAAAAATCAAATATTTAGGAATACAGATAACATCAAGGTGTGCCACATTAAAAAAGATAATTATGAGAAATTGGTTGGAAAAATAAAAAAAAGATCTGGAAGGATGGTCTAACCTGCAACTCTCCTTTATGGGAAGAATAACTCTTATTAAAATGAATGTACTGCCAAGAATATTATTCTTATTTCAATGTAAACCAACAAATTTGGATAAAAAATTCTTTCAAAGTCTAAACAAAATTATCTCTCAATTCATATGGCAAAAGAAAAAAGCAAGGATAAAAAGGAAAGTATTACAAGATTCAAAGGAGAGGGGCGGATTTGGACTTCCAAATTGGGAGAACTATTATCAAGCTTCAATTTTAATTTGGATAAAGGATTGGATAAAATTAAAAAATGAAAGATTACTAAGATTGGAAGGCCACAATTTACATATTGGATGGCACGCCTTCTTATGGGAAGATAAACATAAAACACACCGGTATTTCCAGAGACACTATGTTAGACGAGCTTTACTTGAGGTATGGGAAAAAATCAAGGGACAAAATTATACACAAATACCAAATTGGTTAGTAACATTGGAAATGCAAGTGCATCCAAATTTTATACATTTGGGAAAGGTTATAACATATAAACAACTATTGGATGAGAGGGGAGAATTAAAATCAAGATTAGAACTATATGAGAAAGGTATAAAACTTGAATGGTGGGCATATTTGCAAATTCAATCAAAATATATGCAAGATAAAAGAGAACTTGGTATAAAAATGGAAGAAACTGAATTGGATAAAATAATATTAGGACCAGAAGAAAAAATGATAGGAAAAATATATCGACACCTTTTACAACAGACACTACGAGAAGAACAGGTTAAGGAAACGATGATTAGGTGGTGCAAAGATTTTGGAATTAATATTGACCTTAATACTTGGCAAACTTTATGGCATAGAAATAGAAAGCTCACTTTAGCCACCTCTTATAAACAGAACCTTTATAAAATGATTTACAGCTGGCATCTCCCACCTACAAGAATTGCAAAAATGAGTTGGAATGCATTAGCACTATGCTGGAAATGTAAAAGAGTTCTTGGCACATATTATATTATGTGGTGGGAGTGCCAAAAAACACAAGAATATTGGGGAAAAGTAAGGCAATGGTTGGAAGAAATTTTGGAAATAAAATTGGAGTTAAAACTTGAATTATTTTTACTGGAAATAACTATGGATAAATTTGGAAAAAATATATTATATCTTATGTTACATATCTTGACCGCTGCAAATATAACATTTGCTCAAAATTGGAAAAATAAAGAAATACCCAAGGAAGGAGAACTTTTAGATAAAATATTAACATGTGCAGAAATGGACAGATTAACGCTGCAGTTGAAGGACAAATCAGACACGGAATATTATGAAACCTGGAACAAACTATATGAATGGTGGGATAAAAGGAGAGCCAAGATTAAATGATATTGGGAAAATTGGAAGATCTAAAATATTGTATAAAATTTGATTCTTTTCAAAAGAAAAATATAGATAAAGAAATGACCTTATATAAATAGTTTAACTGGATAATCCGTCATGTACATAACTTTCACATATGTAGGTTTTTGTTATGTTTATTTATTTATTTATTTATTTATTTATTTATTTATTTATTTATTTATTTATTTATTTATTTATTATTTGTTCTTCTATGCCGCGCTACTCCTGAGGGACTCAATGTTTTGTTGTTTGTATGTATGTTTGTTTGTTTGTTTCTAATTGTTCTTTAAATAAAATATTTTTAAAAAATAAATTAATTTTAAAAAAAAGAAGTGGAGTGAAGGACTGAACTGAAGAACCAGAGAACAAAAGAAAATGACAATAATGAGATAATAATGAAAATAACAGTGACTGATGACGTAAACCAGGGGAGAAATACTTTAAGAGCATTGAAAAGAGAACTGGAGATGCAGGAAGATACTTTTGAAAGGGAGATAGGGGCATGGGCAGAACTTTTCGAAACTAGGCAGTGGAAGAAGGTAAAGATGAGAGAAATACTTAGAGTGAATAGCCAAGAAGTAGATGCAGACAGAAGTAGATGTAAAAGAGGAATATGGGAGACAAGTCAAAAAAATAAAAAAGCATAGCAATTAAAGTATTGAAACAAATAAGAGATGATGGATAGATGATTTTTCTCTTTTGTTGTTGCTTTGATTTGATTTGCTATCTCTTTCTCTTTCTTCCCTTTTTTAGATAGGTGACACGATTAGAATTAGGTAGGATAGAAAGAAAACGTCTTTTAATAAAAGGGTGATGATTAAAAGTTAGAATAAGACATAGAAATAAGAGAAAATGTATATATATTTTATATAATAAAATAAAAGTAATAACAAGAGAAAACATGGAATAATTAAATTATGATAGACAATAACCCAATATAAATGTGTATTATTATTAGAAATATATAAATTGGTTGAATGTAATCATTATGATTAATACTACTAGCTTTGTTTGTATCGGAATGTATGACACCCAGGAGCCACACTGTTCACGCATTGCTATATATATGTAAAATTTAAAAAAATTAAAAACTTCGGAGGGGGAAAGAACTGGCTTGGCAGGTCGATTAAGCAATTCCTGGAAATACACTAGTGCTCCACAGATATATATACCTCTCTGACTTCTTTTCCTTTGCTTGAAACTGAGGTTTATCCCGAGCATCTCATGAAAGACTGATTTGGAATCTCTTCTGCTCAGCTTTCCTGTGGGTAAGACTTCATTCATTAAACTCAGCACTTCATTTCTGTGATGAATGGACTGTAGTATCTGTAACAGGCTACTAACCTCAGATTTTCTATCCAGAATTCTACGGCTTTTCCTTTGTACGGAATTACCCCAGCTTTGCCAAAGTCATTAGAGAAAGGATCTACAATTAGACTGTGTAATAATCAAGAAAAAGTAGGTGGGAAAAAGCAGATGGCAATTAAGGCTATTCTTTCTGCCTAACATAATTTCTAGAATTTCCCTATCTTGATTTGTGTAGATAGGTTAATATTTAAAATGAAAAATAATTCTGATTTTTAGAGTTTCTACAGTGTATGCATATAATTATTGCAATAATAATATTTTAAGTTTATTTTGATATATTAAATCTTAGGTACAGCATGTTCTAAATCCCACTCTAGAGCTTAAAGTTCTATTTTTAAACATTTGTTCTGAAACTAGGTGTTTAGTTTCATGCTATTTTCCCTAGATTGTGTTTATTGCTTGCCATTCAGCTTGAAAACTTTCATCTTAGAAAGGCTACTCCATCCTGCAAATTTATACTTTTTAGAGCTATGTCATATTTTTCTTAAGATGTGCCAGTCAGACCTGCATATAAGCACACACGTTCCTCATTTACTCCTATTCCTGGTTTCCTGGTTTTCAGGTCACTCCAGGAGAGCACCTGTCCTCTAATGCCAGGGCAGCTAAAGTATTTTTTTTCCTTGATCAAAACAGTCAATTTAGTCATCTCGGCTAACTCCATTATTTTTTGTAGCCATTCGTCCAGTGAGGTGGGATCGAGCTGACCTTCCATTTCTCGTTTCTACTTTTCATGAATCACCTGTCCTCTAATGCTAGGGCAGCTAAACTTATTCAGGAGCGATTGCTGAAAGACTTTTGAAGACCTTCTGTGTCCTTGTTTTGTCATTAACAATACTTCATACCCTTTGCCCTGAAACATCTTAAGGGCACCTATATTTTGCAATTTTTACACACAGGAATAACAAGTTTGGCCGAAGAAGTGTCCTTATGGATCAACGAGAAAAGCCAAGAATAATGAGTTCACTAGAAGAAATTGAAAATATTCAAACATTGTTTACCTACCAGCATTCATTTATAACTTTCAAGGTAAGGTGGGTTAATACTTCCAAATATGAACTCTCAACTTTGAAACTACAAAAGACCTTCCATTTCTCAGCTTCTTAATGGTTTGAAAACAATAGAAACACCAAAGTTTATGTTGTAATGAAAGAGTCAGCTATTAAATGGCTGCAATATTCTTTTCTGTGTCTTTTGAACAGACTTGCTTCATTGAACATCAGCAGGTTACTTTCCTTGTTCAAATATGCTCTTCTTTTGCCAATAAGAAATCAAAATTAAGTTTATAAAATTTTATTATACCATGATAGGTGTAATAAGGTAAATTCCTTAGCAGTTTTTCATAACATCTTTTTTATTACCAGATGATTATAGCTTACAGAGTTTCCATGTCCTAAGGACTAACGTTGATCTCCATGAATAAGTCTCCCAGCCAATTTATTAAATAATCTAGTGACTGTATACTTTCCTGCATGTTTTAACTCTAATCTGGCAACATAATCTATATCTGTCCTATACCTAATATTGCATCTAAGTCTTGAGATTTCCTTTTATTTGATACATTTTGGTTGAATTTCTTTAAGGAAACTCGGAAAACTAAATGTGGATTTTCAGCAATGTTTACTATAATAAATAGGAGGTTCAACATTTAGTATTGTATTGGTTTAATTAGTATTCATAAAGCATTAAACAATTTTTTAACTCTGCAAATTATTGTGGCAGTAAGAAAGAGGCAGAATCATTATTATTTTTTCTGCCATAAACTTTGCTTCCCCAATGGAATATATCATATGTAGGATCTCCCCCCCCCCCCTCAGCCAGGTAGGATCACATATTCTTTCCTTCAGTTTATTCCCCTCTTGGATATCTCCAATAATAGCATAGAGTACAAAGAAAAACTTGGGGTTTGAATCATAGTGGTATGATGAGACATTTGTCTTTCTGTTCCTTTTTTCTCCACCAAGATGCTGCTATTTCTAACTATCTTCCCTTCTGTGGTTGAACATATCACCAGTCATGGTCCTAGAAGCCTTCAAGGCTGAAAGGTCCATTCTAGGAAGTGGGGTCCAAGATAAATACATCTGGTTTCCTCAGATCGTGGAGAGCATCTTCTATCTCTATCTCCCCCACCCCTCTCTCTCTCTCCCTCCCTCCCTCCCTCCCCTCTCTCTGTGTGTCTATGGGTATAAGTCCATAAATAAGTTGAGCAAAGCCCAAATCTGTACAAGAAAGGGATATTAGTTGTTTTATTCAGCACAGAGAGGATTTGACTCCACAAACAAATGGATCTCTACATAATGCCTTTTCTCCTCCTGTTCAATAGCTGGTGGGGCTGGTTAACATAGGTAGGCCTGCTTGATTTTGTTCTTCAGTAAACGACATGAATTGATTTTGGAATTGTTTGGGAGTGAACTGAGGGAACTGCCCAGGGCTTTTGTTCCTGCTCTCTGCTTCTTCTTAGATAATTACAAGTGCCAGTGAGCTGGGTGTCTTTGATCTCCTGAGGGAATCAGGGGAACCACTGTCTTCCACAACCGTTGCTGAGCGCTTGAGCACCAGCCCCATTGGAATGCAGAGGCTGCTGGAGGCTTGTGTGGGATTAAAGCTCCTGACACTGGAATGGAAGGATGGCAAAGGTAATCCTGTGAGAAGCAGGAAGCAACTGGAATGGCCACCATCAATACGTGGCTGCACCTGTGGAGTTTGACAGATCCAAGAGTTTGTAGAAGGGGGGGGGGGGCTTCCAGAAATCATAGGCCAGAAAGCTGTTATGGTGTGTAGTACCTTGGTTTGTGCATGCGTTTGTTAGCATCATACATAATGCTAATACTAATTTAGTCAACAATATAAATACATGTTTGTCAATAAAAACATTATAATTTAGAAATACTCCACTGGCCAATAGGTGTTTTAAAAAAATATTGATTTAACAATGCAACAGACCTATGGAATTTCATATTGTGTGGAGCCTTCTTTGTTTTAAGGATCAGTTTTGTTCCCCTAAAAATCAGCATGATTTGCACCTGTGATTATATTATTATGACTTTTTTTCTTGCATTCAATTGTGTCTGATGCTCAGATACCGCCTAGACAGATCCCTGTAGGTTTTGTGGCAAGGTTTTTCAATTGCTTCCTTCCTAGGGCTGAGAGAATGTGTCTAGCCCAAGGTCACCCAGCCGGCTTCGTGCCTAACCAGGGACAGGAACTTATACAGGGAGTCCTGAACTTGCAACAGTTCATTTAGTGACCGTTCAAAGTTGCTTGTGACTTATGACCATTTTTCACACTAACAACTGTTGCATCCCAATGGTCATGTAATAAAAATTCAGATGCTTGGCAGCTGACTTGTATTTATGATGATTGCAGTGTCCCTGGGTCATGTGATCACCTTTTACGACTTTTTGACAAGCAAAGTCACTGGGGAAGCCTCTTACACTTAACAACAATGTTATTAACTTACCAACTGCAGCGATTCACTTAACTGTGAGAAGAAAGGTTGTAAAATGAGGTAAAACTCATTTAACAAATATCTCACTTAGCAACAGAAATGTTGGGCTCCATTGTGGTAATTGTACCTGTACAATTGTGTCTGTACTCTCCATGCTTTTAGTCTGATTCCTTAACCATTGAACCAAATTTACTCTCATATTATTGTGATACAATTGGCATAAATACCGCATAATTTGTTTATAAAGTAGTTTAAAACAATCATACAAGTATGCCTGTAGTGACTTGAAAGACAGTTACATACAATGATACCAGTGGTGGGTTCCTACCGGTCCGGTCCACCGGTAGCGGCCCGCTGGTGATGTCACAGTACCGGTGCGGTCAATTGCCGGTGCCTGGGCACTGCCATTTTTTTTCAAATTTTTTTTCAAATTTTTTTTCAAATTTTTTTAAAAAATTTCTTCTACGCATGCACAGAAGCCAAGCTTCTGGCACTGCGCATGCGCTGCCTTCCTACCCCACAGTGAGTCCAAGCCGGGGAGGATGGCTGAGGGAGAGTGTGAGACACTGAAAGAACGAGCGGCAGGAGCTATCTCCATTCCTCTCCCTTCAGCAGTCCGAGTAGCCACGAACATGCGGTGATGATCCCAGGCATTTTCACATGTTCGAGGCTTCTCGAGCTGCTGAGGGGAGGGGGAATGGGCGGCAGGACCTATCTCAGTTCCCTTCCCTTCAGCAGTCTGAGAAGCCACGAATGTGCGGTGATGATCCCAGGCATTTTCACACATTCGAGGCTTCTCGAGCTGCTGAGGGGAGGGGGAACGGGTGGCAGGAGGCTAGGATCATTGAATGGGGAGAAGCATTCGGGCCGGATGGAGCCTCCTAGAAGAACCGCTGCTGCGGTCTTGCTGCTCCCGCTGCGGAGGGCTGCGTTGCGGGTGGGCAATGTCCCCCTACTTCTCCGGCTGCTGCCAAGCTCCCAAGGCCGCCAGCCCCTGCCGCCGCCATCCGGCTCCTCCCACCCCTTCCCCACCTTTAATGAGCCCGGGGTGGGAGAAGACCCTGGGCTCACTCGCGATGGGCTCCAGGCCTGTCCCTGCGGAGCGGCGGCAGCGGCTGGGGGACTGAGCACAGTGGATGAAGGTGACTCTCTCAACGGGCCCGAGTACAAAGAAGAAGAGGTGGCCATTCCACTGAATGAGCCCCACACGAACCAGTGAGTATGCCCCCCACCGACACTCACCCCATCCAGGCTAAGGATTCAGATGAGGAATAAGTCCTGGTTTCTCCCCAAAAGTCTCTGTTTCTAGCAATGCACCCGGTGGAAGTGTGTTGTACTGAGCAAGTCCTGAAAGTTTCTTTGTGCCTCCTCTTTCTCTTCCCGCATCCCATTGGAAGCTGCTTAGTCAACTGCCTGCTTGCCTGACAATTAAGTCTTTCCCCATCCCTTTGCTTGAAAATAATAAGAAGCTCGCATTTGACACTTTTCCTCTGCTTTTGCCTAAAGCTTCCCAAAGTGGGCATTTTCCAAAAGCTTAACCTTTTATACTGTTAATTTTATACAGTTTTATACTGTTATTCTTTAGACGAAAACATTGAGGACTGTTAAAAGATACTGTTCTTTTAACAGTCCTCAATATTTTCGTCTAAGGAATCCATGACTGAAACCAAAAATGCTGTATGAGACTTGCTTGTCTTGTAACTATAGCATTTTCTGCATATAAAGGTTGCTGTGTTGCCATGGTGTAACATACACTTTGTATGCAAAGCTTTTCATGTAAGGTATAAAATAGCAAAAATAGTAATAACATCTCTCTGAAATAACTAATATATGACTGGCAAGCCATGCCTACCCGGTCACATGGCTGGCAAGCCACACCCACAAAATAAGCCACGCCCACAGAGTGGTAGTAAAAAAATTAGGGACCCGCCCCTGAAAGATACCTGTACTTTTGTTCATTTTTTAGATCTTTATGAAAACAGACTTTACCAATCTCCACCTGGTCAAATCAAGCCCAAAGTCTCAGTATTATTCCATGAAGTTCTATTCTGAAGCTGTCACCAGCAGGTCGCTACCGGTTCGGGCTATCCGGTCCAAACCGGGAGGAACCCACCCCTGGTCCACAACCTTTCTGCCTTTGTGGACCGGTGGGAGGTGGGAGAGGGGTAGTTCCGCACAAATGATGGACAGGATTTCAAATGAGTCATGGCCTGATCCTGGGCTGTGCCCTGGGGATTGGGGACCCCTGCTGTAGTGAATTGAAAAACTGTTACATGCAATGATACTCATAATTCTTTTTTCCCCCCATTTTAGATCTTTATGCAAACACAGACTTTACCAATCTCTACCTGGTCAAATCAAGCCCAAAGTCTCAGTATTATACTATAAAGTTCCGTTCTGAAGTTGTGTATCCATCAATGCAATATTTGACTGATGCCGTGAGGTAAACAGATCCAGCAGGAGACTAGTAAACTAGAATAAATAAAGAGCATGAAAAGTCATCTTAATATCAGAATTATTAGACCATTGTCCACAATAAACTAAGGCATTTCACATTTTGGATGTTGAATATGACATTACCACATTTACTTCCTTAATTGCAATGGCACTGGATCATCATCACTAAATTTACCTGTTTAAATCAAAGGATATTCTTTCTTATTTTCCTTCTTTTAGAAAAGTCAAGCAGTAGGACCATTTTCTACCTATCTGGATTGTTTTAGAGTTTCTTTTCTCTCATTTCAAAACATGGAATTTACACTATTGGTGTAAGATCCTACATAGACACATCCAAATCTTTAATCAAACCTCAATTAATTGGTGTTAATTGTTCAATACCAGCATTGGCAGAATCAGATTGATCATGAATGATCTTATAAAAACTATAATGAGCTGTATCTGATTGCTCCTTGTGTGGCAGAGTGCCACAACTCCCAGATCTATAGAGAACAGTTACCCAAACAGTGAGAAAGAAAAAAAACCTCAGAAGAGAATTGATAACATAACAATTTGTTTCATAACAATTGCCAAGAAAACTACAAGAACATCTTCATGTAATCATCATAAGACAAACTGGAACAAAACCCAAACCCTAATTTTAAAAGCAAACATTTAGAGTTATGCCATATAGTCATTTCATTAAAATGAATAATTAATTAGAGATTAAAGTTTATGACTAGCAGGTAATATTTTACAAATAGGAGGAGTTACTGGCTTGAATGATATTTTGAGATGTTTGCTATGGGATTTAACAAAAGTCAAAAGTAAAATAAACAATGAAAATACTGGTGTATTTTACAGTAATAATTGTTTTTTACTTTTAAAAAATGAAACTTATCCATATTGGCTTTTTTTAATTTGAGATTTCTCCAGATATTTCTCCAGATTGTTTAATGTTTATATATTTATTCTGTAGACTAAGTCAATAACTTTTTTAAAAAATAAATGAAAACAGTAATTATTAGATGTCTGCCAATCAAAACAAAATTAATTTTCCTTATAAAAGTAATTTAGTTCATAAGAGGCATGTTTAAGTTAAAGTAAAATGAAAAGCAGTAATTGCAAAGAAAAAAATTCAAAGAAAAAACAGCAGAAATCAGGATAAACATAAGACACGTTTAGGTGTTACACAGTTCTTAAAATAGGAAAATGTCAACATATTCCCTGTGACAAGTGCCGGCAGCAGTTAGAACTGGAATTCCCATCACTAAGTGATGCAATCGTAAAGTGTGATGTCATGTGATCATGTTGCTTAGTAACTGCAATTCTAGCACTTTGAGTTGCCATCATTATTATGAGGACTGCATAGATCATTAAGCAAAAGCCTCATGTGATCGCGACTTCCCGCTTCCTGCCAGGTTTCCCATTGACTTTGCTTGTAGGAAGCTGACAAGAAACATCAGAAATCATGATCACTACATAGATTGTACAATGTCTGGAACTCCAAGGACCAATCATAAGTACCATTCATTCAATCCATACTTTGAATGTTTGCTAAACAAATGGTCAACTTGAGGACTACCTGTATATCACTCCAATCTTCATCTTATTTGTTAACTACTAGAATGTTGATCCCTGTTCACAACATTGAAACTCTGCAATGAAAGGAACTATTTGACTTTTGCCACCAAATGAGAAGAGAGAAGTTATTGGAAAAGACCCTGATATTGGGAAAGATTGAAGGAAAAAAGGAGAAGGAGATGGCAAAGGATGAGATGGTTAGGTAGTGTCATCGACACAATGAATATGAGTTTGGGCAAAGTCTGGGAGACAATGGAGGACATGAGACCTGGTGTGCGATGGTCCATGCGGTTGCGAAAAGTCGGACAAAATTTAGTGACTGAATTTTGAGCTAATCTGTCCAATGTAAATCTCAAGACAAAAAGTTTGGGTTTGTTTTCCTACAAATCCATTAACAGTGTTGTCATAAACCTGTTGAATTAGGATTGCCCCCGAATCTTCTTTTAAACCAAAAATATTAAAATAACTTTTTCCCAAAAAGAAAAACAAAAAACAAAAGATTTGTAACTGTGATTTCCTTAAAAAGGCAGAAGTGCAGAAGTGGGCCGGTCTTATTCTGTAAGACATTCAGGACCTACTTCTATGCAGAAGAAAATGCCACAATGATTCTCTTGGGATTTTTTTTAAACTTTTTTTAATTCTTTTAGGAAAGGAGAAAATCAGATTCCATCGATATATGGCTCTCTCTCAAACAAGACTTTTGAGGTCTTTTACAGGTAACATTCTAATTTTAGAGAATGGTCATTAAATAGAATAATTTTTGTGGGCAACTCATCAATATGATTAATCTTAACAGTGTCATTATTTTCTTTATCATGTGTTCTTGACCCATCATTATCACCATATTCAACCTCTCTTTTATGGCTCTGGAATGTTGTTGTGGCACATTTAATTAACCAGGCTTTTCTTTTTAATGTACAAAGCATGAGTGGCAGTTAGATACCTATGTGAGTTTGTTTTGTTTCAGGAACATTATAACGTTGTCCATCAAAATGGCAGGACTGTTTCATGTATCACAAGCAGATTTTTCCAAATCCTGATCAGCATCTTTTTTTAAATTTTTTTTATTTTTTTAATTATATACACAAGACTATACAACAATACGACAGTGACATATGCAACAACAAATAAACATTTTGGGCTTTTCTGTTTAGCCCCTAACTCCAATAAGCTATCCTCGGAACTTTACATAATTTAAGTTACATTTTTTTACCATAATAAACAACTATATCCGTATTATCTATATAGCCTTTTAAATCTATAGTTTTTACTTATATTAATATAAATATACCGTGATGCATTTAATGAATTTTTACACACAGATATATTATTCATAGTTGGCAGATATACATTTTATACATTCCTTCTTTTTCTTAACCAATCATAAAATTTGTTCCATATTATATAAAAGTCTGATTCTTGTTTATCCTTTAATTCCTTTGTTAATTTGTCCATCTCAGCGTAGTCCATTATCTTTCTAATTATGTCCTCCTCTGTAGGCGTTTCACTGTTTTTCCAGAACTGCGCGTATATAATCCTAGCTGCCGTTAGAATGTGAATAGTAATGTATTGGATATCTTTGTTAACTCTTGGTTCAATGATGCCTAACAAGAAAAACTCGGGTTTATTAGAAAATTCTTCCTGGGTTATTTCTTTAATCCACTTCCCTATAATGGCCCAATAGCTCTTAGCTTTCTTACAGGTCCACCATGTATGATAGTATGTGCCTATTTCTTTTTTGCATTTCCAACATAAGGCAGATGAATTCTGCGAAATCCTTGCAATTCTTGTCGGTGAAAGGTGCCACCTATAAAACATCTTGCACTAGTTCTCCTTGAAGGCCACTGACATTGTCATCCGCCAATTTGTCATCCAAGTTTCTGATCAGCATCATTTAAAGGGATGCTGTAAAAAGAATCCCTTAAATTCAAACATAGATAAGTAAAAACGATAGCAGTTTATAAAGTTATATTTAGAGATGTTCATTTCAATTCTAGATCAAAGGAAGAGTTACAAAGCTTCTCCAATTACATGAATGAGCTCTGGCCTGTGGTAGGAAGAGAAGTGCTTTCTGCCTTCGACCTCTCCCAGTTCCCACTCATTTGCGATATGGGTGGTAAGTACAGCCAGCGCTTTGCCATCTTCTTCACATGTTGGGCCAATGGGCTGGATGGGTTCTTAGCTTCTCTTACAAATCTTTTCATCTGCATTTGGAAAAGGAGAAATCGTTAGGAGATTTTTTAAAAAAACACTTTGGGATGTCCATAGTAGACTTTGAGAAATAGTCCTGTTTTAAAGGTGATTAACCATCACTCTGACCTGAAATGGTATAACAGTCAGTGGAGAAATTGGCAGAGGTGTTTGACTGATCATTGACAGATCATTGACTGTTTAATTTAACCTAACTGATTGATAGATTGGGAATTTAATTGATTGATAGATTGGGAATGATCACAGGACCATTGATTTTTAGTAGATTAAGTTATTTGATTGTTTAATTATAGGGATACCTACTAGAAAAAAATGATAGATTGTTTAGCTAACTAACCCATCTGACCAATAGATTGATCAACCGATAATAGAGTGATTAGCCAACTCACATCTGATTGATAGACTGGGACAACTGATTATAGTAAAATAAAGTAGTAAATAGTAAGTAGAATAAGATAGCAAGAAGCAGTAATATAAGTAGTGAAGAGTAAGTAGAACAGGACAGTAAGAAGCAAAATAAGCTAATTGATAGACGGGGACAACTGATTGTAGTATTAAAAAAGTAGTAAACAGTAAGAAGAATAAGATAGTAAGAAGTAGTAAAATAAACAGTAAATAGTAAGTAGAACAAGATAGTAAGAAGCAAAATAAGTTAAATAGTAAGTAGGATAACTTAGTAAGAAGCAAACAGAATAAGTAAAATAAGATAGTAAATAGTAAGTAGAACAAGTAAGAAAGATTGAGACCACCTACTGTAGTAGAATAAAATAGTTAATAGTAAGTAGAATAAGTTAGCAAGAAACAAGTAGAATAAGCAGAATAAGTAGTAAATAATAAGTAGAATAAGCGAGCAGAATAAGCAATTTGATAGACTAACGGACAATAGGAAATCTTCTAGTAACCACACACCCACACTCTACACACTCACAGACAAGGGAAACTTACTAGTAACTCCACACTCCCACACTCTACACTCCTACTCTCACCCCCAACCAAAAAACCACACACATGGATCAAGGAACAGACTCCATTGTGACATGCAGAACATGCTCCATGTACACGCTTATGCCCACAGAAAACCATAACTACACATGCACCAAATGCAAACTAATCAAATTACTAGAAGAAAAAGTAGAAGATCTAGAGAAAAGCCTAAACACCCTGAAACTCAACCAACAAAACAAGAAACCCCAAACCCCACAAAAAGAACACGCACAAAAAGAACACAAAAATGACCAAGCAACTTCCACTTCAGCTAACCCCTCGGAGGAAGAAAGCAGATGGACACATGTCACCAACAGAAAAAAATACAAACCAAACACAAAACCACTGTCCAAACCAACCCACCCAGACCCAACCCCACTGGCTCTAAGCAACCAATACCATGGACTTCCAATAGAAGATAACACACAGACACACAAAAAAGAAACACCAGAAAGAACCCTCAACAGAGCAGCAGCACCAAACACCACAATGACAAAGAAAGAAACTCCTCAAACAACTCCAGGCAAAAAGAAAAGGCGAGTACTGGTAATAGGAGATTCAATCCTCAGAGGAACCGAACCCGCCATCTGTAGACCAGATAACCAATCCAGAGAGGTATGCTGCCTCCCAGGAGCCAAAATCATAGACGTAGCAGAGAAAGTAACTGAAATAATAAAACCCACAGAATATTACCCCCTACTATTACTCCACGTAGGAACAATTGACACAAAAAAGAACTTGAAAGCAATACAGAACGACTATGAGCAACTAGGCAAGAACGTCAAAAACCTAGGTGCGCAAGTAGTCTTCTCATCCATACTACCAACAAGAGGACAACACCCAGCAAGGGAACAAAGAATCCTACAAGTAAACCACTGGCTAAAAGGTTGGTGTCGCCAAAAAAACTTTGGATTTCTGGACCATGGACTGTACTACCTCCAAGATGGACTTTTGGCAAGGGATGGGTTACACCTCACAAAGACTGGGAAGAATGTCTTCGGAAAAAGACTGGCCCAACTTGTCAGGAGGGCTTTAAACTAAAATCACGAGGGGAGGGTGACCAATCTACAGGATCCCTGGGACCCAACTCCAAGAATGGAACCCAAGCAAACAAAACAAACAACAAACCAAAAAGGGATGGGGAAGAAAACAAACTCAAACGCCAAACAAGAGACAAAGAAAGAACACCCACAATCAGGGACAAAGAACTCAAATGCCTCTACACAAATGCACAAAGCCTAGGGAATAAACAGGGTGAACTTGAAATGTTAATGCACGAAGGTACACATGACATAGTTGGAATAACAGAAACTTGGTGGGACGAATCACACGATTGGAACACACAGATAAAAGGATACAAACTCTACAAAAAAACCAGATCACACAAAAAAGGAGGTGGAGTTGCACTGTATATAAAGGACCACTATGTAGCTACAGAGCTACAAGTAACCAAGGAAGAAAACCCATTAGAATGCATATGGGTCAACATAAAAGAAAAAAAGAATGACACAACAATAGGAGTATACTACAGACCACCAAACCAAACAGAAACAATGGACACCCTTTTTACCAACCAGCTAAAGAACATATGCAAGAAAAATAGCATTGTAATAATGGGAGACTTCAACTACCCGGACATCAACTGGAAAACCAACTCAGCACCAAGTGAGAAATCTAACAGATTCCTAACCAGCCTAGCCGACAACTTCATTGTCCAAAAAGTGGAGGAGGGAACTAGAGGGGCAGCCATACTGGATCTAATACTTACAAACAGAGAAGAAACAATAGAAGGAGTCGAAGCTGTGGGAACACTGGGCGAGAGTGACCACATAATACTAAAATTCACCATAACGCAAACACAAATAACTGAACATAACAACACCTATATCCCAGACTTTAAAAAAGCTGACTTCAATAAATTCAGAGAAAACCTGGGAAAGATCTCTTGGATGGAAGTACTAAAGGGTAAAACAACTCAAGAAGCCTGGGAGATCCTGAAAAACACGATCATAAAAGCCCAGAACACCACAATACCGATGAGGAAGAAAAACAAGAAATCCAAAAGGAAACCAGCATGGCTAAACAAAAATCTCACCGATAAACTGAATGAAAAAAAAGATAAATACAAAAAATGGAAAGAGGGGCACATAACCAAGGCAGAGTATCAACAGACAGCCAGAATCTGTAAAGAAACAATCAGGACAGCAAAGGCCCAGAATGAACAAAGACTCGCAACAAAAGTCAAAGACAACAAAAAAAGCTTCTTCCAACACATTAACAACAAGAAAAAAATCAAAGAAACAGTTGGTCCACTAAAGAGAGAAGATGGCAAAGAAGTAACAGACAACACAGACAAAGCAGAGCTACTGAACACATTCTTCGCATCAGTCTTCACACAAAAGGAAACTGCAGCTCAACTACCCAGCAACACAAATATAAAAAACAGATTCGAAGCAAGACTCAACCTAAGCAAAAATACAGTAAGAGATCACCTATCTGAACTTAACGAATACAAAGCACCAGGACCAGACGGATTACATCCCAGAGTCCTAAAAGAACTAGCAGAAGTCATTTCAGAACCACTGCACCACATCTTCCACAAATCCTGGAACACAGGGGAACTACCCGAGGACTGGAAAAGAGCTGACGTGGTCCCCATCTTCAAAAAAGGTAAAAAAACAGACCCAGGAAACTACAGACCAATCAGCCTAACATCAATACCTGGGAAAATACTGGAAAAAATAATTAAAAACCAGATCTCCCATCATCTAAAAACAAACCAAGTAATAACCAACAGTCAACACGGATTTGTTAAGAACAAGTCATGCCAAACCAACCTCATTTCATTCTTCAACACTGTGACCAAATTAGTAGACCAGCGTAATGCAGTAGACATAATATACCTGGACTTTAGCAAAGCATTTGACAAAGTAGACCACAACCTACTCCTTCATAAGCTAGAAAAAAGCGGGATAGACAGCTACACAACCAGATGGATTAACAATTGGCTGACCAACCGTACCCAGCGAGTAGTCCTCAATGGCTCTAAGTCCACATGGAGAGAAGTAAACAGTGGGGTACCACAAGGTTCCGTCCTAGGCCCAGTACTCTTCAATATCTTTATAAATGACCTAGATGAGGGAATAGCAGGAGAACTAACCAAATTTGCAGATGACACCAAGCTGGCGGGAGTAGCAAACACACCAGAGGACAGACTCAAAATCCAGAGGGACCTCGACAGACTCGAACACTGGGCCCAAACCAATAAAATGAAATTTAACACAGAGAAAAGTAAAATTCTGCACCTAGGCAAGAAGAATCAAAAATACACATACAAACTAGGCGAAACCACACTCAATAGCAGCGATTGCGAAAGGGATCTCGGAGTCCTGGTAGACAGCCAACTGAATATGAGCCAGCAGTGTGCAGCAGCAGCCAAAAAGGCCAACACAGTCCTGAACTGCATAAATAGAGGGATACAATCAAGGACCAGAGAGGTACTTGTACCACTCTATAAAGCCATGGTCAGACCACACCTAGAGTACTGCATCCAGTTTTGGTCACCACACTACAAAAAAGACATTGAAACCCTAGAGAAAGTGCAGAGGAGAGCAACCAGGATGATAAAGGGTCTGGAAAATAAAACATACGAAGAGCGGTTGCAGGAACTGAGCTTGGCCAGTCTGGCGAAGAGAAGGACCAGGGGTGACATGATAGCAGTGTTTCAATACTTGAGGGGCTGCCACAGAGAGGAGGGGGTCAGGCTGTTCTCTATTGCACCAGAAAGCCAAACAAGGAATAATGGATGGAAGCTGACCAAGGAGAGATTCAACCTGGAAGTGAGGAGAAACTTTCTGACAGTGAGAGCGATCAACCAGTGGAACAGCTTGCCAGCAGAGGTCGTGAGAGCCCCAACACTTGCGACCTTCAAGGAGAGACTGGACTGCCATCTGTCTCAAATGGTGTAGGAACTTCTGCTTGAGCAGGGGGTTGGACTAGATGACCTACAAGGTCCCTTCCAACTCTAATAATAAATCTAAACAAAAGAGGAGACAGTTCTGAAAAGAAAACAGTCATCCCCTTCTCCCCTTTTCCAGTGCTGAGCAAAGATGGGAAGGAACTGAAATCAGAGAATAGCAGGCTGATGAATAAAGGACCCTTAAACTGGATTTGCTTGGGGACATTTGGGGGATGCAAGAGATCATGAATGAAGATGAGGTGGGATTTGGTGCCCTTTGAGATGATGTTCAGTTTTTGTCCATTCAATCTGCATCAAATGCCAATGTTTTTGTTCTGCATTTAAGGAAACACTGGTGGATTAGCTAAGGAATTGATTTCACTCTACCCAAAATGCACTGTGACCATTTTTGATCTCCCTGAAGTAGTGGAAGCCTCCAAGAACCATTGTTTGTCTTCAGAAGAGACCCGAATCACTTTCCATGCAGGTAAAAGATGCGATGTTCCTTGTGGGTTGAACTCATGTCTTGCTAAGCACAAGAAACTTTCATAGACAGACTGGATTCTGTGATTTTTAAAGAGAGAACATGGTGCTAAATGAGATTTTACTTTTGTAGGTGATTTTTTTAAAGATCCCATTCCTGAAGTGGACCTGTACATTTTGGCCAGGATTCTGCATGACTGGTCTGACGAGAGATGTTTGCAGCTGCTACATAAAGTGTACCAGGCCTGCAAACCTGGTAGGTGTTCTTTAATCATATGTAGCGCTTACCCTCGTAAGGGTCACTGGAGTCTGGGTTCTCCTGGCCTTTGTGTGGCTGTCAGTCCACCCTGGTCCCTCTTTGATGCACCTCTACTTGCCAGGGTCACGCGATGGGGTGGTGGTCAGCCTCCTCTCAGCAGGCAGGTCATGTGATGGGGTGGTATTCAGTTGGCTGGTTGGAGCTTCTTCCACTTTCTCTCTCTTCACTCTCTTTTGAACTGCCCGCTCTCCTTCCATGGCCTCTGCTCCTTCGTTGTTTCCTCTGCTTGCCTCCTTTCACTCAAACTCTTCTCTTCCTCAGGCTTGCATCACAGGAGCCTATCCTATCCTATCCTATCCTATCCTATCCTACCCTACCCTACCCTACCCTACCCTACCCTACCCTACCCTACCCTACCCTACCCTATCCTATCCTATCCTATCCTATCCTATCCTATCCTATCCTGCTTGTCCCACAGAAGCCTCTGCTATTCTATCCCCTTATTTCCCTCAGCTTGGCTCACCAACCTCCATTCTTCTCTCCCGCTTTTTCTCCTCCTGCTTCCTCCCAGCCAAGCCTCTCCTTCCTCCCCTTGCACTCCCTCTGTCTCCACCCCTTCCTCCCAAACTATCCTTTTATTCCCTCCTCCCCCTGCTACACATAGAAAGTTAAATCTGCTAAGAAACTCACAAAGTTCATACATGGCTCAAGTTTTGAACTCCCCTAAATCTAGTGTCATTTCAAATTCCCCCTTCCAGTTCTCCTGGGCCTTCAGCTAGCATCTTAGAATAATTTATTCAGCTGCAGTACTGAAAAAGTGTGGTTCCAGAGTGATTCTTCCAGCTATATCTGCTCAATAACCCAAACGGCCTTTGTTGTGCAGATCAGATTCATTCGTATTTTAGTTGCTGTGGTACAAATTAATAAGACCTCTCATTGTGACCCTGTGACTCTTTACTACTTCTTGGCCTCTACTGCCTAGATATATGTTTGCAATCTTTCTACATGATGCAAAAATGACTAAATTGCTAAGTAATAACTTCTTCATGGTAGAAGAATATAATAATAATAACCCCAGTAAGGCACTACCTTGGTGTGGTTGTGGGGCTTGTATGCTATGAGGAAACCAAGAGCTATGCCAAAGGTTCAACCATACTGGATGGTTTCATCAGAGGAGTCAGACAAAGAATGTCACTCCCATAAAAAATATGGTGAGATGTAAATTATAGAAACTTGTACCAGTTCAGTAGTCTCCCAGGTCAGCAAAGACCATGCTAGGTGTTAGAGTCCTTGGACATCTGGTGAAAAATGGGCTATATGACCAGAGGTGGTATTCAATTGGTTCAGACTGGTTTTCCCAAACCAGTAGTGGACATTTTAACTGGTTTGCCGAACCGGCAAATACCACCTCTGGCTGGCCCCGCCCCCAACTGCCCGGTCGCCCGGTCGCCTGGTCGCTGCTCGCTCCTGGCCACCCTCTGCTGCTCACTCCGCCCGCCCAGTCGCCCCACCCACCCCACCCTATATATGTTGCCTTTGCCACATGGCCCAGCTAATCGCCTCACCTCGCCTCCACATCTCGCCCTTCGCCTCGGGTCAGGGGCCCAGGGATGCACCATTCACTGAGGTCCTGAGGCCTCTGCCCACTCGCCATTCACCTCTGCCAGGTCGGGGAATGCACCAGTCCCTGGCTCTGGCCTTCCCTGGGACCTCCGCCTGCATGCCGTCCACTCACCCTCTGCCTCGGGTCAGGGGACATGCCAGTTCCTGGCTCTGGTCTTCCTGGGGCCTCTGCCCACATGCTGCCCACTTACCCTCCACCTCGCTCACCTTTGTCCATGCTTTGGTGAGGGGGGACACTGGACATGGTGAGGCTCAGCCGCCTTTCACAAGAAGCCTCCAGCCGCCAGTAGTTTTTGGCTGCCTTCCGAGCAGCTCCACTGCAACGCCGTCCCTCTGGCCCCCAGCAGGTAATGGGGTGTGCGTGCATGGCTGGTGTGAAGAACAGGGCGGCAACAGGGCAGCGGGACTTCAGGCCTCTTTTTCAGCCTGTAGTTTTCGGTAGTTTTCGGCAGAAGAAGCCTGCAGCCATCGTCTCTTTTTCAGTGCAAGAAGCCTCTTTTTCAGCTTCTCCCACCAAAAAAGAGGTGGCGGCTGCAGGCTTCTTGCACCAAAAACTACCGAAAACTACAGGCCAAAAAAGAGGCCTGAAGTCCCGTCGCTGCCGTCACCACCCTGTTCTTTGCACCGGCTGTGCATGCACACCCCATTGCCTGCTGATGTGCGTGCGCGGTCACACCCCATTGCCAGACCTGGCCAGGAGAACGGCCTGCTGCACCGAAGGGACGGCATTGCAGCGGAGATGCTCGGAAGGCAGCTGCCGCAATCTGTCCCCTTAAGGGGAGGGTGGACCATAATGGGATATACCGCAGGAGCTGCCTTCTGAGCAGCTCTGCTGCAAAGGGACTTGCAGAAAAGTTCGGCCAAGTCTTCTCCTTCTCGGGCATATACACAGAGCATGCACACATCTCACCTTCTGTGAGGAGATGGCGAGTGGGTGAGTCCCTCTGGTGCCGTGAGATGTGTGCCTGTTTGCTCTGTGTGTTTGAGGCCGAGAAGGAGGAGAGAAGCAGCCAGGTTGAATGCTGCGGCAGAGAGAAGCAGCCAGGTTGAACTCTAGAAGACTTGGCTGAACTTTTCTGCCAGTTCTGTGGGCGTGGCTTGGTGGATGTGGCTTGTGGGTATAATGTGACTGAGTGGGTGTGGCCAACTCAATGTCACTCACAGCAAGGTGCCCCCACCTTGCCATGAGTGACGTCGAGTTGGCCATACCCACTCAGTCGCATGACACCCACCAAGCCACACCCACCAAGCCACGCCCACAGAACTGGTAGTAAACAAAATTGAATCCCACCCCTGTTAAGGACTCAGGACTGTTAGCTGAGTAACCAGGACCAGCAGCTGCAGGACTACTGGAAGGAAAAATGTTTACCCGTTGCTAATATACAGTGATTGAAAACAAAGAAATAAAGATGTTGTTACAGGTCAAGTCAAACAAGAATATGATATTTGAAATTAATGCACCAGTTCTGAAAAGAACAACATCCAGAATCAGAAATAACAGACAGAGACTAGTAGATCAACGACAATTTATAATATGAAATAAAGTATTCACAGAAGCTGAATTGGAAGAACTGTGAAAATCTTCCCAGGGCAAAGAAATCAAGAGCCTTTCCAGAAGTAACACAGACAATGCAGGGGTGAAATTTAGCAGGTTCTGACAGGTTCTGGAGAACCGGTAGCGGAAATTTTGAGTAGTTCAGAGAACCGGCAAATACCACCTCTGGCTGGCCCCAGAGTGGGATGGGAATGGAGATTTTGGAGTATCCTTCCCCTGCCACACCCACCAAGCCACGCCCACAGAACCGGTAGGGAAAAATTTTGAATTTCACCCCTGCTATAGAGTCAAACCAGGGGGAGTTGCCAGTAGAGGAAGACAGCACAGCTATAGAATTATTTTCATTTGGAAACCAGGCACCTTCTCTGAGTCAGAAAGAACAAAGTCCTCTAACTAAAGAAGTAGAAGAACTGAAATGAAGAATAACTGGGCATCTAAAACAACGCAAAGACAACAAAATAAGGTTGTCTGTGTTGAAACTTGTTCCAAAGAAACAGCTAGCACAAGCATTTAAAGATGCCAATATCAAATATATGAAACAAACCAACTAATATACAGCACAGTTCCAATTATAATTGAATAGGTCATGTAATCACCACTTATAACCTTCTCAGCCAGCTTCTGACAAGCAAAGTCAATGGAGAAGCCAAATTTGTTTAATGACAGCATGATTCGCTTAACTGCAGTGATACATTTAACAACTCTGGCAATAAATGGGAAAAACTCACTTAATAACTGTCTTGCTTAGCAGCAGAAATTTTGGGCTCAGTTGTGATCATAATTTGAGGACTATCTCAAAGGAATAAAAAAGAGAAATGGCAAGATGAACTGTTTGTTTGTTTGTTTGTTTGTTTGTGAGATTTATATACCGCCTCACAGTGCAAGCACTCTCTAAGCAGTTTACACTAGTAAGCAATGTATATATTTATATTGCCCCCAACAATCTGGGTCCTCATTTTACCTACCTCGGAAGAATGGAAGGCTGAATCAACCTTGAGCCGGTGAGATTTGAACAGCTGAACTGCTGATCACAGTCAGCTAAAGTAGCCTGCAGTATTGCCTCTAACCACTGCGCCACCTCGGCTCTTGTAACTATTACATGGCCATTAAATAAATACACTAAAATAAAAAATATGCAGCAAGACTGTCCAATGGCTAAGACAAGAAATTTTAATAAAGAGACAAAGGGGCTAATTCTGACTGCTCAAGACCTAACCCTTAAGAACAAATGCATTCAAAGCCAGAACTGAGAAGATAGCAATAGACAGCAACTGCCACCTCTGCAAAAAAGGTGAAGAAACAGTGCACTACCTAGTTGGCTGCTGCAAGACTATCACACAGACTGACTACAAATAAAAGCCTGACAAAGTAACAACAATGGTGCATTGGAATATGTGCAAAAAATGCCATTTGCTGCAAGCAATAACTGACCACAAAATAGACAAATAGAAAATGTAGACTTTAAAGTGCTCTGAGATTTTAGAATTCAAACAGAAAGGCACCTACCACATACCATCCCAGACTTAGCAACTGTTGATAAGAAAGACAAAAAAGTATGGATACTGGAGCTTGCAGAACCTGGAGACAACAAAATTGAACAGAAAGACTTACAAAAAATCACACAATACAAAGACCTGCAATTAGAAGTAGAATGAATGTGGCAGATTAAAGCAAAGATAGTATCAATATTAATAGGCACCTTGAGTACAATCCCAAAAGATCTGAAGCACCACTTGAACACCATCGGCATTGACAAAATCACCATAGTCAATTGCAAAAGGAAACTTTACTTGGAAGCTGCTTACATCCTGCGACGATACCTTTAGCACCATCAAATAACAACATATCAAATAACAACATCTGCCTATCCTAAGTCCTTGGTGGATAATAGGTGCATAAAAATGCTTAATCCAGTCTAAACATCTGCTGACTGTGCAGCCAACCACAACAAAAATAATTAGAGAACATTAAGGATGTACAAGTTAAAAAATTGATTAGTTAAGAATACATCCAGAGAGTGAGAAAATTGGTAATGACAATATTGAAAAGTGGAAATACCAGAAAAAACCATCAATACAGGCCCATACACTGCTGGAATTTTAACTGTACATAAGCTGAATTGGACAATTTGGACTGAAAAACAATAAGACTGATGACTATTTACTGTCTTACAACCCCATAATAATGATAGTTATACCTGCCCACAGAAATGAAAGAAGTTTACTTCAAGACAAATAAATTGTCAAAGAAGTAGATGCATAGGCTGATTATACTGTATATGACAGCCAATAACAAGCTTTGATGCAACTTATAAATTGGACCTTTATAACTGGAAACAAAGCATGAATGTTGATAGATTATATTATAATATAATATAAGGAGGAGCAATCACTCAGCGGTTAAAAATGCTGAGCTTGGGACTTCCGGCTGACACCGCGGTGAGATTGGATGTGAGGAGTGTGTCTCTGCGCTCCCACGCCAAGTTCTCCCCATTGGAGGGCTCCAAAAGGAGCTAAAGCCACCCTGCAGGGATGGTGAAGAAAAGAGGGGTGCCCTGCAGGTGACAAAGAGCAGCAACTCTCCTGCCTGACACAGGGCTTCTTCCCTCTCATCCACAACGAGGAGAAGAGCTGGGACAGCCGAGGCAACAAAGAAATGTGCAGGAGTGGTGTAAATGAACAATAACTGGAGCTGGGTGAGAAGATTCTTTTTTTATTTAGATCCTAACCTTAAAAGAAAAAAAAGAAAAAGAGGAAAATCCAGGAAAAGAGACTCTTAGAACTCCTTCTTAAAGCGGTGAACAACCATAGAGGGAAAAATCCTAGACCCGAAAGAAATGAACTAAGGGGAGAAAAGCTAAAGACCTTTTAAACCTTATAAACCATAGAAAATTGGGTTTTTTAATTGGGTAGGTGTTGTTTTGGAAAGGCATTATAAAATGTTGGAACTATTTACTTGAATAGCTGACTTTGCTTTTATAAACTGAACTAAAATTGCATTAATCAATTTATCAAACTTGAAACAACGCTGAAATCTAAGCTGAAGGTGCCATCTACTGGTGAATGGAAAATATACCATACCATAACAACATTCATCTGAACGACTGTGGTGATATTTACTGTTCTATAACTATCTATTTTATGATTACTGGAGACTTTATTGTGAGAATAAGGGAGACTCTTAAGTAAAGTAATGTGACTTTTGATTTGTGGAAGCTGTTTGGACTACTTAAATGAAACTGAGTAATAATCCTGAAATGTAAAGGACTATGATTATTGAACCTTCTGAGGAGCAACTTTGGACTTGAATAATACCATTGTTTTGGGACTATTGAGTAAGAGCGGGACTTACTGAAATAAGACAAGATGTTCCATCAGAGGGAAATGAGTGAGTTTTCAAAAGAAATGGTGTTGATGTTTCAAAGCATTAGGGATACTATGACAAAGAATCACAGAGAGATAAAGAACCTATTGCAAGGCATAAATGGGAAAATAGAAAATATCCTACAACTGATAATGAATGAAGATCAAAGAGTCCAGGAAAGAGAGAAGACAGCAGAAAGAATGGAGGAAAAGATAGAACAGACAAACCAGCAAATAAAAGAAGAAGATGAGAAGGAGAAGATGATAAAGATAATAATGATTTGCTGGTTTGTCTGTTAAAGTACCTTAAGAGATTTTAAAATGAAATCTGATAACTTGGAAGATATTTTTTGAAAGGGAGATAGGGGTTTGGGTGGACACTCTGGAGACGTGGCAGCTTAGGAGGGTAGGGATGGGAGAAATTTTCAGATTGAGTAGTAAAGACACAGATGCTGATAGAGACAAAGATCCAAGAGAGGAGTATGGGAGGCAAGCTAAAAAACAAACAAGAATTGAAGTATTAAAACGGCCAAGAGATGATGGATAGAAAGGAATTATTTCTTCTTTTTTTCTAATATAATGATGGCCTGATTAAAAACTAGAATAGTGATAGAAATAAGAATACACACCTTTATATAAAATAATAGTCAGATGGAAAGATTGGAGGTTGAAAGATAGTATTATTATTGTTGTTGTTGTTAGTCACGAAGTTGTGTCCGATCCATCGCGACCCCATGGACAACATTCCTCCAGGCCTTCCTGTCCTCTACCATCCCCCGGAGTCCATTATATCTCACGCTCACAGTGACTCCATCCAGCCACCTCATTCTCTGTCATCCCCTTCTTCTTTTACCCTCAATCATTCCCAGCATTAGGCTCTTCTCCAGTGAGTCCTTTCTTCTCATTAGGTGGCCAAAGTATTTGAATTTCATCTTCAAGATCTGGCCTTCTAAAGAGCAGTCAGGGTTGATCTCCTCTAGGACTGACCAGTTTGATCGCCTTGCAGTCCAAGGGACTTGCAGGAGTCTCTTCCAGCACCATAGTTCAAAGGCCTCAATTCTTTGGCGCCCAGCCTTCCTTATGGTCCAACTTTAACAGCCATACATTGCAACTGGGAAAACAGCCTTGACTATACGCACTTTTGTCAGCAGGGTGATGTCTCTGCTTTTTAGCATGCTGTCTTGGTTTGCCATAGCTTTCCTCCCCAGGAGCAAGCATCTTTTAATTTCTTGGCTGTAGTCCCCATCTGCGGTGATCTTGGAGCCCAGGAAAATAAAAATGGTATTATTAGGTACGTTTAAATAAGAGGATGATTGGTACTAGAATGGCATATTGTGACTTTGAATAACCAAATAATAAAGGACTATGTCTTAATATAAACAAGTGTATTAACACTAGGATTAGTAATGGAAGCCTGACTAGAAGTTAGAATAGAGGTAGAAATAAGAAATAGGGGGATTATTAGCAGATATAATTTTATTTAATAGAATATAAGTAATAATTAGATGGAAAGATTAGAGGTTGAAAGATGGTATGACTATATACGCTTAATAATATCATTGGCATTAAAATGGAACATTGAAATATTGAATGACTATTCTAAAACAAACACGTATATCAATACTAGGATTATATAAGTTTGATTAATTTATTATTATTGTTGTTGTTGTTGTTGTTGTTGTTGTTGTTGTTATTATTATTATTATTATTATTATTATTATTATTATTATTATTATTATTATTATTATTATTATTATTATTATTATTATTATTATTATTATTATTATTATTATTATTATTATTATTATTATTGCTGTTTGTATCAAAATGAATTATACCCAGAAGCCACACTGTTCATGTATTGATATTGATGTATATTTAAAAATAAAATAAAAAATAAAAAATTCTGAGCTTGTTACCTGGAAAGCTGACAGCCAGAGTTTGAAACCTGAGTGCCACGCAATGGTGTGAGCTCCTGTTACTTGCCCCAGCTCCTGCCAACCCAGCAGTTCAAAAGCATGCAAATGCAACTAGATAATTAGATACCACTTCAATGGGAATGTAACAGCATTCTATGCAGCTCAGTGTACAGTCATACTGGCCATATGGCCATGGAAGTGTCTTTGCACAACGCTTGGCTTCCTTGGCTAGGAAACAGAGATGAGCACTGCCCTAGAGTCAGACACAACTGGACAGGGGAAACCTTTACCTTTATAACCTTTACCGCCTTCTCCAACATACCTCCCTAATACCGATTAGAGCCCACAGAGTTAGTCTGCTGGTGGTCCCATCAGCCAAACAATGTCGGCTGGCGGGCCCACAAACGAGGGCCTTCTCTGTGGCAGCACCGGCTCTCTGGAATACACTATCCCCCGAGATCCGCATTATTCCCACCCTGCCAGCCTTCAGAAAAGCACTAAAAACATGGCTTTGTTGACAGGCCTGGGGCCAATGATTTTAATATAACGCCGAGCACTCTTGGCCCCATGAATGAATTATTGTATGGGTTTTTAAATTGTTGCTTTTAATGTTTTTTAATGTTTTAATAATCATTGTTTTTAATGCTTTTTATATTTATTGTTGCATGTAAATTTTTATTGTTGTGAGCCGCCCAGAGTCTCTGTGGAGTATACAAATACTCCAGCATACAAATGCGACCAATAAATAAATATAAATAAATAATGTAATGTAATGAAACACAAACAGAATTTTGGCAAGGAAAAGCTTTACATGGTCAATTTCTAGAAAAGATTGAGGAAAGCCTTGGAGACTACTGTACTTAAAATATCTGCAAATTGACAAACTATCCAAGAACAACAACAACAACAACAACAACAACAAATTGGTCTGTATTGTCTATTGGCAAGAATAAATATAACATATTTGAAAGAAGGATTCATAACATAAAATTTGGGTATTTTCAAAATATTATGTAATGTTCATTGGGCTGTTGAAATAAGTACTATAGCAGCATTTTCTCATCTATAAATATATATTTTGAAATATATTTTGTAACAGGTGGTGGTGTCTTAATAGTGGAAGTGCTTCTTGATGAAGACAGAAGAGGGCCTTTAATTGCCCACATCCACTCCTTGTTAATGTTGCTCTACACTGAAGGGAGAGAACGATCAACAACTGAGTTTAATCTGCTTCTCCGCAAAGCTGGTTTCCAAGAAGTTGAGTTAAAGAAAGGAAACCTCTCTCATATTATTCTAGGAAGAAAATAATGTTGCCCCTGATTCCTTCCTATTAAATGTTTAAGACAAAATTGCAGAATCAAAGTCTTGGTTTGTTAATTATAGATATATTCTATTATTTTTCCATGTCTTGTTGCTTGTATCCTTACGATTTATATTAATATTGTTTCCTGATTGCTTATTTGTACCCTATGACAATCATTAAGTGTTGTACCTTATGATTCTTGACAAACGTATCTTTTCTTTTATGTACACTGAGAGCATATGCACCAAAGACAAATTCCTTGTGTGTCCAATCACACTTGGCCAATAAAGAATTCTATTCTATTCTATTCTATTCTATTCTATTCTATTCTATCCTATCCTATCCTATCCTATCCTATCCTATCCTATCCTATCCTATCCTATCCTTTTCTTATCACAAAATGGTTTCACCATAACTAGGGATCCCTGATCATGGCTGCAAAAATCCTGAGAACCAATTCTGGGCAATAAACAGATAAATGAAACTCTTATGATATGACAAAAATTAATCTCCTTATAGATCTTTAGTTCTTCCCATCCTTACATACAAAGGCAATCTTCTTATACACATTGAACAAATAACAAGAGTACAAGAGAAAATCTGAAGGGTCCAGATCAGGACTCTAACCCACACATATTGCTTTGCTAATTCAATATTGATAGCTCCTCTAAAAAGCAATTAAGCACTAGAAATTCTGCAACACACAGAATGCAATAGCTGTTCCACCACCGTTCTTGATGGTTGGTATGATATGTTTCTGCTTATATGCTGTATTTGGTTTTCACCAAACGTGGCATTATGCATTATGGACAGACATATCCACTTTGTCTCCTCTGTCCAAAGAAAAATGGCCCAGGAGTCTGGTGATTTGTTCAGATGGAACTTTGCAAATCCAAGCCATGCTGCCATTTTCTTTTTAGAGAGAAGAGACTTTCTTCTGGCAACCCTTTCAAACAAACCATACTTGTTCAGCCTTTTTCTAATTGTAGAAAACTGTCATGAACTTTAACATTTAACATGCTAATTGAGGCCTGTAGAGCAGGGTAGGGTTCCCAAATTTTTTACTACCACTCTGTGGACGTGGTTTATTTTGTGGGTGTGGCTTGATGGTCATGTGACTGGGTGGGAGTGGCTTGTTGACCATGTGGCTGGGTGGGAGTGGCTTGCATGTGACCAGCTGGGGGTTGCTTGGTGATCATGTGACTGGGTGGTCCTGTGACTGGGTGGGCGTGGCCAACTTGACGTCACTCACGTCAAGGGTTAGCGTTAGGGTTAGGGTTAGGGTGCCTGGCCTCTCCTCGCCTCAAGGGCCTCAATGAGATACAATTTCCCTATCTATTTACTACTACTGAACATCCAAAATATACTATTTAATCCTATGTAATGTGTACATACATATTACACACAGGCACAAATATACATTATCTACTATATATACAGCATGTGTATGTACACACACACACACACACACACACACACAGAGAGAGAGAGAGAGAGAGAGAGAGAGAGAGAGAGAGAGAGAGAGAGAGAGAGAGAGAGAGAGAGAGAGAGAGAGAGAGAGAGAGCTCTTCTAAAACTATACACATTCAACCTCACTTACTGCATTTGGAAAAACAAACCCAGAGTCCACTTTCTGCCACACATTTAACCATAACTTCTGTACATTAGAACATTACACATACCTTCAGATGTACTTTCCTAGCTTGCACATCACTGTTAGAGCCAGGAATTGTCATGGATTGAGTAAAATGAGGTGAAACTCATTTAACAACGCTCTTGCTTAGCAACCAAAATTTTGGGCTCAATTGTGGTCCTAAGTTTTTCTTTCTTTTTTTCTTTCTTTCTTTCTTTCTTTCTTTCTTTCTTTCTTTCTTTCTTTCTTTCTTTCTTTCTTTCTTTCTTTCTTTCTTTCTTTCTTTCTTTCTTCCTTCCTTCCTTCCTTCCTTCCTTCCTTCCTTCCTTCCTTCCTTCCTTCCTTTCTTTCTTTCCTTTCCTTCTTTCCTTTCCTTTCTTTCCCTTCCATTTCCTCCCATCCCCTCTCTTCCCCCTTTCCTTCTTTCCTTTCCTTTCCTTTCCTTTTCTTTCCTTCCCCTCCCCCTTTCCTTTCCTCTGTTCCATTCCTTTCCTCCTTTCCTAACCCCAAACACAGGGATCTTCAAACTTGACAGCTTTAAGACTTGTGGACTTCAACTCCCAGAATTCCTCCTCCAGTCATGCTAGCTCAGGAATGGGAGTTGAAGTCCACAAGTCTTAAACTTGCCAAGTTTGAAGACCCTTGCACCCCTAACCCTTAACCCAGGGGTCTTCAAACTTCACAGCTTTAAGACTAGTGGACTTCAAATCCCAGAATTCATCCTCCAGTCATGCTAGCTCAGGAATGGGAGTTGAAATCCACAAGTCTTAAACTTCCAAGTTTGAAGACTCTTTAAAAAAAACCATTTAAAGACCATTTAAAAAAAAGTTCTAACCTGTCAGGCAGCTCGCTTGTGGCAGCAACGACGGCGGAGGCTCCTCAGGCGTGCCTTCTCCCCTCCCCAGCGGCTTCGCCTTTCTCTGCACATGGTGGGAAAGGGCTTGGAGAGGAGCCCAGGGGGAGGGTGCAGAAGAGAGCATGGAATGGGGGGATCCATCCTCCCCAATCCTGATCAAGCAGTCCTACCAGGGGCATGATCCCTGTGGTTCTCCAGCCAGGAAACTTCATAATGGGAAGAGTGGGGGGAAACCCCTCTGACCGCGAAGCCCAAACTGGGCGACAGGAGCTGAAGCAGCTTTCCAAAAGCAAGGTTTTTGGAATTGGGACTGCTTGAAAAGATTGGGGAGGATGGATCCCCCATTCCATGCTCTCTTCCCCCCTGCCTGGGCTCCCCTCCTAGCCCTTCCCCACCATACGTGGAGAAAGGCAAAGCAGCCAATGGGGGAAATGGGGGGAAGGTATAGGGTGGGAGGTTCCTCCATGGCGCAGGCTCCACTCAACCCTGTTCCATTCCTTTCCTTTAATCCTTCTTTCCTTTCCCCTTTCCTTTCCTCCTCCTTTCCTTTCCTCCTCCTTCTTTCCTTTCCTTCCCTTCCCTTTCCTTCCTCTTTCTTTCTTTCTTTCTTTCTTTCTTTCTTTCTTTCTTTCTTTCTTTCTTTCTTTCTTTCTTTCTTTCTTTCTTTCTTTCTTTCTTCCTCTTTCTTTCACTTGGTAATGGGAGAAGGAATAAAGTGGTCTGGTAGGGTAGACGGCCCAGGATAATTGCCAGGGAAAGCTGCTGTAGGGAGGGGGCAAATGAAGAAAGCTCCTGCTGCCCGTTTCCCCTCCCCTCAGCACCCCGAGAAGCCTGGAATGTGCAAAATCGCCTGGGATCACCGTTGCGCATTCGTGGCTTCTCGGACTGCTGGAGGAGAATGGAGATAGCTCCTGCTGCCCGTTTCCCCTCCCCTCAGCACCCCGAGAAACCTGGAATGTGCAAAATTGCCTGGGATCATCATCACACATTCGTGGCTCTTTCAGAGTCTCACGCGCTCCCTCAGCCATCCTACTTGGACTCACTGTGGGGTAGGAAGGCAGTGCAAGCGCAGTGCTGGCTGCTCGGCTTCTGGGCATGCGCAGAAGAATTTTTTTTAATTAAAACTTTTTTTAAAAAATGGCGGCACCCAGGGACCGGCAACCGACTGTGATGTCACCAGCCGGTCGCCATCGGTGCGGTAGAGTGGACCGCACCGGTAGGAACCCACCACTGCTGTAGAGTCTGAGACGAAACTCTTGGATTTTTTGCAATTTCTCTGAGAATTGCACGATCTGACCTTGGGATATATTTGCTAGGACATCCACTCCTAGGAAGATTGATAACTGTCTTGAATGTTTTTCACTTGAGAATCTTCCTCATTGTAGAACAATGGGCTTTAAATTGTTTCAAAATGGCCTTATAAGCCTTCCCAGATTGATGAGCAGCAACAGTTGCTTCTCTAAGAGCGTTGCTGATAGATCTTTACCATTTGGCATTCTGTTAACACATACAATACCTCAATGCTGGAAACCAGCAAACTCCTAAACTTTGGCTTTGATAGAGGTAGTCACACTTGCTGATGATCAATTAATCAAGGGCACTTGATTAGCAGCATCTGGCTGCTACTTAGCCTCTTCTCAGTGGTGAAATCCTCCCGGTTCTGTCCAGCATGCACGAGTAGGTAGCAGCGGCGGCGCGTGGTTTGGAAAACCGGTAGCAGCGGCAGCACGAGGCTTCGCCCACCTGCCTGGACGTCAGTTACTTCCTAGTTTTAACCCTCTGCGTATGCGCAAAGCCTTCTGCACATGTGCAGTGGGTGAAAAATCAGACATGACGTCAGCGCGTGCACTTCCGAACCGGTAGGGAAGGTAAGTATATTTCACCCCTGCTCTTCATGCCTATGAAAGCAGTAAGGGTATACTTAATTTTTCATGCATGGCTTCTCCATTTTGTCTTTATTTTTGTAAAATAAATTATAACATGCTGTAATATGTCATGTGTTGCTGTTCATCTAAGATTGTATTTACCTACTTACGAACTTCCGGTTGGGCCATTGGGCCATTTTTCACCCTCCCCAGCCTTCAGGAGGCTTTCCTGAAGCCTGGGGAGGGTGAAAATGTCCCAATGGCGCAACCGGAAGTTTGTTTCTGAACTTCCGGTTGGGCCGTTGGGTCCGTTTTTTGCCATCCACAGGCTCCGGATGCTTTCCTGAAGCCTGGGGAAGGTGAAAATGACCTCCTCCCGCCCTCCAGAAGGCCGAAAATCAGCTGGAATCTATTTTTTGCCATTCACAGGCTTTGGAGCCTTCAGTGAGCCCTGTGTGCATGCACGGGGGGTGTTATGCGCGTATGCACGTGAGGAGGGCATTGCATTATGAGTGCGGGCACACGTGCTATCATGCGTGCCCTTTTGGCACCTGAGCAAAAAAAGGTTCGCCATCTAAATCCATCCCATCCCTAAAAGGATCTAATGATGTTGCAGCAAATATGCTTACCAAGTCAAGAAAAGGAGATCACAAAAGGGACTGGAGAAAACACAGGTTTATTGTATTGCGCAATAGATGGTTCAGAGTATTCACATGCCAAATTCTGAACCCTGGGCAACGCCCAAGGTTGTACTTTTATCCCTTCATACAATCCTAGCCTCTTCCAAGGCATTACATTAAGTTATCCAATAGGTTACAGCAAGCATTATTTCCATAAGCAGAAAAGGAGAAGTATCAACACGTGTTACAGTATCAAGAGTAATTCTAATATCAAAACTTATGTGTTATGCCCTTTCTCCTACACCCCCTTTGCTACTCTAAGTAGCCTCTTGCAAAATGTTCCAGTACAGGGGGCAAGTTCACTTAAGTTCTACTAGCAAACAAGTTAACTCCGCAGCTTCTTCTCTGGTAACATTGTACTCTTAACCAGAGCATACAAAACATTTGCTAGACCGATCCTTGAATACAGCTCATCAGTCTGGAACCCACACTTCATATCAGACATAAACACTATTGAGAATGTCCAGCGATACTTCACAAGAAGAGTATTACATTCCTCTGTTCACAACAGAATTCCTTATGAAACCAGACTAGAAATTTTGGGACTTCAAAACTTAGAACTCCACTGCCTTCAATCTGACCTAAGTGTAGCTCACAAAATTATCCGCCTCAATGTCCTAGCCGTTAACGACTATTTCAGCTTCAACCGCAATAATACACGAGCTCATAATAGATACAAACTTAATGTAAACGGCTCCAGACTTGATTGCAAAAAATTCGACTTCAACAACAGAGTTGTCAACGCCTGGAACACTTTACCTGACTCAGTAGTTTCTTCCCCAAACCCCAAAAACTTCAACCTCTTATTATCTACCATTGACCTCACCCCCATTCCTAAGAGGTTTCTCCATTTTTTTTCATCTTCTTCTTTAAATGGAATTACACCAGCTTTGCCAAGGTCTTTAGAGAAATCTATAGTATCTGAAAATTAGACCGTGCAATAGTCAAGAAAAAGGAGGTTGAAAAAAAGCAGATGGCAAATATGACTATTCTCTTTACCTAACTTGATTTTTAGAATTTGCCCATCCTGTAGCTAAATTAATATTTAATCTGAAAAATAAGTTTCTTTTTTAATGCCCAATAATAAATCCTTTTAAATTTTCTATACTGTATGCATATAATAATTATTGCAATAATAGTATTTTAAGTTTATTTGAATACCAGTATATTAAGTCTTGGGTTCCACATCTTTTAAATCCTTTTTTCAAGCTTAACTTTCTATTTTTAAACATTTGTTCTGAAACTAGGTGCTTTGTTTCATGCTCTTCTCAACACAACCCACCCATCTTTCTATATTCTAATAAATCTCTAAACGTTAGCATTTTCTAATTCTTTGAAATTTTCTTTGCATAGCTTTCTTAAAGAGATGTATTTTTTACTATTGTCAGAAGAATAATTTGGGGTTCCAAGTCGAGTCGGGATTGTGCAAGAGTAAATAAAAATGAGATCCAGACAGCTGTGAGGAAAGGAGAAATATTTATTCCCAAAAAGCAAAGCTTTGCTTTGAAGACAGCTGCCAACAAATGGGGTTCAGCAACATACTTTTATAGGGGAACATACCTTTATAGGGGAACTTCTTCCCTTGCGTAGAAGTGTTTATGTGCTGATTCTAGGGTGACACTTGAGGGACGTGGGTATGTGTAGGTATGTCATCTATGATGTTTATTCTTGTGTACATGCAAGACCTAATTTAATTAACTCTATTTGTGGTTATAGACCTTATCTTTGATATGTGGCTTAGGTCTGGGTAACTTATTTGGGGATTTGAGGAAGTTTGAGTAAAAGATTTCTCCTCATTTGCTATTTTTACTTGATTAACTTAGCTTCATCTTACTGTCAATTATCTAGTGAATACGCTGATTTCTCAGTCCATTGGAGATTCCATTAATGTTTTAAGGGAAGGTGGAAACAGTACAAAGAATGAAATATATTTTAATATGAAACTTCTGACACTATATAT
This sequence comes from Diadophis punctatus similis, assembly GCA_023053685.1. Taxonomy (NCBI): domain Eukaryota; kingdom Metazoa; phylum Chordata; class Lepidosauria; order Squamata; family Dipsadidae; genus Diadophis; species Diadophis punctatus. Next base: position 16,804,672 of record JALIGW010000013.1, on the reverse strand, counting down.
TTCCCCAATTTCCATATTCTAAAATTTGTTGCACTTAGCTGTACACCTATACTTATCCCTCACTCCTATATATTTTCCTGAAACAAAAGGCCAGTTCTTCTCTTTCTGCCTGTGCCGAGTTCTCCCTGTTGGTGGGCTCCGAAATGAGCCAAAGCCGCCCTGTAGGGGCGGTGAAGCAAAGCGGGGCACCATCTGAGGTCGTGGAGAGTCGCAGCTCTCCTGTCTGACTCAGGGCTCTATTTCCCTCTCAGCCATGGCAAGGAGAAGAGGCAGTCTAAAGATGGCTGCCACAAAGCTGGGACAACTGAGCGACAACTAAGACTGGTGCTGGAGTGAAGTAGGTGAACAGTAACTGGAACTTGGGGAGAGGATTTCTTTTTGCTTATAACCCCAAGAAAGAATTTTGAATTTTTTGCTCAGAATTATCTGTTTAAGTGGCGACTGAGCATTTTGAGGAAAATACCAAACCAGAAGGAAAAGATGTAAAGAGAGAAAAATAATACTTTTTTAAAATATACAGAAAATTGGACTCTTAAACTGGGAAGACATGGTAATGGGAAGGCATTTTAAAATGCTGGAATCATTTACTTAAAAAACTTATCCTGCTTTTTTAATTGAATTATAACTAAAATAATGATTGACTACTGGCAATACTGAAATTTTGATGGAGAACGCCATCTGTTGACGAAAGGGAAATATACAAGTCTGGGACTACTTATATGAAGGACTGTGAAAATATTTACTGGATTATATCTAACTACCCCATGACTACTGGAGACTCAAATATAATAACAAGGAAGTTATTTAACTAAAGTTAAGTAACTTTAGTTATGGTCGAAGATTGAATCTGTAAAGGGGACATAAAGAGACTTTTGATAACTTCTGGGACTATTTAAACAGAATTGATTGTTTACCTATGGGATATAAAGAACTGTGATTAGTCTACTCCTTGAAGGGAAACTTCAGGATGGAATATATGGTTCTTGTACTACCGGATAAAAGGTGGACATTTAAAAACAAAATAAGATGCTTCATAAGGAAGAAATGAGTGGAACTGTGAAGGAGATGGCATTGCTTTTCCAAAATACAAAGGACATTGTGTAGAAAGGATTTAAGGCAGTGGTTCTCAACCTTCCTAATGCCGTGACCTGCCGCTGCCATTTGGGTTCTTTTACCCTCTGCACATGAGCAAAGCGTTGTGTACATGCGCAGAGGGTAAAAGAACCCAAATGGCAGTGTCCCGGCGAAGTTTCCCGACCCCTGTGAAAGGGTCGTTCGACCCCCAAAGGGGTCGCAACCCCCAGGTTGAGAACCGCTGATTTTAAAAGATTATAGAAAAATGGAAAATACTATACAAGGGATGATGAGTAAAGACCAAGATGCTCAGGAAAAGGAGGAGCCATCAGAAGAAGTGGAGGGAAGGATTGACCTGGAGAACCAGAGAACAAAATAAAATGACAATAATGAGATAATAATGAAAATAACAGTGACTGATGAAGTAAACCAGGGGGAAAATACTTTAAGAGAGCTGAAAAGAGAATTGGAGATGCAGGAAGATACTTTTGAAAGGGAGATAGGGGCATGGGCAGAAATTTTCAAAACTAGGCAGTGGAAGAGGGTAAAGATGGGAGAAATACTTAGAGTGAATAGTCAAGAAGTAGATGCAGACAGAAGTAGATGTAAGAAAGGAATATGGGAGGCAAGTCAAAAAAAGAAAAAAAGCATAGCAATTACAGTACTGAAGCGATCAAGAGACGATGGATAAATGATTTTTCTCTTTTGTTGTTGCTTTGATTTGATTTGCTATCTCTTTCTCTTTCTTCCCTTTTTTAGGTAGGTGACACGATTAGAATTAGGAAGGATATAAAGAAAACATCTTTTAATAAAAGGGCGACATGATTAAATGTTAGAAAAAGACATAGAAATAAAAGAAAGTGTATATATTTTCATATAATAAAATAAAAGTAATAACAAGAGAAAACATGGAATAATTAAATAATGATAGACTATAACCCAATATAAATGTGTATTATTATTAGAAATATATAAATTGGTTGAATGTAATAATTATGATTAATACTGCTAGCTTTGTTTGTATTGGAATGTATGACACCCAGGAGCCACACTGTTCATGCATTGCTATATATATGTAAAATTTAAAAAAATTAAAAACTTTGGAGGGGGAAAGAACTGGCTTGGCAGGTCGATTAAGCAATTCCTGGAAACACACGTGCTCTGCAGATATATACACCTTTCTCTGACTTCTTTTCCTTTGCTTGAAACTGAGGTTTATCCTGAGCATCTCATGAAAGACTGATTTGGAATCTCTTCTGCTCAGCTGTCCTGTGGGTAAGACTTCATTCACTAAACTCAGCACTTCATGTCTGTGATGCATGGACTGTAGTATCTGTAAGAGGCTACTAACCTCAGATTTTCTATCCAGAATTCTACGGCTTTTCCTTTGTACGGAATTACCCCAGCTTTGCCAAAGTCATTAGAGAAAGGATCTACAATTAGACTGTGTAATAATCAAGAAAAAGTAGGTGGGAAAAAGCAGATGGCAATTAAGGCTATTCTTTCTACCTAACATAATTTCTAGAATTTCCCTGTCTTGATTTGTATAGATAGGTTAATATTTAAAATGAAAAATAATTCTGACTTTTAGAGTTTCTATAGTGTATGCATATAATTATTGCAATAATAATATTTTAAGTTTATTTTGATATATTAAATCTTAGGTACAGCATGTTCTAAATCCCACTCTAGAGCTTAAAGTTCTATTTTTAAACATTTGTTCTGAAACTAGGTGTTTAGTTTCATGCTATTTTCCCTAGATTGTGTTTATTGCTTGCCATTCTTGAAAAGTTCTTGAAAACTTTCATCTTAGAAAGGCTACTCCATCCTGCAAATTTATACTTTTTAGAGCTATGTCATATTTTTCTTAAGGTGTGCCAGCCAGAGCTGCATATAAGCACACACGTTCCTCATTTACTCCTATTCCTTGTTTCCTGGTTTTCAGGTCACTCCATGAGAGCACCTGTCCTCCAATGCCAGGGCAGCTAAAGTATTTTTTTTTCCTTGATCAAAACAGTCAATTTAGTCATCTCGGCTAACTCCATTATTTTTTGTAGCTATTCGTCCATTGTGGGGATCAAAGTGACCTTCCATTTCTCATTTCTACTTTTCATGAGTCACCTGTCCTCTAATGCTAGGGCAGCTAAACTTATTTAGGAGCGATTGCTGAAAGACTTTTGAAGACCTTCTGTGTCCTTGTTTTGTCATTAACAATACTTCATACCCTTTGCCCTGAAACATCTTAAGGGCACCTATATTTTGCAATTTTTACACACAGGAATAACAAGTTTGGCCGAAGAAGTGTCCTTGTGGATCAACGAGAAAAGCCAAGAACAATGAGTTCACTAGAAGAAATTGAAAATATTCAAACATTGTTTACATACCAGCATTCATTTATAACTTTCAAGGTAAGGTGGGTTAATACTTCCAAATATGAACTCTCAACTTTGAAACTGCAAAAGACCTTCCATTTCTCAGCTTAAGAAATCAAAATTAAGTTTATAAAATTTTATTATACCATGATAGGTGTAATAAGGTAAATTCCTTAGTAGTTTTTCATAACATCTTTTTTATTACCAGATGATTATAGCTTACAGAGTTTCCATGTCCTAAGGACTAACGTTGATCTCCATGAATATGTCTCCCAGCCAATTTATTAAATAATCTAGTGACTGTATACTTTCCTGCATGTTTTAACTCTAATCTGGCAACATAATCTATATCTGTCCTATATCTAATATTGCATCTAAGTCTTAAGATTTCCTTTTATTTGATAAATTTTGGTTGAATTTCTTTAAGGAAACTCGGAAAACTAAATGTGGATTTTCAGCAATGTTTACTATAATAATTAGGAGGTTCAACATTTAGTATTGTATTGGTTTAATTAGTATTCATAAAGCATTAAACAATTTTTTAACTCTGCAAATTATTGTGGCAGTAAGAAAGAGGCAGAATCATTATTTTTTTTTCTGCTATAAACTTTGCTTCCCCAATGGAATATATCATATGTAGGATCTTTTTCCCCCCCTCAGCCAGGTAGGATCACATATTCTTTCCTTCAGTTTATTCCCCTCTTGGATATCTCCACTAATAGCATAGAGTACAAAGAAAAACTTGGGGTTTGAATCATAGTGGTATGATGAGACATTTGTCTTTCTGTTCCCCTTTCTTCTCCACCAAGATGCTGCTATTTCTAACTATCTTCCCTTCTGTGGTTGAACACATCACCAGTCATGGTCCTAGAAGCCTTCAAGGCTGAAAAATCCATTCTAGGAAGTGGGGTCCAAGATAAATACATCTGGTTTCCTCAGATCATGGAGAGCATCTTCTCCATAGTGGGCGGAGCGAGCCTCCAAGATTGGGATGATACAATCCAACAGCCAATCAGGACTGAGTCTGACTATATAAAAACTGTACTCCTGTTGAGCACCCCCTCTTTCGACTCAGTCCTGTGTCAAAAAGGATTGTGTCACCCCAACCTTTCTGGTTAACCTTCTAGGTTATCTTCTCCAAATTCATCTGTTCTTCTTCAAGTGAGTCAATTTCCTCCCCGATTTGTCATCTATCGTGAGGGAGGCTACTGCATTATTTGCTGGCTTCCTCCCCCCTGGCCTTTGGGGCTACCCGGGGGTGGTGGTCATTTCTCAACGTCCCCTTGCGGCCTGGCAACTGCACTGTGACCGAGGAATTGCCACAGAAGCCCTGCGCTTGGGTGGCCGCCTGCCAGGGTGGCTCTGCCACTGACCGCGTTTACCGAGTGTGGGCCTGTCAGATCTGTCATCGTCAGGGATTCCGGAGAGCCGCAGAAGCCGAGCGCTTGGGCGGCCCCCCACACTCGATACCCAGCCGAGACCTACCAAGTAGCTGGGTCCTAGGGGATCGTTCCGTCAGTCGCTGTGACTGTTTGATGGCAGCGGGGCTTCGGCGGTGCTACGGAGGGCGCGCAGAACTTCCTGGATGATTCCCGCGCTTCGAGGTGAAGGAAAAATTGAGCCGGCGGCCATTGCTGCATCGGCGGGAACGCCCCCTCCACCGGCTCGCATCTTCTGCCCGGAGACAGCGCTTCCAGGGAGGAGCAGCAGCCCCCACCTTCGCCAGAGTTGCCGCGCATGCGCTCTAGGGGCCGCTCAACAGCTGATTGAGCCTTCCCCGCTGGGCGCGCCTTTCTTTCGCCGTTCCGCCAAGCGCTCGATTGCTAACTTATCCGAGCCACATTAGCCTTGCCCGATGGCCGATAAAAGCGCCAAGTCGGGCAAGAGCAAGGCGAAGTCATCGAGGGACAGCCGAGATACCGGGGAGAGAGCCAGACGCTCGGCCACGCCCCCTCCGGAGCGCAGGGATCGCTCGCCACACAGAGGGGCTTCGGCAGAACGGCCCAAGGGCCAGTCCAAGGCCTCGGGGGGGGATGACCGGAGGGCTAAGGCAGGAGATAAGCCTTCCCCACGGGCCCAATCCCCTCCTCGATCGGTTGCTGGGTCCCGCTCCTCCAGGGAGGCAGCAGCACCTGTGCCTCGCTCCAGACAATCGTCTGGAGCCTTCTCCCTCGACAATCCAGACCTGCGGTTGGGAGGGGGAGACATATGGGAGGACAACAGGACCACAGAGGACAGGCCCCCGAACCATTCTGCAGCCACACCTCCACCCTCAGTGGCAGCACAGTTTAACTCCTCTGAGCTGCAAGCAATGATACAGGCAGCTATCGAACGGGGCATAGAGGCTGGGCTAAAACGCGCTACACCAGCCAGTTCCAGTGGGTCAAGGCATGAGGCCCGTACCACCCCTTCTACCACCCCTAAGGGGACGGGCCGGGCACTGGAAGGGGATCAGGAATCACCATTGGGGTCCCCAGGGTCAGCCTTGGAGGCAGAGGACCAACGGGGCCAGGACCTTGAGCTATCAGAGGACGAGGACGTTGCCCCAGAGACACCAGCGGTGTCCGGCCTCTTTAACCCGGCCTTGTTCAAATCACTGCTCCATAAGGCCAAGGCCAAGGCCAAGGTCCCCTCTGCTGAGCCTAAACCAACTGAGGAAGAGGAAGTGGACCCCCTCTTTGAGGAAACAACCTCCCAAACGGAGGTGATCCCTGCCCCCAAACTATTCGTAGAAGCTGTCTTAAAGCAGTGGCAGAATCCTCAGGCAGGTGTGGTCCCTTCAGCCATAGACAAACGGTATTTTAATGTGGCTCAGGGCATGGCCCAACATATGCCGGTACCACCCATTGACCCACCGATTAAGGCCCTCTACTCGACGGCGCAGATGCCTGGAGATTCTGAAGAACTCCTGCGCCCAGAGGACTGTCGGACGGAGCAGGCATTGCAGCGGGCTCACCAGGCGGCGGCCTGGGCAGTGAAGGCTTCGGCGACGGCTTCATTTTTCTGCCGCACTTCGATCCGCTGGCTAAACGTGCTCCAGGACCACACACCGTCCTCGGATGTTAGAGCCCGACAGGACATAAACAAGCTGATCGCGGCGTCTCAGTTTACATCTGATGCAACGTTGCAGGCCGCCCGCTTCGCCGCCAGGGCCATGGGGTCGGTGGTCGTTGCGCGCCGGATGCACTGGCTGTGGGGCTGGCCGGCTGACACCCGTCATAAGTGGCGCCTCGCCATCGCACCAGTCAAGGGTCAGTCGCTATTTGGGGACGCCTTGGATCCATATCTCGTGGAATCCAAGGACAAGAGGAAGATTCTGCCCAACTGTACACGTAAAGGGCAGAACAAGGCTTCCACCTCAACTGCCCCCGCCGCCACTCCATCATTCCCCCGTCGCAATTTCCGAGCTGCCCCTTATAATCAAGGCAGGAACAACTACAGCGGGAGGCAGAATCAGGGGCAGGATAGACGTAAAGAGACCAACAAGCGGCCTTTTCGGGGGGCAGGTGGTCGCCCCTACCGCCGCTACAGATAAATGAGCCCGGTCCTCCCATTGGGGGTCGCCTGCGCCTCTTTGCCAGGCGATGGGAGGACACTACCACCGATGCTTGGGTTCGCGAGACCGTGTCATCTGGTCTCGCCCTGGATTTCATCTCCACCCCCCCGGGATTCTTTCTGAGGTGCCCCCAGTCCTCTAATCCCCGGAAACGGTCACTCATGCTGACCGCCATCCAGCACCTTCTGGACATTGATGCCATCAAGCGGGTGCCGGAGGACCAGTGGGGTCAGGGCTTCTATTCCATCTTGTTCCTCGTTGAGAAGTCCTCGGGCGGGTGGAGAGCTGTCCTAAATCTCAAGCGACTTAATAAATATTTGAGATATAAAAAGTTTAAAATGCATACACTGCAGTCCATTCTTGGTGGGATCCGGGAGGGGGACCTCATGTCCTCGATAGACCTTACTAAGGCCTACTTACATATTCCTATACGTCCGGCTCACCAGCAGTACTTGCGTTTTTGTTACCGTACACAGCATTACCAATATACCGCCCTACCCTTCGGGCTGTCATCGGCCCCGCGGGTGTTTACCAAGATCCTGGCATCCCTTGCAGCATCCCTGCGGTCGCGCCCAGTCCGGGTCCAGTGTTATCTAGACGATATCCTAATTCAATCGTCCACGTACCCACAGGCAGAGCTCGACCTACGAGTCACCTTGGAGGCTCTCAATGACCATGGCTTCTCGGTCAACTTCGAGAAGAGCCAGTTGTCCCCTTCTACCAGGATCTTACATTTGGGGGTGGTCATTGATTCCCGGGAGTGCAGGGTCTACCTTTCCCAGGAGCGCCAGGACGGTTTGGCCGAGCTCGCTCGGCAGGTCCTATGCCAGAGCAGGGTCCCCTTGAGCCTACTGTCTTCCCTCCTGGGAAAGATGGTGTCCGCCATTAAAATCATTCCCTGGGCACAACTACACTCGAGGGATTTACAGTGGTTTATGTTACCCTTTCAGCGGGCACATCAGAGCGCTTCTTCCATCGAGGTCAGCCTTCCAGCTTCCGTCAGGCGATCCCTCCATTGGTGGCGTTCTCCGGCGATCACGAAGGGCTCCTCCTTTCTCGACCTTCCCAGAATCACAGTGACCACCGACGCCAGTCTCCAGGGATGGGGGGCGCACACCCTGGAGCAGGTGACCCAGGGCATGTGGTCAACAACGGAGGCGTCCCTCACTATCAACCATCTGGAGTTGAAGGCGGCGTTTCTGGCGCTCCGTCACTTTCTTCTGGTTCTGGCGGGTCGACATGTCCTCCTGTTGACAGACAACATCACGGCGAAGGCCCACGTCAACAGACAGGGGGGCACGGTGTCTCGTCGGCTGATGGCGGAGGCCAAGGACTTGGGTCTCTGGGCAGAGCGTCATCTCCTCTCCGTCCGAGCGGAACACATCTCCGGGGTATCGAACCGCACGGCGGACTGGCTCAGTCGCCACGAGGTGGACCCGGCGGAGTGGAGCCTACACGACGACCTGTTCCAGGAGATCACCAAAATCTTTGGCCGACCGATCATCGACCTCTTTGCGACATCACAGAACGCGAAACTTCCACGGTACATGTGCCGTTACCGGTCATACGGGGCGGAAGGGGTGGATGCCCTCAGGTGTCCTTGGCCCAGGGGCCTTCTTTATGCCTTCCCCCCCTTCCGCTCCTCCCATGGGTGATCCGCAAGATCCTGGAAGAGGCAGCGGAGGTGATTCTGCTAGCGCCCCACTGGCCGAGGCGGCCCTGGTTCGCGGACCTGCGGTCGCTGTCCACCAGGCCACCGTGGAGAATTCCGCCGACAGGGTCGTCGCTCTCCCAGGGGTCAGTGCGTCATCCGGACCCACTCTGGTTCCAACTGACCGCCTGGCGCTTGAGCGGCGCACCCTGCAATATCGGGGGGTCCCGGAGAACATAATACAAACACTGATGCTCTCCCGCAGGGCGTCCACAACACGCATCTATGACTCCACTTGGAAGATGTTTTGCGTGTGGTGCGAGTCCTGCTCGATTTGCCCCATAGATCTGACAGTAATAAACGTCTTACAATTCATGCAAGCAGGTTTGGACAGAGGTCTGGCGCCTAACACGCTGCGTAGACAGTTGGCGGCCCTATCGACGGTGCTCTCTTGTCCCGGGAAGGAGCAACTAGCCGCGCACTCCCTAATACAGCGCTTCCTCAAGGCGGCTTCGAACATCTCGCCCCCAGTGGTACATAGATACCCAACTTGGGATTTGCTGAGGGTGCTTCAGTCTCTAGCGGATGAACCGTATGAGCCGTTATCTACGGTCTCTCTCCGTCTGCTCTCTCTGAAGGTCTCCTTTCTGGTCGCTATCACCTCAGCTCGGCGGATTTCCGAATTGGCCGCCCTTTCGGTCCGTCCTGGTCTGTGCATATTCTACCCCGATAGGGTCGTACTGCGTCTTGATCCAGGTTTTTTGCCTAAGGTCAATACATACTTTCATAGATCACAGGAGCTCGTACTCCCGGCCTTTGAGGACTCTCAGTCCTCGCCACCACGAGACAGATATCTCGACGTACGGCGGGCCATAGAAGTATATATTTCTCGTACCTCTTCGTTCCGACGCTCGGAGTCACTTTTCGTGGGGTTTTCCGTGGCGTCAATGGGCAAGAAGGCGTCCGCCGCGGTGATCGGCCACTGGATACGAGAGGTCATCGCTGCCACGTATGAACACCAGGGCCTGCCGCGGCCTGCGAGGCTTACGGCCCATTCAACGCGAAGCGCGGCCACAACGGCGGCATGGGCGACCAATGCCTCTATTGAGGAAGTGTGTCAGGCGGCAACGTGGGCATCCCCCGTGCCTTTCGTGCGGCACTACAAGTTGGACGCGTATGCGGCTCGAGACGCGGCATTTGGCCGTCGGGTGTTGCAGTCCATGTTGTCTGCACCGGAGCTGGACGAGTTGTCTTAGTTCCCTCCCAATGGGATTACTGCTTTGGCATGTCCCAATCTTGGAGGCTCGCTCCGCCCACTATGGAGAACGGGGCGTTGTTCCTTACCTGAACGCCCCTTCTCGTAGGGTGGAGCGAGCCTCCAAGTCCCACCTCTGTTGATTGTTCTGGTGGTTAAATTCGATGTTTACAATAAAATTGGTTGGTTAATGTGACACATTGGGTCTGACTCCGTCCTTCGTCTCAAGAGGGGGTGCTCAACAGGAGTACAGTTTTTATATAGTCAGACTCAGTCCTGATTGGCTGTTGGATTGTATCATCCCAATCTTGGAGGCTCGCTCCGCCCTCCGAGAAGGGGCGTTCAGGTAAGGAACAACGCCCCGTTCTATCTCTATCTCCCCCACCCCTCTCTCCCTCCCTCCCTCCCTCCCACCCCTCTCTCTCTGTGTCTATGGGTATAAGTCCATAAATAAGTTGAGCAAAGCCAAAATCTGTACAAGAAAGGGATATTAGTTGTTTTATTCAGCACAGAGAGGATTTGACTCCACAAACGAATGGATCTCTACATAATGCCTTTTCTCCTCCTGTTCAATAGCTGGTGGGGCTGGTTAACATATGTAGGCCAGTGGTGGGTTCCTACAGGTGCGGTCCACTCTATAGTACCGGTAGCGGCCCACTGGTGAAGTCACAGTACAGGTGTGGTCAGTTGCCGATGTCTGGGCGCTGCCATTTTTTTAAAAAAGTGTTTTTTATTTTATTTTTAAATTTTCTTCTGCACATGCCGAGAAGCCGAGCTTCCAGCACTGCGCATGCGCTGCCTTCCTACCCCACAGTGAGTCCAAGCAGGGGAGGATGGCTGAGGGAGCACGTGAGACGCTGAAAGAACGGGCGGCAGGACCTATCTCCATTCCCCTCCCTTCAGCAGTCTGAGAAGCCACGAATGTGCGGTGATGATCCTAGGCATTTTTGCACGTTTGAGGCTTCTCGAGCTGCTGAGGGGAGGGGGAATGGGCGGCAGGACCTATCTCCGTTCCCCTCCCTTCAGCAGTCCGAGAAACCACAAATGCACGGTGATGATCCCAGGCATTTTTGCACATTCGAGGCTTCTCGAGCTGCTGAGGGGAGGGGGAATGGGCGGCAGGAGCCTAGGATCATCGAATGGGAAGAAGCATTCAGGCCGGACGGAGCCTCCTAGAAGAACCGCAGTCTTGCTGCTCCTGCTGCGGGGGGCTGCGTTGCGGGTGGGCAATGCCCCCCTGTTTCTCCGGCTGCTGCCAAACTCCCGAGGCCCACGCCCACCCGGTCACATGGCTGGCAAGCCACACCCACAAAATAAGCCACACCCACAGAGTGGTAGTAAAAAAATTAGGAACCCACCCCTGATGTAGGCCTGCTTGATTTCTTCTTCAGTAAACGACATGAATTGATTTTGGAATTGTCTGGGAGTGAACTGAGGGAACTGCCCAGGGCTTTTGTTCCTGCTCTCTGCTTCTTCTTAGATAATTACAAGTGCCAGTGAGCTGGGTGTCTTTGATCTCCTGAGGGAATCAGGGGAACCACTGTCTTCCACAACCGTTGCTGAGCGCTTGAGCACCAGCCCCATTGGAATGCAGAGGCTGCTGGAGGCTTGTGTGGGGTTAAATCTCCTGACACTGGAATGGAAGGATGGCAAAGGTAATCCTGTGAGAAGCAGGAAGCAACTGTAATGGCCAACAATTATTCCATAATGGTGGGCAATCCATGGCTGCACCTGTGGAGTTTGACAGATCCAAGAGTTTGTAGAAGGGGGGGGGCTTCCAGAAATCATAGGCCAGAAAGCTGTTATGGTGTGTAGTAACTTGGTTTGTGCATGCGTTTGTTAGCATCATACATAATGCTAATACTAATTTAGTCAACAATATAAATACATGTTTGTCAATAAAAACATTATAATTTAGAAATACTCCACTAGCCAATAGGTCTTTGTTTTTAAAAAATATTGATTTAACAATGCAACAGACCTATGGAATTTCATATTGTGTGGAGCCTTCTTTGCTTTAAGGATCAGTTTTGTTCCCCTAAAAATCAGCATGATTTGCACCTGTGATTATATTATTATGACTTTTTTTCTTGCATTCAATTGTGTCTGATGCTCAGAGACTGCCTAGACCAGTGATGGCGAACCTTTTTTTCCTCGGGTGCCGAAATAGTGTGCGTGCGCGCTATTGCACGCGCATGTGTGCCCACACCCATAATTCAAAGCCCCTCACTTGACCCACCCTCCTGCACATGCGTGCACGACCCCCCCACTCCCCCATTTCCCGACTTCCAGTGGGCCCGGTGGGCCCATTTTTCACCCTCCCCAGGCTCCAGAGGCTTTCTTGGAGCTTGGGGAGGGCAAAACCGCTCTCCCTGCCACCCTGGAGGCCCTCCGGAGGCCGAAATCGCCCTCCCAGAGCCTCTGCGTGAGCCAAAAATCAGCTGGCAGGCACGCACATGCGCATTGGAGCTGAGCTAGGGCAACGGCTCGCGTGCCGGCAGATATAGCTCCGCGTGCCACCTGTGGCACCTGTGCCATAGGTTCGCCATCACTGGCCTAGACAGATCCCTGTAGGTTTTGTGGCAAGGTTTTTCAATTGCTTCCTTCCTAGGGCTGAGAGAATGTGTCTAGCCCAAGGTCACCCAGCCGGCTTCATGCCTAACCAGGGACAGGAACTTATACAGGGAGTCCTGAACTTGCAACAGTTCATTTAGTGACCGTTCAAAGTTACTTGTGACTTATGACCATTTTTCACACTAACAACTGTTGCATCCCAATGGTCATGTAATAAAAATTCAGATGCTTGGCAGCTGACTCGTATTTATGATGATTGCAGTGTCCCTGGGTCATGTGATCACCTTTTACGACCTTTTGACAAGCAAAGTCACTGGGGAAGCCTCTTATACTTAACAAAAATGTTATTAACTTACCGAATGCAGCAATTCACTTAACTGTGAGAAGAAAGGTTGTAAAATGAGGTAAAACTCATTTAACAAATATCTCACTTAGCAACAGAAATGTTGGGCTCCATTGTGGTAATTGTACCTGTACAATTGTGTCTGTACTCTCCATGTTTTTAGTCTGATTCCTTAACCATTGAACCAAATTTACTCTCATATTATTGTGATACGATTGGCATAAAAACTGCATAATTTGTTTTTAAAGTAGTTTAAAACAATCATGCAAGTATGCCTGTAGTGACTTGAAAGACAGTTACATACAATGATACCTGTACTTTTTGTTCATTTTTTAGACCTTTATGAAAACACAGACTTTACCTGGTCAAATCAAGCCCAAAGCCTCAGTATTATTCCATGAAGTTCTATTCTGAAGCTGTCACCAGCGGGTCGCTACCGGTTTGGGCTATCCGGTCCAAACCGGGAGGAACCCACCCCTGGTCCACAACCTTTCTGCCTTTGTGGACCGGTGGGAGGTGGGAGAGGGGTAGTTCCGCACAAATGATGGACAGGATTTCAAATGAGTCATGGCCTGATCCTGGGCTGTGCCCCGGGGATTGGGGACCCCTGCTGTAGTGATTTGAAAAACTGTTACATGCAATGATACTCATAATTCTTTTTTCCCCCTTTTTAGATCTTTATGCAAACACAGACTTTACCAATCTCTACCTGATCAAATCAAGTCCAAAGTCTCAGTATTATACTATAAAGTACCTTTCTGAAGTTGTGTATTCATCAATGCAATATTTGCCTGATGCTGTGAGGTAAACAGATCCAGCAGGAGACTAGTAAACTAGAATAAATAAAGAGCATGAAAAGACATCTTAATACCAGAATTATTAGATCATTGTCCACAATAAACTAAGGCATTTCACATTTTGGATGTTGAATATGACATTACCACATTTACTTCCTTAATTGCAATGGCACTGGATCATCATCACTGAATTTACCTGTTTAAATCAAAGGATATTCTTTCTTATTTTCCTTCTTTTAGAAAAGTCAAGCAGTAGGACCATTTTCTATCTATCTGGATTGTTTTAGAGTTTCTTTTCTCTCATTTCAAAACATGGAATTTACACTATTGTTGTAAGATCCTACATAGACACATCCAAATCTTTAATCAAACCTCAATTAATTGGTGTTAATTGTTCAATACCAGCATTGGCAGAATCAGATTGATCATGAATGATCTTATAAAAACTGTAATGAGCTGTATCTGATTGCTCCTTGTGTGGGAGACTGCCACAACTCCCAGATCTATAGAGAACAGTTACCCAAACAGTGAGAAAGAAAGAAAACCTCAGAAGATAATTGATAACATAACAATTTGTTTCATAACAATTGCCAAGAAAACTACAAGAACATCTTCATGTAATCATCATAAGACAAACTGGAACAAAACCCAAACCCTAATTATAAAAGCAAACATTTAGAGTTATGCCATACAGTCATTTCATTAAAATGAATAACTGAGATTAAAGTTTATGACTAACAGATAACTTTTTGCAAACAGGAGGAGTTACTGGCTTGAATGATATTTTAAGGTGTTTGCTATGGGATTTAAAAGTCAAAAGTAGTCAAGTCAAAATGAAAATAGTGGTGTATTTTACGGTAATAACCATTTTTTACTTTTTTAAAAATGATACTTATCCATATTGGCTTTTTTTAATTTGAGATTTCTCCAGATATTTCTCCAGATTGTTTATTGTTTATATATTTATTCTGTAGACTAAGTCAATAACTTTTTAAAAAATAAATGAAAACAGTAATTATTAGATGTCTGCCAATCAAAACAAAATTAATTTTCCTTATAAAAGTAATTTAGTTCATAAGAGGCATGTTTAAGTTAAAGTAAAATGAAAAACAGTAATTGCAAAGAAAAAAATTCAAAGAAAAAACAGCAGAAATCAGGATAAACATAAAACATGTTTGGGTGTTACACAGTTCTTAAAATAGGAAAATGTCAACATATTCCCTGTTACAAGTGCCGGCAGCAGTTAGAACTGGAATTCCCATCACTAAGTGATGCAATCATAAAGTGTGATGTCATGTGATCATGTTGCTTAGTAACTGCAATTCTAGCACTTTGAGTTGCCATCATTATTATGAGGACTGCATAGATCATTAAGCAAAAGCCTCATGTGATCGCGACTTCCAGCTTCCTGCCAGGTTTCCCATTGATTTTGCTTGTAGGAAGCTGACAGGAAACATCAGAAATCATGATCATTACATAGATTGTACAATGTCTGGAACTCCAAGGACCAATCATAAGTACCATTCATTCAATCCATACTTTGAATGTTCGCTAAACAAATTGTCTTAACTTGAGGACTGCCTGTATATCACTCCAATCTTCATCTTATTTGTTAACTACTAGAATGTTGATCCCTGTTCACAACATTGAAACTCTGCAATGAAAGGAACCATTTGACTTTTGCCACCAAATGAGAAGAGAGAAGTTATTGGAAAAGACCCTGATATTGGGAAAGATTGAAGGAAAAAAGGAGAAGGAGATGGCAAAGGATGAGATGGTTAGGTGGTGTCATCGACACAATGAATATGAGTTTGGGCAAAGTCTGGGAGACAATGGAGGACATGAGACCTGGTGTGCGATGGTCCATGCGGTTGCGAAAAGTTGGACAAAATTTAGTGACTGAATTTTGAGCTAATCTGTCCAATGTAAATCTCAAGACAAAAAGTTTGGGTTTGTTTTCCTACAAATCCATTAACAGTGTATTCATAAACCTGTTGAATTAGGATTGCCCCCGAATCTTCTTTTAAACCAAAAATATTAAAATAACTTTTTCCCAAAAAGAAAAACAAAAGACAAAAGATTTGTAACTGTGATTTCCTTAAAAAGGCAGAAGTGCAGAAGTGGGCTGATCTTATTCTGTAAGACATTCAGGACCTACTTCTATGCAGAAGAAAATTCCACAATGATTCTCTTGGGTTTTTTAAAAACTTTTTTTAATTCTTTTAGGAAAGGAGAAAATCAGATTCCATCAATATATGGCTCTCTCTCAAACAAGGCTTTTGAGGTCTTTTACAGGTAACATTTTAATTTTAGAGAATGGTCATTAAATAGAATAATTTTTGTGGGCAACTCATCAATATCAACTCATCTTAACAGTGTCATTATTTTCTTTATCATGTGTTCTTGACCCATCATTAAGAGCTGAGGTGGCGCAGTGGTTAAATGCAGCACTGCAGGCTACTGCTAGTTCAGCAGTTCAGCTGTTCAAATCTCACCAGGCTCAAGGTTGACTCAGCCTTCCATCCTTCTGAGGTCGGTAAAATGAGGATCCAGATTTTTGGGTGCAATATGCTGAACTCTGTAAACCGCTTAGAGAGGGCTGTAAAGCACTATGAAGCGGTATATAAGTCTAAGTGCTATTGCTATTATCACCATATTCAACCTCTCTTTTATGGGTCTGGAATGTTGTAGTGGCACATCTAATTAACCAGGTGTTTCTTTTTAATGTACAAAGCATGATTTGCAGTTAGAGTACCTATATGAGTTTGTTTTGTTTCAGGAACATTATAACATTGTCCATCAAAATGGCAGGACTGTGTCATGTATCACTCGCAGATTTTTCCAAATCCTGATCAGCATCATTTAAAGTGATGCTGTAAAAAGAATCCCTTTAATTCAGACACAGATACATAAAAACGATAGCATTTTATAAAGTTATATTTAGAGATGTTCATTTCAATTCTAGATCAAAGGAAGAGTTACAAAGCTTCTCCAATTTCATGAATGAGCTCTGGCCTGTGGTAGGAAGAGAAGTGCTTTCTGCCTTCGACCTCTCCCAGTTCCCACTCATTTGCGATCTGGGTGGTAAGTACAGCCAGCGCTTTGCCATCTTCTTCACATGTTGGGCCAATGGGCTGGATGGGTTCTTAGCTTCTCTTACAAATCTTTTCATCTGCATTTGGAAAAGGAGAAATCATTAGGAGATTTAAAAAAAAAACACTTTGGGATGTCCATAGCAGACTTTGAGAAATGGTCCTGTTTTAAAGATTGTTTTAAAGATTGTTTTAAAGATTTAAAAACTGTCACTCTGACCTGAAATGGTATAACAGTCAGTGGAGAAATTGGCAGAGGTGTTTGAAAAGAGGAGACAGTTCTGAAAAGAAAACAGTAATCCCCTCCTCCCCTTTTCCAGTGCTGACCAAAGATGGGAAGGAACTGAAATCAGAGAATAGCAGGCTGATGAGTAAAGGACCCTTAAACTGGATTTGCCTGGGGACATTTGGGGGATGCAAGAGATCATGAATGAAGATGAGGTGGGATTTGGTGCCCTTTGAGATGATGTTCAGTTTTTGTCCATTCAATCTGCCTCAAATGACAATGTTTTGGGACCTTTTGTTCTGTATTTAAGGAAACACTGGTGGCTTAGCTAAGGAACTGATTTCACTCTATCCAAAATGCACTGTGACCATTTTTGATCTCCCTGAAGTAGTGGAAGCTTCCAAGAACCATTGTTTGTCTTCAGAAGAGATCCGAATCACTTTCCATGCAGGTAAAAGATGCGAGGTTCCTTGTGGGTTGAACTCACGTCTTGCTAAGCACAAGAAACTTTCACAGGCAGACTGGATTCTGTGGTTTTTAAAGGGAGAACAGATTATTGGAAGACATGGTGCTAAATGAGATTTTACTTTTGTAGGTGATTTTTTTAAAGATCCCTTTCCTGAAGCGGACCTGTACATTTTGGCCAGGATTCTGCATGACTGGTCGGATGAGAGATGTTTGCAGCTGTTACGCAATGTGCACCAGGCCTGCAAACCTGGTAGGTGTTCTTTAATCATAGAAAGTTAAATCTGCTAAGGAACTGGCAAAATTCATACATGGCTCAAGTTTTGAACTCCCCTAAATCGAGTGTCATTTCAAATTCACCATCCAGTTTTCCTGGGCGTACAACTGGCATTATATATATTATAATTATATTATAATATAATTAATCTTATATATTTTATATAAGATTATATATAAGACAGCCAATAACAAACATTGATGCGAGTTAAAAATTGGACTTTGTTGAATGTTCAGGAAACAAAACATCAATATTGATATAATATAGTATTATAATATAATATATTATTATAATATCATAATGTTATAATATATGGGGGAGTGATGGCTCAGCGGTTAAAGACGCTGAGCATGTTATCTGGAAAGCTTACAGCCAGAGTTCAAGGGATGAGGGATGAGCTCCGTTATTTGCTTCAAGTTTTGCCAACCCAGCAGTTCAAAAGCATGCAAATGCAAGTAAATAAATAGACACTACTTCAGTGGGAATGTAACAGTGTTATATGCAACTCAGCGTACAGTCATGCTGGCCACATGACCAGGGACGTTTCTTTGGACAACATTGGCTCTCTTGGCTAAGAAACAGAGATGACCAGCACCCACTAGAGTCAGACACAACTGGACAGGGAAAACCTTTACCTGTATAATATAATGTAATGAAACACAAAAAGAATTTTGTCAAAGAAAAACTTTACATGGTCAATTTCTAGAAAAGATTGAGGGGAAAGCCTTGGCGAATACTCAGAATATCTGTAAATTGACAAAATATGCGAAAACAACCACAATAAATTGGTCTGTGTTATCTATTGGCAGGAATAAATATAACATATTTAAAAGAAGGATTCATAACATGATATTTGGGTATTTTCAAAATATGTAATGTTCACTGCGCTTTTGAAATAAGTACTATATATTTTGAAACAGGTGGTGGTGTCTTAATAGTGGAAATGCTTCTTGATGAAGACAGAAGAGGGCCTTTTGCAGCTCACATCTACTCCTTGTTAATGTTACTCTACACTGAAGGGAGAGAACGGTCAACAACTGAGTTTAATGTGCTTCTCCACAAGGCTGGTTTCCAAGAAGTTGAATTAAGGAAAGGAAACTTCTTTCATGTTATTCTAGGAAGAAAATAATGTTGCCCCGATTCCTTCCTGTTGAATGTTTAAGAGAAAATTGCAGTAATCAAAAACTTGCTTTGTTAATTTCAGGTATATTCTATTCTTTCCATGTCCACAGATTAAATAGCTGATATTTTTCTTATCACAATATGATTTCAACATAACTAGGAATCCCCGACAATGGCTGCAAAACTCCTGAGAACCAATTC
The DNA here is from genome assembly GCA_023053685.1 of Diadophis punctatus similis. Classification (NCBI taxonomy): domain Eukaryota; kingdom Metazoa; phylum Chordata; class Lepidosauria; order Squamata; family Dipsadidae; genus Diadophis; species Diadophis punctatus. The sequence goes on along the minus strand of JALIGW010000013.1, from coordinate 16,785,667 downwards.
TGCGCAATAAAGAGATCAATGAAACTCTTATCATATAGCAAAAATTAATCTCTTTATAGATCTTTAGTTCTTCCCATCTTTACATACCAAGATAAACTTCTTATAAACATTAAATAAACAACAGAGTACAAGAGAAAATCTGAAAGGTCAGGATCAGGATTCTAAGACACACATATTACTTTGCTAATTCAGTATTTTTAGCCCTTCTAAAAAGTAATTAAGCCCTAGAAATTCAGCAACGCACAGTGTAAGGATTGCCTCCCCAACCACATTCAAAGTACGAACTTCTGAGACCGTGTTTCAAAAGGATTCCTTTAATTAGCAGTTGTATGACAATCCATTCATTCAAAGCAAGGTCTAAATGCCTTCAGGCAAGGCAAGCATATTTAACCTTAATGCCCCTCCCCACTAGGCAGGATGCAAGAGTAAATCAATCCACAAAGTGTGAAACTCCTTTCCTGGGATTACAGATGGCTATACGTTCCCAGATCCTTCTGTTCAACTGACTTGCATTGCCCCTCATAAACCCTATCTTAAGATGAGAAGGTTCCCAGGTGTCTAGGATCCGGATATCTGTTATAACCTTTTGATCAAGCAGAACCAACCCCCCCCCTTTCTCCTTTTGAATGGCGGAGTCTGGAGTCTGACACACAGAATGCCATAGGTGCAAACAACATAAATAAATATTAACTGTAGGATTGCAAACCAAGCCACAAGGAAATTAACAATTAGTGCTTGGAACTCAAGGTTTTTAGATAATGACTATGGTAAAATAACAACTTCAGAAACATTATCTCATTCTTTCTACCCTAGTTATGTATTTCAATATATCTGTATTAACCTGATCAGTAATATAACCTTACTAATGCTGTATCCTATTTGCAGTGATTAATTGTAAAGAGGGCTCATAATTTCACCACTATTTCAATTTTTTAATTTTCTATTACTGTCAATAAACTAATTTACATATTGGGTTAGTGCTTTAATTGTGTCCTGGTCTCTGGTTCAAATATATTATACCCCTAGATATTCTCATAAAAGAGCTATTCCATAAACAAATCTCATCCAATATTCCAGTTCTCCAGATACAGCAGCAAGTTCAGAAACACTATGACTTTGTTATAAGACTATTTATTCTCATTCTTTGCTTTCTGATCATAACCAAGTAGCAAACCAGAAAAAAGATAAATGTAATTAGAATTGCCTTGAGTTGGATTCTAGCCTTATGCCAGGTCAAATGAATTTAACTCTGCCAACTGATTTTCCCATTATTTGGGATACTGAATCCCAGTGGTGCGATTCAGCCAGTTCTCTCCGGATCGCGTGAACCAGTAGCGGTGACTGCGGGAGGCTCCGCCCCCCCCGCCCGGACATAACGTGCGAGCAGTGCGCATGCACAGAAGGCCATGTGCATATGCACAGATGAACACTCACATTTGCGAACCAGTAGGGAAGGTAAGTGAATCCCAACTCTGCTTTCCAGTCTATACACTTGAGAATGTTCCAGTCTCAGGTAACTTATTTCTGGGAAAATGTATCAAGTTGATACCTTTACAGCTTTATATAACAGCTGAATGACAGGGATTTAAAGCTATTTAAAGTGACTAGGACTGTATAATATAAAGAACCTGCTTTGATCACATTAATAGATAACCTACATCTAAAAATGGGGTCCTTAGAAATTTTGACTGAACCATATCAAAGGACACCACATGTGATATATGAAGACCTGTGGTACATATAGCAATGACTCATACATTATTTATTTATTTATTTATTTTATTAGTGACATTTATATACCGCCTCACATTAGCTCTAAAGATATTAATTATGACCTTGATGGGCCTTTTTACATGTTGAGTTGCAAGAATTTGGATCTCATTTGTCTGGCACAAGATCAATATGGTTCCCAGGTTTGTTTCCCTCTAATGAGGTCATACAAAGGATGGGATATGATCAGGTGAAAAGGTCTTTGAGGAAGAGAATCCTTGACAAAGGACAGTAGCAAGATATTAGCACCAAGGTAACTTTTTGCCCCAATCTATTGTCAGCCCTTAACAAAATATAGATATCACACAATGACATTGTCTAGATTCAATACTCTCTCTTTAGAAGTCATGAATGGTAAATAAGAAAAAAAATCCTTGTCACAAATGACTTTCCTCCTGTGACTCTCATGGCATAGAGCAGGAGTCCTCAAACTTGGCAACTTTAAGACTTGTGGACTTCAACTTCAACTTATGTTATGATTTTGAATTGTTCTTTATTTACTGTACTGTTCTTATTCATGCTGTATGCCGCCCTGAGTCTCACGGGATTGGGCGGCCTATAAGAACTTTTAATTGAATTAAATTAAATTAAATTAAACTCCCAGAATTCTCCAGCTAGCTATGCTGGCTGGAGAATTCTGGGAGTTGAAGTCCAGAAGTCTTAAAGTTGCCAAGTTTGAAGACCTCTGGCATAGAAGTTGTGCAGCATGTTCTGTTGCATTTTAACACCTTGAACTTTGACAATGTATTAATTTGGCCCCTCATATAAGAACATCCAGGAAAAAATTGGGAGTTCTCTTAACTCCTAGTGAACCATAAGATTACTATTACTCATAAGGTAGGCAAATTTTAGTTGACTGCCATCAAAATGTCTAGTAACGCTGTATCCCTCTAATACCTTCAAATTTTTATCTTCTCCCCCACCAACTCTTTTAAATTCTTTTAATTGTTCTTTTTATCAACTACTATACAACCCAGCATCCATTGTGTCATCATTTTGAAGATACTTCCTTACCTAAACAGATGAAAATAATGCATCCAGGCAGGCAAAAAAGCAGTAAAATCGGAAATGCTTCAGACTTTTTGCTGGCTTCCCCATTGATTTTGGTTGTTGAAAGCTGGCAGGGAGTCTTGGAAATCACAATCATTGACTATGGCTGCCTGGAACAATGTAGTAGTGGCCACAACTTTGCAAATACAACTCGTGTAAAGATCCTTAATATTTGAATGACATGGGAGTAATGGGTCACAGATTTTGTACAAATTCCTTAAGATAGCAGATTTTGATTCAAAACAATTTGCATTAAGATGCTCTGTTTGGGCTTATTGAAGTTTACAAAGAGACAAACAGCTATAAGGGTTTTAATACTATATAAATGGATGTAGAATTCTATATTTACATGCACATATGTACATATGCTGGATAAAGACAATAATAAGGTTTACTGCTACCACTTGGTAACCACACATACAATTAGTTCAGTTCATGGCATTTGAAAACTGCCTTGCAGACTCTTTAACTAACACAATAGTTCCTCCTTTTGCCTCAATCCTCTACTCTTAAAGAGATCGTGAGAAGCTACAATTTTTATTAATGTGGATGTAACAAATATTTACTTTCATCAGCAGGAATAACCTCTATTTTCGTAACAGTGAATTTATTCTCCAAAGAGGCACATTGTTTTCCTTGGCTGAGTCTTTCAGAGGTAAAACAGACCACTCACTGGTCCACACCACAATGCATCCCCCAAGCACATTTATATTTATTTATGTAAGTTATTAGAAAGTCCACCTGATTGCAATTTTTGTCATTGCTAGAGTTTTAAGAGCCGAGGTGGCGCAGTGGTTAAATGCAGCACTGCAGGCTACTGCTAGTTTAGCAGTTCAGCTGTTCAAATCTCACCGGCTCAAGGTTGACTCAGGTCGGTAAAATGAGGACCCAGATTGTTGGGGGCAATATGCTGAACTCTGTAAACCGCTTAGAGAGGGCTGTAAAGCACTATGAAGCGGTATATAAGTCTAAGTGCTATTGCTATTGCTATTGCTATTCTAATAAAATTTGTCACATGCCTTTGTTGGAAGGAAAATCCATCTGGTTCAGTTCCAAGCTAGGAGAAAGACTCTGGAAATAACATGGAGGCTGACTGGAAAGAAAGACTATGTTTATTGATGAACAGAACCACAGTGTACAGTTCTGGGGCAGCTGACCAATTGGTTTAGTTTTTCATGGGCTTATACATTTTACAGCATTTTGTAATCTGGAGGCTTGTTTTGTGTGTTTTTATTATTTGATTGGTTTCACTTGTTTCACAAAGTGTTAGATATCAAGAGCTGCCTATTTTCAACCAGGTCTTCTGTTTAAGTGGGAAAATACCTGGCCTCTGATTGGTTGAGCCAACTGACAGCTCCCTATTTAAGGGCAAGCTGTCAGCCTAGCTCTCTGCTGGATTTGTACATAGTTGTAATAAAGAGCTGTTGCATGAAGCCTTTTTCCAGTCTATTCACTCACCCTATTCAATAACTGGCGACGAGGATGGGATGTGAAGAAGTCTGAAGCAAAAAGAGCTGATGGAAGACAACTAAAAACCAGCCAGGTGGCGACGAGGAACGATGGCCATTTTGCTCATGATGGGTCTTAATTATTAGCTTCCTGAACCTAATCCTGTCAGGCATGTGTAATTGATTTTATCCTTTTATCTATTGCCTCTACCCTGCCTTTTTTAATGGACAGGTATTGTTTCCATTTTTCTCAATGTCCTGTCCTTAATCCCATCACTCTGGAGCTAAAGATGTTTTGTTTGTGAATCAGCACATTATGTGGTGCTGGAGAAGACTCCTGCGAGTCCCTTGGACTGCAAGGTGATCAAACTGATTAGTCCTAGAGGAGATCAACCCTGACTGCTCTTTAGAAGGCCAGATCCTGAAGATGAAACTCAAATACTTTGGCCACCAAATGAGAAGGAAGGACTCACTGGAAAAGAGCCTAATGCTGGGAACGACTGAGGGCAAAAGAAGAAGGGGACGACAGAGAATGAGGTGGCTGGATGGAGTCACTGAAGCAGTAGGCATGAGCTTAAATGGACTCCAGAGGATGGTAGAGAACAGGAAGTCCTGGAGGAACGTTGTCCATGGGGTTGCGATGAGTCGGACATGACTTTGCAACTAACAACAACAAAGGCACATTAAGAAATACTGGGGGCTGCTTTCTAAGACTGGGGGCTGTTTTCTGCCTCTAAGAACATGTTTCTCCATTTCTCCTTTAGGGAAATATAATATTCTGCTTCTTTTAATATTTCCCAAAATATTTCATTCTTAAAGGGGGGGCTTCCCACACCTTCCCATAACACTTTTCTTTTCTTTTTCTTTCTTTCTTTCTTTCTTTCTTTCTTTCTTTCTTTCTTTCTTTCTTTCTTTCTTTCTTTTTTTTGTTAATTCTGGATTCCTCATTCCTTCCCCATTTTTCCTTTTCTGCTGGTGACCAAGCATGACCTGAATTCTTGGCCCTGGAAAAGGTTCTCAGTATTTATTCCTCAACTGGAGTAAATCAAGGAGAATTGCTAATTGAGTCACCATTGTCATTTTGTCTGTTGGGAATAAGAATCTGGCTACGGATCTTCATCTGCTCCTTATGTACCTTTAGATCCATTTGCATGCTATTCTTTCCCACAAAGATCATGCTGATATTCAGGAAGATCTTAAAGTCACCAATATTTCAGATTCCCACATATAAAACTGCATCATCCCCAATTCCTGCTTTATGAATATGGTATCATTTACTATGCTTCACATTTCCATTTATTTTCCCACCTTTAAATGAGCTTCTGCAGATAGGGAGAAACAGAAATACCTCTGAAAAGTTGAAGCCTTTCTCTGGTTTTTTGCTGCCATCAAGTGGTCAACCAAATGTCTGCAGCCCAGATCTGGGAATGGAAATGATGCATTGTTAGAATACCCTTAGAGTTACCCTTCTAATCCCTCATCTAAGTCATTTATGAAGATATTGAAGAATACTGGGCCTAAGACGGAATCTTGTGGTACCCCACTGCCCACTTCCCTCCATGTAGATGTAGTACCATTAAGGACTACTTGTTGAATATGATTTGTCAGCCAGTTACAGATCCATCTGGTGGTGATGCTGTCTATCTCACATTTTTCTATTTTATCAAGAAGTAGGTTGTGGTCTACTTTGTCGACTGCCTTGCTGAAGTCCAAGTATATTATGTCCACAGCATTTCATTGGTCTACTAATTTAGTCATTTTGTCAAAGAATGAAATAAGATTGGCTTGGCATGATCTGTTTTTAACAACCTGTGCTGGCTACTAGTTATAGCTTTATTTGTTTCTATATGTTCACAGATCTGGTTTTTTAATTATATTTTCCAATATCTGCCCAGGTATTGGTGGTAGTTAGACTGATTGATCTGTAGTTTCCTGGGTCTGGTTTTTTTTTTCCTTTTTTGAAGATGGGAACCACATCAGCTCTTTTCCAATCCTCAGGTAGTTCGCTGGTGCTCTAGGATTTTTTAAAGTTATGATACAATGGTACTGAGATAACATCTGCCAGTTCTGTCAGAACTCTGGGATATAATCCATTAGGTCCCGATGATTTCAGATTCACCATCCAGCTTTTCTGAACCTTAAACTAGCATCTTCAAATAACTAATTCAGCTGCAATGCTGGAATAGCTGTCCTTCCAAAATGATTCAAGCAGTAGCCAGTTTGATCTAGTGATTAAGGCACCAGACTAAAAAACAAGACCGTGAGTTCTAGTCCCAGCTTAGCCATGAAACATGGCTGGGTGACTTTGGGGCCATTCTCTCACTCACTCACCCAAGCCATTTCACAGTGTTGTTCTGGTGGGAAAAATAGGAAAAGAAAGGTCTGTTGGATATGTTTGCAGCCTTGAATTCTTTGCAAAAATAACAAATAAATATAAAGCTACCTCTGCTCTATAAACCAAAGGGCCTGTTGTGTAGCTCTAGTTCATTTGTATTTCAATTTATGTGCTACAAAAGGTGTAATTAATAGGACTTCTCACTAAGTCTTCAAATAGAGGTTGGATACTCTAGGTAGAGTACGGTGTGTACCAGCAAGATCTACTATTTCCAGAATACATTCTGTATTTAGCTTATATGTAAGAGTACATGGGAAGAGATAATTTAGGATTTATGGATTATAGCTGCAGCAAACCGCACACAATCAGCCAAACATTCCCAGTGCTAGACTTAGGTCTGTTAGCATTGGCCTCCATAGAAAAACTAAAATAAAGAAGGAGGAAATTAAAAACTTTTTAGGAAAAAAAAGTCTAAGCCCAATAGATGAGGATAGCAGGGAAATGCTAAATAAAGAAATAACTCAATTGGAGCTGAAACAGGCTGTGATGAAACAAAAACGTAACAAGACCCCAGGGCCAGATGGGATTCCAGGAGACTTTTATAAAGCAACATTTGAAATAGTAGAAGCCTTATTATTAGAGATTTGCAATGATACACTACAGAAGGCGAAATTTCCAGCATCTTGGGATGAAGCTTATATTACTCTGATTCATAAGGAAGATACAGATGCCAAACAAATTAAAAACTATAGACCTATTTCCTTATTAAATGCCGATTACAATTTTTTTATGACGATTATGGCCGAAAGAATGAAAAAAAATTGAATAAAGTTATCCACTCTGATCAAAATGGATTCCTACCATACAGACAAATTAGGAATAACACTAGAATAGTTTTGAACATATTGCAATACTATGAGGTGCATAGCGATAAACAAGTGGCTTTAATATTTTTAGATGCACAGAAGGCCTTCGATAATTTGAATTGAGAATTTTTTAAACAATAAATAAGAATTATGAAATTTGGCTACAAATTCAAAAATATGATTGATGCAATATATACCAAACTGAAGGCTAGAGTAATGATAAACGGAGACTTTACGGAGAAATTTAGTATTTCTAAAGGAGTAAGACAAGGATGTCCGATGTCACCCCTAATTTTCATATTATCAATTGAGATATTATTAAATCAAATTAGATACAATAAAGAAATTAAAGGAACCAAGATAAAAAGAGAAGAATATAAAACCCAGGCATTTGCCGATGACCTGGTATTTTTCTTAGAAGACCCGCTACAATCTGGTATACAATTATTGAATGAAATAGAACAATTTGGAAAATTAGCGGGACTTAAAATTAATAAAGATAAAACAAAAATATTAACCAAAAATTTTACTAAAAATCAGGCAAAAGAGTTAACTCAAAAAACAGGATTACAGATAACAAAAAAAATTAAATATCTAGGAATTTGGCTTACAGCAAGATATTCATCACTTAAGAAAGACAATTACACTATATTACTTCAAAAAACAAAACAGGATTTAGAAAGATGGGGTAAAATGCAATTATCATTAATTGGGAAAATAGCATCAATAAAGATGAATATCTTACCAAGATGGCTGCATTTATTTCAAACAGCACCTATAAATTTAGATAATTTTTTTGGGAGAATTAAACAAAATAATAACCAAATTTATATGGGCAGGGGGAAAGCCAAGAATAAAACTTAAACTTTTACAAGATAGTCGAATTAGGGGTGGCTTTGGACTTCCAGACTTGGAAATATACCATCAATCTGCAATAGTATTATGGATAAAAGAGTGGATAGCTTTAAAAAATGGAAGAATATTAACACTGGAGGGCCATAATCTACAAGAGGGCTGGCATGCCCATCTTTTGGGGGGGGGGAATACTAAACATTCACAATTTCAAAGTCATTCAATAAGAGCTACATTACTACAAATTTGGAGGAAAACTAGAGCCAAACATTATATGAAGATACCAAGATGGTTATCTATAATGGAGGCCATGATCTATCCAAATGTACAAGAAAGGACTAAAATGAGAACTTACGAAGAATTATTGGACAAACACGGCAAATTAAAGACTAAACAACAATTAGACGAGGAAGGATTCAATATTGACTGGTGGCCCTATTTACAAATTCAAACTAGATTTAAAAAAGATATGGAAGAATTCGGCATAGACAAAGAGCAGAAAGTAATAGATAAAATTTTATTAGGAACAGATAACAAATTTATATCCAAAATGTATAACTATTTATTAAAAGTTGATAGGGAGGAAGAGATTGTAAAGAATAACATGATAGCATGGGCCAAAAATTTTGAATGCACTATTCAGCTAGATGATTGGGAGAAACTATGGACAAAAAATTACAAATTGACTATGTCAGTATCATATAAGGAGAATCTATATAAAATGTATTATCGTTGGCATCTGGCCCCGGCTAGGTTAGCCAAAATATATCCTAACCTCAACCCAAGATGCTGGAAATGTAAATGTGAAAATGGTACATACTACCATATGTGGTGGTCCTGCCCAGAGGCAAAAAGATATTGGAGCAAGATACGATTATGGATCCAAGAAATCCCAAACTCACAAATTGAATTGAAACCAGAGATATTTTTATTGGGAATTATTGGAGGACAATGGACTGAGGAAAATCAATATTTAATAATACATATCTTGATGGCTGCTAGAATCGTTTTCGCACAGACATGGAAATCGGAGAACTGTCCCCCAGAAAATATGATTATAAAAAAAATAATGGAATGCACAGAAATGGCGAAATTGACAATGGAATTACAAGAGCATGAAGAAAAAGAATATTATACAGTATGGGATAAATTGTACACCTGGTTGGAAATTAGAAAAAATAAGTACCATATTTTTCGGAGTATAAGACGCACCGGAGTATAAGACGCACCTTAGTTTTTGGGGAGGAAAATAGGGGAAAACAATCTGCCTACCAGGTATTCATCTGGCTAGCATCCTTAGTCTGGTCAGCTTCAGCACATTATTTTATCTCCTGGTTAGGACTTAAAAAAACCTTCTTCTGAGAGAATAACAATGAAAGAGCCTGCAAGCCGGTAAGAGCTGGGAAGATAGTTAGCACCCGGTTAGGGCTAAAAAAAACACTTATTCAGAGCAGCTTCAGCACATTATTTTATCTCCTGGTTAGGACTTAAAAAAACCTTCTGAGAGAATAACAATGAAAGAGCCTGCAAGCCGGTAAGAGCTGGGAAGATAGTAAGCACCTGGTTAGGGCTAGAAAAAAAACTTACTCGGAGCAAGTAGAGCAATGAAAAAAAATTCTGCAAAGACTTAGGGCTGGAAAAACATTCTTTGGAGAGAGTAACAATGAAAAAGCCTGCAAGGTAAGAGCTGGGAAGATCTGTTAGCACCTAGTTAGGGCTGGAAAAAAAGCTGCATAAGACGCACCCAAATTTTCAGCCACTTTTAGGGAGGAAAAGGTGCGTCTTATACTCCAAAAAATACGGTAAATGTTTATATAAATGTAAATGTAAATGTGAAAACTATTTACAATGTAAAGATGATGGATTAATATATTTAATATTTATAAATAACCAAATAACTGTCGATGTCACAGAAATGAAGAATTTGAATGTATATGTATGTTTTTACAGTTAAAATCCAATAAACTTAAAAAAAACTAAAATCCAGCTGGAGAAGAGCAAAACCCCGGTTAAATAAGTCCAGTTAAGGAGCCATGCCAAAGTGTTCTTAGGGGGAAGGGAAGCAGCAATAGTTAAGGGCAATAAGGCAGCAAGGATAAATGTTTAGCTACAGTCTTGCCCATAGCCCTGGAAGGAAACACTAGCACATCTCTAGAAACTTCAGGGGGGTGTGAGACACACACCCCTCTCAAAGGGAACAGCCAGCAACTGGGGAATGGCATGAGAGTGAACAAGAAACACAATTTTCCTCATAGAATCATGGAACGTGAGCAAAGGTTAAAACTGACTAGTCCAAATACAACTTCTGATAATGCAGAAGGAAGAAGAAACTAAACAAAACTGATAAAGGAGACAATGCCAGGGAGATCCGAGATGGTGCAGTGGTTAAATGCAGCACTGCAGGCTACTGCTAGTTCAGCAGTTCAGCTGTTCAAATCTCACCGGCTCAAGGTTGACTCAGCCTTCCATCCTTCCGAGGTGGGTAAAATGAGGACCCAGATTGTTGGGGGCAATATGCTGAACTCTGTAAACCGCTTAGAGAGGGCTGTAAAGCACTATGAAGCGGTATATAAGTCTAAATGCTATTGCTATCCTGGATGGAAGACAGCACAGAAATCAGAAAGCTAACTACTAGGGGAAAAAAAAGAAAATTATCAGTATCATTTACGTAACAAACTAATATGGTGCCATAATTCTTTTTAAAGTTATATGTTCAAAACATTGTGCAATGTTCATTGGGCTGTTGAAATAAGTAGTAGCACTTTCTCACCTCTAAATAATTGAAACATATTTTGAAACAGGCAGTGCTGTCGTAATAGTGGAATTGCTTCTTGATGAAGACGATGGAGGGGCTTTCACAGCCCACACCTACTCCTTGTTAATGTTGCTCTTCACTGAAGGGAAAGAACAATCAGAAACTGAGTTTAATGTACATTAATACAAAGCTGGTTTCCAAAATGTTGAGTTAAGGGGGGGGGGAAACCCTCTTTCATATTATTCTAAGAAGAAAATAGCATGGTTCCTCTTTCTTTCCTGTTCAACGTTGAAAAGGAAGTTCCAGCAATCAATGTCTTGATTAGTGATTACAGGCAGATTCTATTTCAGCGTTCCCCAACCTTTCTGGTTTCTACCCTTCTTCCAGAGTCTACAAAATATGGATTGGATAAATGAAGAGATGGATTAATAAAGAACAATAAAATGGTGGATTTATGTTTCGTGAGGAGAATAGGTGAGGGTGTCAAGGGTTCACTTTGGCAAGGCAAAGTTAACTGAACATGAACAAAAATGTAAAATTCTGTATCTGGGTTGGAAAAGGAAAAGAAAAGAAAGGGACATGTATACGATAGAGGGGACCTGGTTTGTAATATTACATGTGAAAAGGATGCAAATTAAAATGAGTAGGAATATGGATATGCTTTGAGTTCTTTGTAAAAATAATAAATAAATAAATAAATAAATAAATAAATAAATAAATAAATAAATAAATAAATAAATAAATAAATAAATAAATAAATAAATAAAAAAAAGTAAATAAGTAAGTAAGTAAGTAAGTAAGTAAGTAAGTAAGTAAGTAAGTAAGTAAGTAAGTAAGTAGACAAACAAATAAATATAAAGCTACCTCTGCTCTATAATCTAAAGGGTCTCTGTTGTGAAACTCTGATTCATTTGTATTTTTTAATGATGGTGTTATGAAAGGGGTAACTAATAGCACTTCTGACTGTGTTCCTGGGGCACTTTGCTACTTCCTGACTTCTACTGCCTAGAAATATGTCAGCAATCTTTCTACACTTGCTGTAAAATTGACTGAATTGATGTAATACATAATGAAAGAATATGATAGTAACAAGAGCAACAATAAATTTGTCTGGGTTGACCATTGGCTGGAATGAATATATCATTTCTGAAAGAAGTATTCTTAACATAAATTGGGGTGTGTTCAAAATATTGTGCAATGTTCATTGGGCTGTTGAAATAGGTAGTAGCATTTCTCACCTCTAAATCATTAAAACATATTTTGAACAGGTAGTGCTGTTGTAATAGTGGAATTGCTTCTTCATGAAGACGATGGAGGGGCTTTCACAGCCCACACCTACTCCTTGTTAATGTTGCTCTTCACTGAAGGGAAAGAACAATCAGAAACTGAGTTTAATGTACATTAATACAAAGCTGGTTTCCAAAATGTTGAGTTAAGGGGGAAAAACCCCTCTTTCATGTTATTCTAAGAAGAAAATAGCATGGTTCCTCTTTCTTTCCTGTTCAATGTTGAAAAGGAAGTTCCAGCAATCAATGTCTTGATTAGTGATTACAGGTAGATTCTATTTCAGCGTTCCCCAACCTTTCTGGTTTCTACCCTTCTTCCAGAGTCTACAAAATATGGATTGGCTAAATGAAGAGATGGATTAATAAAGAACAATAAAATGGTGGATTTATGTTTCGTGAGGAGAATAGGTGAGGGTGTCAAGGGTTCACTTTGGCAAGGCAAAGTTAACTGAACATGAACAAAAATGCAAAATTCTGTATCTGGGTTGGAAAAGAAAAGAAAGGGACATGTATACGATAGAGAGGACCTGGTTTGTAATATTACATGTGAAAAGGATGCAAATTAAAATGAGTAGGAATATGGATATGCTTTGAGTTCTTTGTAAAAATAATAAGTAAGTAAGTAAGTAAGTAAGTAAGTAAGTAAGTAAGTAAGTAAGTAAGTAAGTAAGTAAGTAAGTAAGTAAGTAAGTAAGTAAGTAAGCAAGCAAGCAAGCAAGCAAGAAAGCAAGAAAGCAAGAAAGCAAGAAAGCAAGAAAGCAAGTAAGTAAGTAAATAGACAAACAAATAAATATAAAGCTACCTCTGCTCTATAATCCAAAGGGTCTCTGTTGTGAAACTCTGATTCATTTGTATTTTAATGTCAGTGCTATGAAAGGGGTAATTAATAGCACTTCTCACTGTGTTCCTGGGGCACTTTGCTACTTCCTGACTTCTACTGCCTATAAATATGTCAGCAATCTTTCTACACTTGCTGTAAAATTGACTGAATTGATGTAATACATAATAAAAGAATATGATAATAACAAGAGCAACAATAAATTTGTCTGGGTTGACCATTGGCTGGAATGAATATATCATATCTGAAAGAAGTATTCTTAACATAAATTGGGATGTGTTCAAAATATTGTGCAATGTTCATTGGGCTGTTGAAATAAGTAGTAGCATTTCTCACCTCTAAATCATTGAAACATATTTTGAAACAGGTAGTGCTGTTGTAATAGTGGAATTGCTTCTTAATGAAGACAGGAGGGGCTTTCACAGCCCACACCTACTCCTTGTTAATGTTGCTCTTCACTGGAGGGAAAGAACAATCAGCAACTGAGTTGAATGTTCTCCTCTGCAAAGCTGGTTTCCAAGAAGTTGAGTTAAGGAAAGGAAACGTCTTTGATATTATTCTAGGAAGAAAATAGCATTGCCCCTGATTCCTTCCTGTTCCATGTTGAAGAGGAAGTTCCAGCAATCAATGTCATGATTTGTTGATTACAAGTTGATTGTATTCCAGTGTTTCCCCTACCTTTCCGGCTTTGCAGACCGGTGGGGGTGTGTTAGAAAGGATGGTTCTATGCAAGCGGTAGCCACACGTGCCAGCCACTAGTGCAAGTGGAGCTACACATGCGCTCGCCTGCCACTTCCATGGCCTGGTTCCAAATGGGCAACAGCCCAGTACTGGGCTGAGGCTTGGGAGGTGTGTATCTCTTGTTTTATTCTATTCTTCTTCCGGAATATGGATTGGATAGATGAAGAGTTGGGGTTAATAAAGAATAATGGAATGGTACTTTATGTTTTGTGATGAGAAGACATGAAGATGGCAAAGGCTCACTTTGGCAAGGCAAAGTTAACTGGGAAAAAATACAACAGAACTGAATGAAGAAAAATGTAAAAAAAATTCTGGGTCAGAAAAGAAAGAGAAAAGGACATGTATAAGATAGGGGAGACCTGGTTTGTCACTTGCATCCTGTGAAAAGGATGCAAGTTAAAATGAGTCAGCAAAGTCACACAGCTATTAGAAAGGCAAGAACTGCCTTGAGATGCAAGAACTGAAGGGTAGCATCCCAATCATGGAAGGTAATGGTACCACTGTATTCTACCCTGATGAAACTTGGAATATTGTGTCCAGTTCTGGAAAGCCAAATTCAAAGGAACTATAAGAAATTGGAAAAAGCTCAGGATAGCTATTAAGACATTAGGGTATCTGGAAGCCAATGCCTAGAATCAAAAGTTAAAGGATCTGGGTGGATTTGGTCTACAGAATAGATAGAAGTTGTCGAATATGGTCACATACAGGACAGACCTTTTCTCTATAAACCTAGAAAATGGGACCAGAAGTAACAGATTAAAGTAGAACAAAATATGTTCAGGCTGGACACTAGGAGGAATTTCCAGGGTGTAATAGCTGCCAGTCAGTAGGATAAGTTGCCATATGAAATTGTAAATCTTTTTTCTGTGACAGTCTTCAAACTGAGGCTGGATATTATAGGTAGCTGGATTACAGTACATGTTACAGCAAGATCTATTATTTCCAGAATACATTATGTATTTAGCGTATGTGCAAGAGTACCTAGAAAGAGATAATTTAGGATTTATGGACTCTATCTTGCAATTTTGGGCACATTTTAGTGCTCTTTGTTTTAGTTGTGCATATCTACAGCATACCACCCACGTGCTAGGCCTGAGTCTGTTAGCATTGGCCTCCATGGAAAAACTAAAATCCATCTAGAGAAGAGCAAAAGTCCAGTTAAGCAACTCCAGCCAAACAGCCATATCAAAGTGGTCTTAAGGAAGGGAAGGGAAGCAACAGTAGTTAAGACCAATAATAGAGATGGCAGCAAGGATAATTGTAACTCGTCACAGTGTTCCCCATCTCATGGATAACAGCCCTGGAAAGAACCCAGACTAAATTAGCCCTGTCCAAAATATAAATTCTGATAATACAGTGCTATCCCAGGGAAGAAGAAACTACCATATTTTTTGGAGTATAAGACGTACCAGAGTATAAGACGGACCTTAGTTTTGGGGGAGGAAAACAAGTGGGGGGGGGGAATCTGCCTCTGCAGCAAACAGCAAACAGTACAGATGATATACACTGTTTGCTGTGTATTTCTGTGCATGTGTGCCTGATCCATAGAAATAGCAAAGAATTGGAGAAATGTTTCAAAGCATTTATGATATCATGACAAGGAATCACAGGGGGAACTAAAATGTTGAACAACTAAATAACGAAGGCCTACACTTTATCACAAATATGTATAACATCATAATTATATAAGTATGATTTAAATAACAAATAATATTAATACTATCATTACTACTTGTATTTAAATGAATGATACCCAGATGCCTCACTGTTCATGTATTGATATTGATATATACCCCAAAAAATTCATATATGTTGTATTATCAGAATATATATATATATATATATATATATATATATATATATATATATATATATATATATATATATATATATATATATATATATATATACTGTGTACACACACACACACACACACACACACACACACACACACACACACACACACACAAATTCTGATAATACAGTGCTATACCAGGGAAGAAAAAACTAAATATAATTGATAATGGGAAAAATGCAAAGGAAATCCTAGATCAGGGGTGTCAAACTCGATTTCATTGAGGGCCACATCAAGGTTGTGTTTCACCTCGGGGGAGCAGAGTGGGTGTGGCCAGGGTGGACCTGGCCAGAGTAGGCATGGCCAGCTCAATGTCCTGCAGTCCACGCGCAATCCTCCTGGGCTCTGTTTTCAGTTGCGACAGCCTCCAGCAGCCCTCTGCTAGGGAAAACGGAGCCTGGGAGGGCCGCATGCAGCCCTCCCAAGCTCCGTTTTCGCTGGCAGAGGCACTGCGGGCTGGTCCTTCACTGTTTGCAGGACAGCCCTGCGGGCCAGATCTAAGCACCCTGCGGGCTGGATCCAGCCCGCGGGCCTTGAGTTTGACACCCCTATCCTAGATGGAAGACAGTATAAAAGCCTGAAAGCTAACTAGTAGAAAAAGAAAGAAATAATTTAATTAACCTACTATTATTGTGCCATGATTCTTTTTGCATTGAAAACAGATGCTTTCCCAAAATCATATTTTTTATTGCTTGAGGCCCCAGGCCATCCTGACATCTACAGTGAAGAGGTGGCAGGATCAGAATTGTCTTGGCAGGTAAATTAAGCAACTCCTATTCTGCACATATATACCCAATCTCTGACGTCTCTTCCTTTGTCTGAAACTGAGATTTATCCTGAGCATCTCATGAAACTGTCACTTGAGAGACTGACTTGGAATCTCCTCTGTTCAGCTGCCGTGCAGGTAAGTCTTCAGCACTAAACTCAGCACTCCCTATCTGTGAAGCATGGACTGTATTAGCTGTAAGAAGCTACTAATCTAAGATGTTCTATCCAGTTTTTCATGGCTTTTCCTTTATACAGAATATACCACCTTTGCCAAGGACTTTATAGAAATCATTAGCATCTACAAATTAGAACTTGTAATAGTCAGGAAAAAAAGAGGTGGAAAATGGCAAATAAAAATATTCTCTTTACATAACTTGATTTCTAGAATTTCCCATTCTGATTCTAGCTAAGCTAATATTCAATGTGAAAAATAAACCTGATTATTTTTTTTTAAACTCAGTAATAAATGTTTGTACATTTTCTGCAGTGTATGCATATACTAATTATTTCATTAGTAGTATTTCAGGGTTATTTTAATATATTGAGTCTTGGGTACAGGGTCTTTTAAATTCTTCCTTAGAGATTAAGGTACTATTTTTAAATATTTGTTCTATAACTTGTTGGTTAGTTTTTTGCCCTTCTTTACCTCTTCCCCATCTATCCTAATATCTCTCTAAATATAAATATTAGCATTTTCTATTTCTCTGAAATTCACTTTCTATATCATTTTAAAGAAATGTATTTTTTTACTATTTTCCCACTTTCTATATTCTAAAATATGTTGCTCCTTAGTTGTAGACATATACTTAACCCACATTCCTAAAATAAAATGCCAGTTCTTCTTTTCTGCCTTTTCCCTTTACTCATTATTTCCCATTTTCTCAAACAGTTTAAAGGGAAATTCTCTGAATAGTTTTGACACTATTTTTCCCAAGTCACATATGGAGAACCAGGGGACAGACACCCTGAAGGGAGGGGAAAAAAGAAAGCCCTACCTCTTGGGTCCTCCGGAGAAATAAGGTCTGGCAGACATTATGGAATTTATAGATGGAGGGCATTAAAGATGAGAAGCAGTAGTTTAACCTGAACATATAAAGGAAAACTTAAGATGCTTGGCTGGAAATGAAGCTCACTTACCAAATCCCTTTCTGGATTTCCCTTTCTTTCACTGTGTTTGTTTGTGTGGATGGCCCCATATTCTCTCTGGATTGTGTTTATTGGTACCATTCAGTTTTAAAACATTAATCTTAGGGAGGCTACTCCATCCTCCAATATTTTGGAGTGCCCTAATTTACACCTTTTAGAGTTATGCCATATTGAATAGAATAGAATAGTATTTTTATTGGCCAAGTGTGATTGGACACACAAGGAATTTGTCTTGGTGCATATGCATATTTTTCTTATGGTGTGCCAACCAGACCTGCACCCAAGCACACAAGTTGCTCATTTACTCCTATTCCTCATTTCCTGCTTTTCTTTCCTTTTTAATATTTTTTTATTATTTTTATGATATAGCATACAAAGAAAATACAAAAGTAAATAGTAGGGAAAATAGGGAAGGGAAAAGGGAAAAGAAAAGTGAGGGAAAGTGACGGAATAAGAATTTAGAGCTAGAGGTGATAAGATCTTTTTCCCTTGAAAACTAATCCTTGTCAAAATAAAGCCCGACAATGAAGTCTAAGTAATAAACTATTTATTTCAGTAGAAAAGAATATAAAAAACTATAATCCTAATAGCTACATTTCTGCAATCTAAGAATCACGTCCTCCCTCAACAGAGGACAGCAGCAGAAGAGAAAGAAAGAATATAATGGAATATTCTAGATGCGCAGATCACTCATCACATGTCTGCTTTTCTAGGAATGTCTGAGTATCATAGAGTATGGCATATGAGCACAGCTGACAATCAAAATTCACATTGTGACAGAAAGGAAAAGGGAAAGAAAGAAAAGGAGGGAAAGGAAAAAAAGGCATTGACTTCTGATTCCCTTTGGTGTAATAGAATAAGGCATCAACATCAAACCTCAACTTTTTACTTTTGCATAATTGTATTAATTAGCCATTTCTATAACAACAAATCTATCTAATCAAGCACAAAGTCCAGAAGTGGTTTCAAAGTAAAAATAAAAATATTTTTTATATTTTTTCCTTGATCAAAACAGTCAATTTAGCCATCTCGGCTAACTCCATTAGTTTTTGTAGCCATTTGTCCATTGTGGGGATCGAGGTGTCCTTCCATTTCTCGTTTCTACTTTTCATGAGTCACCTGTCCTCTAATGCTGGGGCAGCTAAACTTATTCAGGAGCCATTGCTGAAAGACTTTTGAAGATCTTCTATGTCCTTGTTTTGTCATTAAAAATACTTCATACCCTTTGCCCTGGAACATCTTAAGGACACCTATATTTTGCAATTTTTACCCATAGGAATAACACGTTTGGCCGAAGAAGTGTCCTTTTGGATCAACGAGAGAAGCCAAGAACAATGAGTTCAACAGAAGAAACCAAAACTATTCAAACATTGTTTAAATACCAGCATTCGTTTATAACTTTCAAGGTAAGGTGGGCAATACTTGAAAATATGAAATCTTAACTTTGAAACTACAAAAGACCCTCCATTTCTCAATGATTGTAAAAACAATAGGATCACCAAAGTTTATGTTGTGATGAAATGGTTAGTAATAAATGGCCACAAAATTCTTTCTTGTGTCTTCTGAGCAGATTGGCTTCAGTAGGTTACTTTTCTTGTTCAGATATGGTCTACTTTTGCCAATGAAAAATTAAAATGGGCCCAATTACAGCTGACAAAATGTTATTACACCATGCTTTAGACATGGGTAAATTCCTTAATAGTTTTAATAACAACTTTTGGTTTTTTAATTACATAGACGATTTTAGCTCATGTTTGTTAGAGTTTCCGTGTACTGTTAATCTCTGTGAATAAATCTCCCAGCCAATTTATTAAATAATTTAGTGACTGTATACCTTCCTTCAAAGAGCCAAGGAAAGATACATGCTCCGCTTTACAAGACAAATTAGAAAGACCCACACATGGATTAGGAAACAAACGAAAGCATACAATATCATCAAGAGAGTAAAATAATTGAAATGGAAATGGGCTGATCACATAGCAAGAAGAACTGATGGTAGATGGACCAAAGCAGTCATAGAATGGCTCCCACTTGATAAAAAGTGTTCATGAAATGGATCGATGACACCAGCAAGTATTTGGCAAAAAAAAAAGCTTAGGACTGTATGGGTTGGAAACATGTGGAAAGGGTCTTCATCTTGCAGTGGATAGACAATGGCTAAAATGATGATGATGATTGATGATTATATTGTTATCCTCCTTCATGTTTTTAATGCTAATCTTGTAACAAAATGTATATCTGTTCTATATCTAATATTGCATTTACGTATTGATATTTCCTTTATTTGATAAGTTTTGATTCGATTTCTTTCAGAAAACTTTGAATAGTATGTAGGAAGTTAGCACCTACCCCTCTCATAGAAAAATGAAATATCCTAGGAAATATTAAAAGGCAGAATATATTCTATAGAATAACCCTGGAAACATGCTTTTAAGCAGACAAAAGACTCCTCTTAGAAGCCCCCACTTTTGTCAATGGGCCATTAAGGACTGGGCCCAGCAGCAGTCTTCTACATAACAAAGATTTATCTCCTTCAGTCATAGCCATATTAGGAATTGCCCAAGGCCCTTTCATTCAGCCAAGCCTGGGACAGACAAAAGCCTATAGAGGTGCCACTGCATGGCCTCCTGGGAGCCTGACCACCAATCGGAGTGCATTACATACACAGGAACAGGAAACTAAGAGGTGGGGCCCAACAGAGGTTATAAAACCAAGGGACTCAGCATCTTCCCCTTCCTTTTCTCTTCACCCACATATGGAAGCATGTGATCTACCTTTTCTGTACAGGGGCTCATGCCATGTGCTCCTGTCCACCATATTAAACCTTCTTTCCAAGCAACTTCCATGAATCCAATGTATTTTTCCCCACTTGGAACTGAATTCAGAAGGATATTCCTTACAACAAGTAAATGTGGGGTCTCAACTGTGTTTTCTATAGTAGAAGGGAGGTTCAAAATTTCTTACTGTATTACCTGAGGGTGAGTCAAAACGTAATGCCATTTTCTTTAGGACAGGTATAATTACCAACACAAGAACATGTAGCATACATCAAAATGAAGCTGGTCCTCTGTGGATCACATCCCTACTTCTCAACATAGTTACCATTTATCTCAATAGCAATGTTCCACCTTCGAATGAGAGCATGTATCCCTGCCTCGTAAAATTCTGTTGACTGTTCTTTGAGCCACTTCTTCACTGCAGTTTATCGGCTACGCTCACAGTTCCCACCTTTTCATCATTCAGACGATGGACCCACCTGCATACATTGCTATAATCTAAAGTATTGTCCTCAAAAACATTTTGTAATTGTCTGTGAATGTTCACAGGGGTTTCCCCCTCAGCAACAAGGAATTCAATCACTGCTCTTTGTTTTTGACGCAACTCTAAGGGGGCAGCCATTTTGAATTTTCCTTGTGAGTCTAAAAACCTGAAAAGAAAGAAACAAAATATTTCAGAACGTAATTGATATAATCATTTATAACTGGGAAAAATTTCAGGTATTTTTATCAAAAACTTCACCTGAAATAAAGAAAATGGCATTACTTTTTGATTAATGTAATTACTTATTATTAGTTTAATTACTTTTTAATTATTCTTTTTTAATTGAACAAATTATTGTGATAGTAAGAAAGAGGCAGAATCATTATTTTTTTCTACCATAAAACTTAGTTTCCCCAATGCAATGTATCATATGTAGGATCTGTTTTTTTTCCCCTCAGTCAGGTAGGATCACATATTATTTTCTTCAGTTTTTTTCCCCCACTTGGGTATCTCCCAATAATAGTATAGAATATGTATAAAAAGATGGAGTGTGAATCATAGTGATATATTGTGTTTCTGTTCCCCTTCTTCTTCACCAAGGATGCTCCTCTTTCTGACTACTTTCTGTGGTTGAATATAACTCCAGTTATGCTCCCTACAGGCCTCAAGGCCTCAAGGTTCCTTCTAGGAAGTGGGGTCCAAGATGAATAAATCTGGTTACATCAGATCTTAGAGGAAATCTGCTCTCTCTCTCTCTCTCTCTCTCTCTCTCTCTCTCTCTCTCTCTCTCTCTCTCTCTCTCTCTCTCTCTCTCTCTCTCTCTCTCTCTCTCTCTCTGTGTGTGTGTGTGTGTGTGTGTGTGTGTTGATTTTTCCTGAATAAGCTTGCCTGAATATGTCTATAAATAAGTTGAGCAAAGCTCAGAACTGTACAAGAAAGGAACATTGGTTATTTTATAGGTGTTAGTACAGCCACATTCAGCACAGAGGGGATGCGGCTCAACAAACAAATGCCTCCCTACATAATCCCTTTTCTCCTTTTATTCAATAACTGGGGGCTGGTTAACATGTGTAAGCATGCTGGGTTCCTTCTTCAATAAACAATACGAATAGGTTTTGGGATTGTTGGATGGAACTGAGAGGAATGCCAGAGTTTTTGATCCTGTTTTCCTTTTCTTCATAGGTCATTTCAACTGCCTGTGAGTTGGGCATCTTTGATCTGCTGAGAGAGTCAGGAGAACTTCTGTCCTCCGTGACTTTGGCTGATAACTTGAAGACCAGCCCCATTGGGATGCAGAGGCTGCTGGAGACCTGTGTGGGATTAAAGCTCCTGACACTGGAGTGGAAGGATGGCAAAGGTAATCCTGTGAGAAGCAGGAAGCAACTGGAATGTCCAACAATTGTTCCATAATAGTAGGCAATACATGGCTGCACCTGTGAAGTTTGACAGATCCAAGAGTTTGTAGATTCCAGAAATCACAGGCCAGAAAGCTGTTATGGTGTGTAGTAACTGGGTTTGTGTATGTGTTTGTATGTGTCGAATCCATTATTACTGTCTTTGAGATTTGGTCTAGCCTGCTTCACAACACATTTTTGCTCTTCCCAAAGTTTTATATTAACAGTTGCAAAGACATATAAATCAGAACAACAACCAAAAATGGCATTTTGAGATGGTGCCCCTGCTCTTTTTCAAAACAAAACAAAATCAACTTTGTTTCCAAACTATGAGTGTTACTGTTGTATAATGGGGTTGAACCGATTTCCAAAATAAAATTATATCCAAATCCCCACTCTAATGAAATTTGGGTGGGTGGGTGGGAAACCAGTCATTGCACTTGGCCAAATGACTGGTACACATCTAATAGCCGGCACCTCTTTAAGTCCTGCTAACCACAGCCTTGAATGTATTTCACTAAGAGTCAAAGAGGGTTAGAACAAGAAGTAATGGGTGGAAACTAAACAAGGAGAGAAGTAACTTAGAACTAAGGAGAAATTTCCTGACAGTTAGAACAATTAATCAGTGGAACAGCTTGCCTCCAGAAGTTGTGAATGCTCCAACACTGGAAGTTTTTAAGAAGATGTTGGATAACCATCTGTCTGAAGTAGTGTAGGGTTTCCTGCCTAAGCAGGGGGTTGGACTAGAAGACCTCCAAGGTCCCTTCCAACTCATAGGCCAGAAAGCTGTTGTTGTTGTTGTTGTTGTTGTTGTTGTTGTTGTTATTATTATTATTATTATTATTATTATTATTATTATTATTATTATTATTATTATTATTATTATTATTATTATTATTATTAAACTAAAGGACATGTGTCTTTTTTCCTTTGGTTGCCTCTCATCACTATTCCAGTCTGAAAAAAGTGTTCTCCCTCTTCTCTGAAATAAATTCTTGAGGAGGACCCCTTTTGCTTTCTGGTGCAAATCACAAGGCTTAGAAACAGATCCTGCCCAGCCCCTCTTTCTAAGGTTGTCTTCTCCGATGCCCAGACACTCTCCTTAAGCCCATTCTGTTTGAGTTTTAGACCTGGAGAATCAGCTCTGCAGAGCAAATAGCAGCAAGACCTTGAAGTTGGGTGGCTTCTCTTTTTAAACAATGTCCTGGCTCTCACTGGTCTTTCAGTCTTGCAGGAGACATGAGAAGAGAGCTGTCTTATATGGGATCCATTTTTTAAAAAAATTAGCTCTCCCTACTTCTTCTGCCAGTTCCCAAAATATGTGGCAAGCATGGTAATAGCACAGGGTGAGACCGCATATATACACATGTATATGTGTTTGTGTTCATGTTTTTAATGCACCTTTTTAAATGCCTTGTTTCTTTTCTTTTGTAAAAACTTTTTTCTTTTTGTAGTTACGTATTTTAACTTTTTTAAAAAATAAAAAGCACACTATAATTTACAAATACATTTACTGCACTCCACTGGCCAATAGGTGATTTTAAAAAAATATTTATTTAAAATACAATTGAGCTATAGAATGACATATTGTGTGTATCCTTGTTTGCTTTAAAGATAATCACAAATCAGTTTTATTCCTCTAAAATTCAGGATTATTTGCACCCATCATGCAGCACTTGGAACTCGAATTCAGGCTGTCAGCTTTCAGCTGACAAGCTCAGCATCTTTAATAGCTGAGCCATTGCACCTCCTTTTAGATTACAATTCACAAATACATTTAGTATCTTACACTGGCCAATAGGTGATTTCAAAATATTGATTAACAATGCAACAGACCTATAGAATGTCATATTGTGTATGACATATTCTTTGCTTTAGGGATCAGTTTTATTCCCCTAAAAGTCAGGATTATTTGCACCTGTGATAAAATTATTATGATTCTTTTTTCTTGCATTCAGTTGTGTCTGATGGTCAGAAACTGCCTAGATCAGTGGTTCCCAACCTTCCTAATGCTGCGACCCACGCCCCGCCCCCGCGCCCCCACCGTGACCCACCCCACCACTGCCATTTGGGTTCTTTTACCCTCTGCGCATGCGCAAAGCGTGCTGTGCATGCACAGACGGTAAAATAACCCAAATGGCAGCAGCGGGGTGGAGCATGGTGGGGGCACAGGTTGTGGGGCGCGATATGGCCAGGCTTGTGGCAGTGGGGGGAGGAGCTGAGGGTGCTGGGGCAACCCCTGGGAAATGGTCATTCGACCCCCAAAGGGGTCCCGACCCCCAGGTTGGGAACCGCTGGCCTAGATAGATCCCTGCAGATTTTGTGGCAAAGTTTTTCAGAAGAGCTTTGCCACCACTTCCTTCCTATGGGTAAGAGAAAGTGACTAGTCCAAAGTCACCCACTGACTTTGTGTGTAATGTGGGACAGGAACTTACACTTTCTAATTTTCTAGCCTGGTACCTTAACAATTACACCAAACTGGCTCTCATAACATTGTCATACACTTGACATAAATACAGCATAATTTGTTTTTAAAGAAGTAGTTTAAGGCAATCTTGCAAGTATTACTCTAGTGAATTGAAAGACAGTTACATACAATGATACCTGTAATTTTTGTTTCTTTTTTAGATCTTTATGGAAACACAGACTTTACCAATCTTTACCTGGTCAAATCAAGCCCAAAGTCTCAGTATTATTCCATGAAGTTCTATTCTGAAATTCTATATCCAGCAATGCAACATTTGCCTGATGCTGTGAGGTAAACAGACCCAGCAAGGGACTAGTGAACTAGAATAAATAAAGATAGAGCATGAAAGGGCATCTTATGTTATGTTACTGACCTGATGTTGCTCCTGATTATTTATTTATTATTTATTTATTTATTTATTTATTTATTTATTTATTTATTTATTTATTTATTTATTTATTTATTTATTTATTTATTTATATTTATTTATTTATTTATTTATTTATTTATTTATTTATTTATTTATTTATTTATTTATTTATTTATTATTGGTTCTTCTATGCCGCCCTACTCCCGAGGGACTCAGGGCGGCGTACAACATTATACAAGAACACTAAATAATAAACAACTGTTAAAAACAGGATTAAAAATTTAAAAAGTTAAAAAATATCCAACCAACAGACCTACCGGGGGAGAGCTCAGGTGGAACTAGTCTCACCCCCTGCCTGCAGGAAGAGCCATGTCTTAAAAGCTTTTCGGAAGGCCAGCAGGGTAGGGATGGTTCGGGTCTCTGGGGGAAGTTGGTTCCAGAGCACGGGGCCCCCCACAGAGAAGGCCCTCCCCCTAGGGCCTGCCAGTCGGCATTGTTTGGCATTGTTTGGCAAGCCACGTGGACCAAGACTTGCCCCTGTCACCTCAATGGACTCTGCCCAGCCAGAGTCCAGGTTCGACCGGATCTGAGTGACTTTATCCGACAGAAACTGCGCGAATTCCTCAGCTCTACCTTGCAAGTGTTCCTTGCTCCCCCTTTGGCAAGGAGGGCGTGAGTCACCCTAAACAAGGCGGCTGGGCAAGAATCTGTGGACACAATAAGAGCGGAAAAATGAGACCATTTTGCTGCCCTTATCGCCACTAAATAAGACTTGATGTAGGTTCTTAATAGTTTTCCATCTATTTTAATTGATTCCATTATGAAAAAGCTTTGCACAAGAGATACTGGAACGGAAACCCAAACTCTAATAATAAAAGTAAGAAAAGCCAACTTTTGGAGTTATGCTATGTAGTCATTTCATTAAGATGAAGACTGAGATTAAAGTTTATGACTCATAGGTAACTTTTTGTAAATAGGAGGAGCAATTGACTTGAATAATGTTTTAAGATGTCATGGATTTAACAATATTCAGTTAATTTTTCAAAGAAATATAAACTATGAAAACACTGTTATTTTAATAACATGTTTTTTTAAAAAAATTGATATTAATTCAGGTTATTTATACTGAATGCAAAGTCAATAATTTTAAACAAATACAATTATAATTTATATCAAAACATTAGTAACTATTAGAGGATTCAGCCTATAAAAACAACTTCAGAAGTTTGGTTATAACTGTAATTTAGGCAGGGGTGGGTTCTAACTTACCTCGCTGCCGGTTCTCCCTTCCTTCCGTGCTGCATAGCCACGCCTCATGGGTGGCATGCAATGGCAAAAACTCAAAAAAAAATCCAAAAAACCCCCAGCCAAAAACAAGATGGCGATGCATGCGCAGTGCCGGAAACTCCGCTTCTGCACATGCGCAGAAGAAAAAAAACCGGAAAAAAATTCCCCCAAAAAAATTCAGGAAAAAAAATCAGAAATTTTTTTTTAAAAAAAAAATCGGAATTTTTTTTTTAAAAAAAGATTGCGGCGCCCACGGACCTGCACCGACCAAACCAGTAGGTTGCTACTGGTTCGGGCGAACCTGTCCAAACCGGGAGGAACCCACCTTTGAATTTAGATCACAAGAGGCATATTTATGGTAAGTTAAAATGAAAAGTAGCAGTTGCAAAGGCAAAAATTCAAAGAATAATTTCTAAGCAATAAAAAGTAAAAGAGCAGAAATCAGTATACACGTAAAACTTTTTGGAGTGCTACACAGTTCTAAAAATATGAAAATGTCAACATATTCCTGTTACAGATAATCCTCAAATTCCATAAGCAATTAGGGCTGAATTTTCCATCACTAACTGATGCAATCATAAAGCATGATGTTATAGGACCCTGTGGCTTAGCAATTGTAATTCTAGTAGTCTCAGTTGCCGTCATTATGTGAGGAGTGCACAGACCATTAAGCAAGAGTGTATGTGATCACAATCTACAACTTCCTGCCAGCTTTCCCATTGACTTTGCTTGCAGGAAGCTGACAGGAAACATCCGAAATTATGATCACTGCATAGATTCTGCAATGGCTGGAACTCCGAGGACCAATCATTTAATACTGTTGTAACTTTGAATGGTCGGTAAACAAATGGTTGTAAGCTGAGAACTACTTGTAAAACACTCCAGTCTTCATCAGATAGGCCTCTCCAGACTTGTTTGCCAATTACTAGAATGACCATCTCTGTTCACAACATTGAAACTCTACAATGAAAGCAACCGCTTGACTTAGGAACAGCTCTATTTGACCTAGTCTGGTCCAATGTTTATCTTAAAACAAAAAGATTTGGGGCGATATTTTTTCCCTACAGATCCATCAACAGTGAATTCATAAACTTGAAGAACTGAGACTGCTCCTGAAACTTCCTTTAAACCAAAAAAACATTAAAAGAACCCAACGAACTTCTATACTGCTACCTTTTTAATGAAATTACCAGATTGTACTGAACTGTACTTGAGAAAGTGAAGGAGAACTGGCTTAATAATGAAGTCTTTAGAATAAATTTTGAGCTGTGAAAATACAGTTCAAAATACAGTAGACAGTCAGGATCTATATCTGTGCAAAAAAAAAAAAAATGCCAGGATGATTGCCTTGTTCCTTTCTAACTTTTTAAAAATTCTTCTAGGAAAGGAAAAAATCAGATTTCATCAATATATGGCTCTCCCAATCTT
This sequence comes from Diadophis punctatus similis, assembly GCA_023053685.1. NCBI lineage: Eukaryota > Metazoa > Chordata > Lepidosauria > Squamata > Dipsadidae > Diadophis > Diadophis punctatus. Next base: position 16,757,750 of record JALIGW010000013.1, on the reverse strand, counting down.
TATGACATCATTTACAGGTAATATTAAAATGTTAAAGAATGGTCATTAAATAAATTGTTTCATGGGCAACTGATCAATATGATTAATCTTCACAATTTCAGTGTTTTTTCTGTCATATTCTTTTTTACAATTTTTTTTACTTTATTTAGAAGATTAAAATACAAAATACAAAAGAAAAAAATGCCTTGTTTCCCTGAAAATATGACCCGGTCTTATTTTCTTTTGGGCCCCAAAATAAGTACCAGGTCTTATTTTTTGGGGATGTCTTACCCGCTTACCTTAGGACAGTGATGGCAAACCTATGGCACGTGTGCCACAGGTGGCACGCAGAGCCATATCTGGGGACACGTGAGGTATTCCCTACGTCAGTGCCAGCTGATTTTCGCCCTTCTTTTCGGTCATTTTCGCTTTTCCCAGGCTTCAGGAAAGCCTCCTGAAGCCTGGGGACAGCGAAAAACGGCCCAACGCGACAACCGGAAGTTCAGAAATGAACTTCTGGTTGGGCTGTTTTTCTCAGTCCCCAGGGTTCAGGAAAGCCTCCTAAAGCCTTGGGACGGCGAAAAACAGCCCAATGGCCCAACTGGAAGTTTGGAGGCTTTCCTGAACCCTAGGGAGAATGAAAAACAGTGTAACGGGCCTACCAGAAGTCTGGAGGCTTCAGTGAGGCCTGTGCACATGCACAGGGGGACAGCACGGGGGGATTGTGTGCATGTGCAGGGGAGCAGCGTGGGGGTTGTGCGCATGCTTGGGGAGGGCATTGCATTATGGGTGTGGGCACGCGTGTGCATGCTATCTTGCGTGCGTGTATCCTTTTGGCACCCGAGCCAAAAAAGGTTCGCCATCACTGCCTTAGGACCACCGCAGCCAGGCCTCCCACATGGTGACACCTGTCATACTGTTGCCTGACTTCTTCTATGGCAGTCATCACGCCGGGGTCATCACTTGCAGCAGGACGTCACATGGCATATCGCACTGGTGCCACTGCTCGTGGTAAGAGACTATGTGGCTCATCGCACCAGTGTCGCAGCTCTCAGCAGGAGGCAGCATGGCATATTGTGCCGTAGCATACGCGAGCAGCAACATCGACACGATGAGCCACGTGGCCTCCTGCCATGAGCGGCAGCACTGGCGCAACATGCCACATAGTCTTCTATCACGTGTAGTGACACCGGCGTGATGAGCGGCTGCAGAAGTCAGTCAGTGGCATGACAGGTGTCGGGGCGTGGGAGGTCCTAAGGTAAGCAGGTGCAGGGCGCATTGGGCAACTCCACCCCCCACCCCTCTAGCTTGATTTTTATGCATATGCCTTGCCCCACCTTGTACAACAGATGATGGGATGGAGTGGGTGGGGCTTTACTAGGGCTTATTTTTGGGATAGGGCTTATATTATATTAGGCGCAGGTATAAAAATTGGGCTAGGGCTTGTTTTCAGGTTAGTCATATTTTCGGGGAAACATGGTATTAACAAAATAGAGACAAAATAAAACTAGATAAGAATGTTTAAAAAATCTGAATTAAAAGAACAAAAGACAAGAACACACATTCCCACTAGTTGAACACTGACAATTCTATTGCAACAATAATAACTTCCCCCTTTGCAAAGCAGGTCCAACATTTATAAGCTTCTACATCTATTTGCAACCCAACTGACCTGTCATTCATTACCTATATGAAAGAAAAAAATAGTTAACAGGTTAAACAACAGCGAAGTTAAAGTTCAAGGCACTCTGTTAACAGTCTGTTTTTATAATTTACTCATAGAAAGTCTACACGGTTTCTTATTTACCACAAATCACCCCAAACATTATCTTTGATCTGTCCAGAATCAAATAGCCTCATTTGTTAATTTTATTTATGAAACCTTTCCTTAGGCATCTCATTTCCAAAGTTCGTAGGTTTCTGTTGTAAATACGTCTACAACATCCATTGTTGAAATATTCTCCTTAACAACAGTATAATTCGCTTACCAAGAAAGTCCAGTCCATCCTTTATCAATTCCATTGTCTCAGAATTTCTTATATTTATATTCCTTTCAATCTTTTCTGGCAGGTTTGTATTTACCAAACCAAGTACATTTGATAGCAAAAGATCATTTTTGTCCAGTTGCAAATAAGTCCAACTGTTATTTTCTGCTTTGGAATATTGTCTTGAGTTTGCTTGACTGTTATTATACATAAACTTTTTAATGTTTATATATAAAATAAAACCTGCGAGTTTCAAATAAAGCCTGCAAGTAAGAGAACATTCTTTTTTCAAATGCTTCCCAGAAAATCTTATCTCCTTTTTGAAACATTTGAGAAACCCACTGTTCTTTATTTAAGGACAAGAGAAGCACATCAGGCAAAGCCCAGTGTCCACAAGGAAAGGTTCCCCCCCCCCAAGAATAAAAAATGATTAAAGAAAGAGGAATTTCCCCATCAAAAATCAAGAAACAAATATCAATACTTTTTTTAAAAAGCTAGAAATAGCTAAATTTATAATATAATCCTGTGTAAATGCAAGTCCAATTGGATGGTTTTTACTGCCCCCCCCCCCGAAAAAATATTTTAATCACAAACCTCTTTACGGCTAAAATGAAAGAAGTTTGGAATTTAATAGTAAATAATGAAAGGACAAAAAAAGTTGTAAAGTCCAGCAAGGGGTTATAAAATAGGTTAGAAGTCAACTAGTCATAAATCATAGTAAAGTTTCAAAAAGAGCAATTAAAACTCGACTTGCTTAAGAAAAATGAACAGACTTGCTTAAGAAAAATGAACAGCTGAAGGGAATCGTTGGCAAGAGACCAAACCTTCCGAGATCAAGAATTCTGGCCATACCCTCTTCTTCGTAGGTGTATGATCATCTGAAGGCAGGGGTGGGTTCCAACTTACCTCACTGCCGGTTCGCTCCCTCCCATGCTGCGTGGGCGCGCCTCATGGCGCGCCACATGGACGCGTGCGCACTTCACATGCGCAGTAACAAAAAATCCAAAAAGAAAAAAAAAGCTGAAAAAAAGATGGCAACCGCATGCACAGTGCCGGAACTCGGCTTCTGTGCATGCTCAGAAGGAATTTTTTTTAATTAAAAAAATTCAAAAAAAAGATGGTGGTGCTGACGGACCGGCACCGACCGATCCGGTTTGGTGATGTCATCATGATGTCACCAGCGGATCATTACCAGTTTGGGTGAACCGGTCCAAACTGGGAGGAACCCACCCCTGTCTGAAGGTCATCTTGGGTCTTTCCTTGACTGCCCTTCAAAAAACAGAGAGCAAAGCCACCAAATAACCAACTTTGGGGGCAAAATCAGCTGTCCGTTGCAGGAGACAAAGAACTATGCCATCTCGGGGGAGGAGTCCATATCTCTGTCATATGTTCTTGACCCATCATTATCATCATATTCAACCTCTCTTTTATGGCACTGGCTATTTTTGTGACATATCTAATTGATCAGGCATTTATTTTTAATGTACAAAGCACTAGTCTGCAATTAGAGCAACTATATGAATCTGCTTTGTTTCAAGAACATTATAACATTGTCCATTGAAATGGCAGGACTGTTTCATGTATCACATACAGAGTCTTCCAAATTCTGGTCACCATCATTTATGATCCTGTAAAAAATTCCTTTCATTGAAACATAAACAGATATGTAAAAACAATAACAACAATAGCAGTTTATAAAGTTATATTTAGATATGTTTATTTGGTAGTGTTTATTTTAATTCTAGATCAAAGGAAGAGTTACAAACCTCATCCAGTTTTTTAAATGAGCTCTGGCCTGTGGTAGGAAGAGAAGTGCTTTCTGCCTTTGACCTGTCCCAGTTCCCACTCATTTACGATCTGGGTGGTAAGTATAAAGTGACCAGATTTTTTTTTCTTCAAGCGGGACACCATTGACGGGGGTGGGTTTCTCCATTTGAGTTTTGCCCTCTGCGCATGCGCAGAACGCGCAGAGGGCAAAACAGCAAATGTCGGCGTCCAGGTGAGGTGGGGGGGAGGGGGGGGAGGGGGGACGCGGGAGGCCACTGTACGTCCTACCTACCTGGGACTTTTCCCGGTAGCTTCAGTCGCGTTCCTTGCTAATAGCGCCCAGAGCAGAGCAGCCCCTCCCAGAAGATCGCGAGACGTTATATTTTGGAAGAGGCTGCTCTGCTCTGGGCGCCAATTAGCAAGGAACGCGACTGAAGCTACCGGGAAAAGTCCCAGGTAGGACGCGCGCCCCGTCCCGTCCGCCAGTCCTGCCCCGCCCCCCCAACCCCCAGCGCGAGACGCGCGTCCTACCTGGGACTTTTCCCGGTAGCTTCAGTCGCGTTCCTTGCTAATTAGCGCCCAGAGCAGAGCAGCCCCTCCCAGAAGATAACGTCTCGCGATCTTCTGGGAGGGGCTGCTCTGCTCTGGACGCTATTAGCAAGGAACGCGACTGGAGCTGCTACCGGGAAAAGTCTCAGGTAGGACGCGCGCCCCGCCCTGCCCCGCCCCTTTTGCCGCGGCACACTTAGCATGGCCTCATGGGACAAGTGCAAAGTGGCGCTCCCCCCCCAGGGTTCGCTCTGCCCCGCCCCGCGCCACCCTGTGAATAGAGGGGACTGAATCGGAAGTCTGTCGCTCGGGCGCGCGTCTGGCTGGAGGAAGAAGCGGGGGCTCAAAAATCGGGACTTTTTAAGAGGGCGGGCGGGACGCGGGACAAAGCATTAAAAAGCGGGTCTGTCCCGCCAAAATCGGGACGTCTGGTCACCTTAGGTAAGTACAGCCAGCGCTTTGCCATCTTCTTTACATGTTGGACCAATGGGCTGATTGAGTTATTAAATTCTTTTACAAATCCTTTCATCTGTAATTAGAAAAGGAAAAAACCTTATAGCAAAACCACTATGGGATGTTGATACCAAATTTTGACAAATACCCCCATTTTAAAGTGGATTAACTAATCACTCTGACATGATACTATACAGTGGAGAAATTGGCACAGGCTATTTAAAAAGGGAAGACAGTTCAGAAAACAATTTTTTCCTGACTTTTTGCAGTGCTAGCCAAGATGGAAGGAACTGAAATCAGATAATAGCAGGCTCATGAACAAAGGACCCAAAAACTGGATTTGCTGGGGGAGCATTTGGGGGGTGCAAAAAACCATGACTGAAGATGTTACAGGACTTGGTGCCCTTTGAAATGAAGTTCAGGTTTTTTTTCTGCTCAATCTGTATCAAATATCATTTCTCTGGACATTGTGAATATTCAGTACATCTATCCTAAAGAATTCTCATGGCATTGGAATTCTCAATATGAAAATTGAGAAACAATTGGCTCAATCTCTGTTCTTTTTCACCTGTTAGTACTTGTTTACCATGATATGAAGAGCATATCATATTTGGAAGATGTTTGTCTCATTTTTTAAATTATTAGATTCCAATTAATCTGATGTGCAGCTGTAGAGAAATAATAGGCAGGTAGCTTCAGGTAAAAAAACTGGACATGTACAAAAGTTTGTTTTGCAGTTACTGAATTATGTTTTGTTCTTTCTTTAAGGAAACACTGGTGGCTTAGCTAAGGAATTGATTTCACTCTACCCAAAATGTACTGTGACCATTTTTGACCTTTCTAAACTAGCGGAAGCCTTCAAGAACCATTGTTTGCCTTCAGAAGAGTCCCGGATCACTTTCCATGCAGGTAAAAGTGTATGTGATGCAACCTTCCAAGTGGGTTTGTTTGTTTGTTTGTTTATTATTTATTTTTGTCCAGTACCTATTTGATAATATACATAAGTATAACATTATTTGAATACATAAGATGGGTACAAATAAAAGGGAACATTTGGACAGGGATGGTAGGCACACTGGTGCGCTTATGCACACCCCTTACTGACCTCTTAGGAATGGGGTGAGGGGAACAGTAGACAGCCTACGGGTAAAGTTTTGGGGATTTGCGGAGGAAACCACAGAGTCAGGTAGTGAGTTCCAGGCATTAACCACTCTGTTGCTGAAGTCGTATTTTCTGCAATAGAGTTTGGAGCGGTTCACTTTGCGTTTGTATCTGTTGTGTGCTCATGTATTGTTGTGGTTGAAGCTGAAGTAGTCGTTGACAGGAAAGACATTGTAGCAGATAATTTTATGAGCTACGCTTAGGTCAGACCGAAGGCGACGTAGTTCTAAATTTTCTAAGCCCAGAATTTCAAGTCTAGTGGCGTAAGGTATTCTGTTGCGGGCAGAGAAGTGGAGGACTCTTCTTGTAAAATATCTCTGGACACGCTCTATTGTATTAATATCCGATATGCAGTGTGGGTTCCAGACAGATGAGCTGTATTCAAGGATTGGTGTGGCGAATGTTTTGTATGCTCTGGTTAGTAGTGTAATATTACCAGAGAAGAAGCTACATAAGATTAGATTTATAACTCTTAATGTCTTTTTGGTGATGTTGTTGCAGTGGGCTATGGCACTTAAATCATTAAATATTATCTAATTTTTAAAAAAAAATAATTTTTTTTAACTCATGTCTTGCTAAGCACAAGAAGCTTTAGCAGGCAGAAGGTCAGACTGGATTAGGAAGCTCTGATTTTAAAAGGAAGAACAGATTATTCTGTCAGAATAATATGGAAGACATGGTGCTTTATGAGATTTTACTTATTTTTTGTAGGTGATTTTTTTAAAGATCCCATTCCTGAAGCAGACCTGTACATTTTGGCCAGGATTCTGCATGACTGGTCGGACGAGAGATGTTTGCAACTGTTACGCAAAGTTTACCAGGCCTGCAAACCTGGTAGGTATTCTTTAATCATGGAAAGTTAAATCAGCTAGGAAACTGGCAAAGTTCATATAAGGCTCAGGTTTTCAGCTTCCCAAAATCTAGTATAATTTTAAGGAAGCTTAAGGATCCAACTTTTCTGAGCCTTGAACTGGCATCTTAAAATAACTAATTCAACTATAGTGCTGGAAAAATTGTGGTTCCAGATTAATTCTAGCAGCTACTTCTGGTCTATATCCCAAAGGACCTGTGTTGTGCAGAACAGATTCAGTCATATTTTAGTGACTGTGCTATGAAAAATGTAACTACCGTATTTTTCGGAGTGTAAGACACACCTTAGTTTTGGGGGAGGAAAACAAGGGGGGGGGGAATTCTGCCTCTGCCTCCCAGCAATTTGCCTCACAGCAAACAGCAAACAGTACAAATGATATACACTGTTTGCTGTGTATTTCTGTGCATGTGTGCCTGACCCATAGAAATAGCAAAGAATTGGAGAAATGTACATTATGGCAGTATATTAATCCCAGAAAGTTTTCTTAAATGTAATCACACTAACTCCTCCCAATTATTTAAATAGATCTACTCCAAACATGACTAAGTCAGGGTTTAACTCAGCTGCCTTATCTTAATACTAAAACAGGACACTGTTACATTTCAGACTATACTTGAACAGATACTGTTAAAATTGATGTGGCTTTCTGGAAGTATACATTATTCTCTGCTATTTAAAAGAAGATACAATAGCACTAAAAAGCTTCTTCATTTTGTTAAGTTGTCTAGAACAATAATAAAGCAGTCTTTAAAAAATAAGTCTAATAATTTGAACATTCTACAGACATTTATAGTTATTGACTTACCTCCTTGCATCCAGTTTCAGCAGTCTGATTAGCACAAGAAAATAAAATTCTGCCTCTGCCTCTTCCTCCCAGCAATTTGCCTCCTTGCAGCTAGTTTCACTTTCAGTTTAGCACCTGGCTGGCTGGTCTGCAGCCTCACTCAGCTGAGAGTCGGGAAGCTGATAATCAGTTGCTTAACAGGCTCTGTTCTGTTTGCTGCAAGGAGGTAAATTGCTGGGAGGCAGAAGCCAAAGGGTGGGGGTGGCTGGGTGGGGCTACATTCGGTGTATAAGACGTACCCAAGTTTTCACCCTCTTTTGGGGGGGTAAAAAGGTGCGTCTTATACTCCGAAAAATATGGTAGTAACTAGTAAGACCTCTCAATGTGTCCCTATGACTCTTTGCTACTTCTTGGCAATATATATCAGCTTGTAAAAATGACTGAGTTGATAAGTAATAGCCTGTTCATGGTGAAGAATATAAAAACAAGTCAATTACCTGTACTTATCAACAACTTTCAGATTGCTAACTGGGGTTGTAGTTCATGCAGTCCAACAGCATCTAGGCGAAAACAAGCTCTTTCCACCTGAGCAGAAAGAAAATTGCCCCAAAAGTAAAGGAACAAAACATCAGCCCTTAATTGACAAGATGATTTTGGAAAACTGCAAGAGAAGATCAACTAGAATGTAACTTGGATTCATTACAAGAAAGCATTCAACTCCCTGCTGCATGATTGGATAATTCAGTGCCTAGAAATAATAGGAGTCAGTAGAAATGTCAGACATTTTGTACAAAGATCAATGGAACAATGGAAAACACCATTGCTAGTCAGTGGGCATAAGGTTTAATATCAAGAGAGGAATCTTTCAGGGGGATCCACTATTATCACTGCTGTTTATCATTACATTGATTCTTCTACCAACAATATTGAATAACTCAAGCCATGGCTATCAAACATCAAAAACATCTGCCAGGCTTCCTCACCACCAAATGTAAGTTCTACATTTAGGCAAGAAAAACCAAATACACAGGTATAGTGTAGGTGGTACATAGCTCAATAGTAGTAATTGTGAAAAGGATCTTGGAGTCCTAGTGGACAATCACTTACCGTAAATATGAGCCAGCAGTGTGCTACAGCTGCCAAAAGAGCCAATGCAGTCCTAGGGTGTATTAATAGAGGGATAGAATCAAGATCATGTGAAGTATTAACATTACTTTAAAATGTCTTGGTAAGACCACATTTGGAATATTGCATCCAGTTTTGGTCACCACAATGTAAAAAAAAATGTTGAGACTCTAGAAAGAGTACAGAGAAGAGCAGCAAAGATGATTAGGGGACTGGAGGCTAAAATATATAAAGAACAGTTTCTGGGATTGGATATGTCTAGTTTAATGAAAAGAAGGACTAGGGGAGACATGACAGCAATGTTCCAATATCTAAGGGGTTGCCACAAAGAAGAGGGACTCATCTATTCTTCAAAGCACCTGAAGGCAGGCCAAGAAGCAATGGATGAAAATTAATCAAGGAGAGAAGCAGCCCAGAACTAAGGAGAAATTTCCTGAGAAATCAGTGGAAAAACTTGCCTCCAGAAGTTGTGAATGCTCCAACATTGGAAGTTTTTAAGAAGAAATTGGACAACCATTTGTCTGAACTGGTATAAGGCTTCCTGCCTGAGTAGGGGGTTGGATTAGAAGACCTCCAAGGTCCCTTCCAACTCTGTTATTCTGTTATTCTTTATATGGTGACCTGAAGCTGTATAGAAAAACACCATCTGAAATGAAGGATTCATAATATTAACTGAGGTATTTTCAAAGCGTTATGAAATGTTCATTGGGCTGTTGAAATACGTACTGTAGTATCATTTTCTCATTTCTGAATAATTGAAAAATATATTTTGAAACAGGTGGCGGTGTCTTAATCGTGGAAATGCTTCTTGATGAAGACAAAAGAGGGCCTTTAATGGCCCACTTCTACTCCTTGTTAATGTTGCTCACCATTGAAGGGAAAGAACGGTCAGCAACTGAGTTTAATGTGCTCCTCCGCAAAGCTGGTTTTCAAAAAACTGAGTTAAAGAAAGGAAGCCTCTTTCATATTATTCTAGGAAGAAAATAATGTTGCCCCTGATTCCTTCCTGTTCAATGTTTAAGATGAAATAGTAGTAATCAAAGCTTTGATTTGTTAATTACAGGTATATTCTATCCTTCTTCCAGAGTCCATACAGTACATAGCTGATCTTTTTCTTATCACACAATGTTTCACCATAACTAGGGTTCCCTGATCATGGCTGCAAAAATCCTGAGAAGCAATTCTGGGCAATAAAGGGATAAAGGAAATTCTCATCACATGACAAAAATTAATCTCCTTGTAGATCTTCAGTTTTTCCCATTCTGAGATACAAAGACAATCTTCTTACACACATTAAACAGACGACAGAGTACAGGAGAAAATCAGATGGGTCTGCATCAGGATTCTAAACCACCCATGTTGCTTTGCTAATTCAAAAAGCAATTAAGCCTTAGAAATTCTGCAACACACACAGAATGCAATAGGTGCTAACAAGATGAATAAAAATATTAATTGTAGGATTGCAAGCTTAGCCACAAGGAAATTAACAGTTAGTGCTGGGAACTCAAGGTTTTTAGATAATGGCTATGGTGAAATAACAATTTCAGAAACATTCTCTCATTCTTTCTATGCCTAGTTATATATTTCAATGCATGTGAATTAACCCAATCAGTAAGATAAACTTATTAGCGCTGTATCCTATTAATAGGCTAATTGCTACATATAAATATTATAACAATCAATTTTAAAAAATGGTTTGCATAGGTTGTAAAAGGGGCTTATAACTTAATTGCTCTTTAAGCTTTTCTATTTCATCACTGGTACTAAATCTGTCAATAAACTAATTTGCATACTGTGTTAATGTTTTCCTTATGTCCTGGTCTCTAGTTCAAATACTGTACCTCTAGGATATTCTCATACAAGTACTATTCCATAAACAAGCCTCATCCAATATTCCAAAAGTTCTCCAGTTATAGCAATAAAGTTCAGAAATGACCTCTCTGAAAACAAGATTATTTCTAAACAGGGTATGCACCAGGCCCAACACAGATGGTTGACATCTATTTTTTATTTCCTTCCTTTGAGAAAATTTATTCTCATTCTTTGCTTTCTTATCATGACCAGGTAGCAAACGAGTAAAAGATCAATGTGATTATATCTGCCTTGATTTCTAGCCTTATGGCAGATAATATGAATTCAACCCTTCCAACTGATTTTTCCATTATTTTGGATGCTTTCCATTCTCTAGACCTGGGGGATTTTGACAGGGTGTCGAGATGTGATAAGCCCCAATTACTTACTTCACCTTTGACTCTTGTGGCTGATTAAATTAAGTTAATCCCAATGATTAAGAGAGGTTATCAATGATTCTTTGTGAGAGGGATATATTTCCCTTGCCTACTTACTGAAAAAAATATCCTTGATTGTGAAATGTGTGCAACTATACACCAATCTCAGATACTTATTTCTGGGAAAAATTATCGACCAAATGATACCTTTGCAGTTTTATATACTAGCTGGATGATAGGGCTCTAAAACTATTTAAAGTGATTGGTATAATATAAAGGACTTCCTAGATCACATAAGAGACTATCTACATCAGAAACTGGGGTTCTTAGAAATTTTTGACTGAACCACTTCAAAAGAGGCCACAGTGAGGATATGTGAAGAGCTGTGGCACATATAGCATCTTGATATTCAGGAAAACCTTAAAGCCCCCAATATTTTGGAGTCTCAAATATAGATTTCAGTATCTTATGGACTAGAAATGGTATGAATCAGTGGATTGCTCAGAGTGGGTTGGGGTATAGCTCAAATACCTTGGACTTGTGGGGTTGATTTCATGCCCAATATCTCCAAAGCTAATCCATAGCATTTCCAAGGGATGAGTTCTGGGGAGAGGAATAATGTCACATCTGGCCTCTCAGGAATCTTCTGGTAAGGAAAACATTTCAGGGTCCAAACAGGCAATACAATAAAATAACATAATAGCACAGAATGAAACAGCAATCAAGTAAAATACTGAATAATAAAATAATGATGAATAATATTACGTTACATTATAACATTCATAATACTGAACAACAACAACAACAACAACAACAACAACAACAACAACAACAACAACAACAACAACAACAACAATAATAATAATAATAATAATAATAATAATAATAATAATAATAATAATAATAATACATTGGAATTTATGTAAAAACTATAACATCCATACTGCTACAAACTGATGGGAACACAAGCCTGAAAATGTTACTGAAAATCAGATGGTCAAGATCTTGTGGGATTTTCGTATACAAACGGACAAGGTACTGGCGCATAATACACCAGAAATCACGCTGGTTGAGAAAAACAAAGTGACTATCATCGACATTGCAATACCAGGTGATAGCAAGGTCGATGAAAAGGAACACGACAAAATCGCAAAATACCAGGACTTAAAAATTGAAATTCAATTATTATGGCACAAACTAGCAGTGCTAATTCCTATGGTGATTGGAACACTGGGCGCTGTCCCAAAAGCACTGGAATTACATTTAAAACAGCTCAAAATCGACAAAATCACCATCAGTCAAATGCAGAAAGCCGCACTGCTCGGTTCCGCACATATACTTCGAAAATATATTACGACGTCCTAGGCCCCTAGGTGGGGCTCAACTAGTAATTAATGCCAAATCCGGCAAAACAACTGGCCGCTGTGATATAATTGTGAATAATAATAATAATAATAATAATAATAATAATAATAATAATAATAATAATAATAATAATAATAATAATAATAATAATAATAATAATAATAATAATAACAACAACAACAACAACAACAACAACAACAACAACAAACAGAATAATGAATAACATCATGCAAGACAGAAATCAAAGAATAATCCAGAATAAGACAGAGAAAGAAAGATATTACGCCCCTTCTGCTGGGGGAAAAAGGAAAGGATCTGCTTGAGTGGTAAGAAGATAATGGGCAAGGGGTTGAAGGCATTCATGTGGAATGAGATTTGTAAGGTATGGGGATAAAAAGAAGGGATCCATTCCTGAAAGGAAAAGTTGGACACTGGTAGACCAGTCAACACAGGAGCCATCTAGTGAAGCTTTCCTTTCTTCCATGAGTAGGAAAGGCAAGAAGCAAGGGGAGAACCAAACAGGTTTTGCAGTAACTACAATAAAGACTGAGTACCAAGTAGTTCTCATTGACAAGCACAGTAATCTAGACTGGGATGGCTGAAGTTAGCTTAAGCAACAACCAGGAGCATCTTCACAAGCAAGCAGGTTAAAAAGATTCCTTTTTATTTAGACCCTAACTTTAAAGAAACAAAGAAAGAGGAAAATCCAGGAAAAGAGACTCTTAGAACTATTTTTTAAAGCGGGGAACTACCATAGAGAAAAAAGTCCTAGATCAGAAAGAAAGGAACTAAGGGGAGAAAAGCGAAAAACTTTTTAAAACATAGAAAATCTGGACTTTTAAATTGGGTAGGCATTGTTTTGGAAAGGTATAAAAATGCTGGACTATCTACTTTGAAATTACTTGAATAGTGGACTTTGTTCCTATAAACTGAACTAAATTTGGATTAATTATATCTATAAGACTTGAAACAATGCTGAAACCTAAGCTGAGGTCGCCATCTACTGGTGAATGGAACATACCAGACCCCTACAAGTTTAGAAAAACTTGTTGAAGAGAGAAATAGCATCCATCTGGAGGATTGTGGTGACACTTACAGTTTTATAACTAGTTACTTTATGATTACTGGAGATCCTATTATGAGAATAAGGAAGACTTTTAAGTAACTCAAAGTGATTTTTTACTTACGGAAGCTTCCTGGACTATTTAAATGGAATGGATTAACAACTCTGAGATGTAAAGGACTATGATTACTGAACTTTCTGTGGAGTAACATTGGACTGGAATATATTGCTTTTGGACTTGAGTAAGAGTGGGACTTATTAAATTAAGACAAGATGCTTCATCAGGGGGAAAGGAGTGCGATTTCAAGAGAAATGGCATGGATGTTTCAAAGCATTGGGGATTCTATGGAAAAGAATCACAGAGAGATAAAGTACCTAGTGCAAGGCATACATGGGAAAATAGAAAATATGCTACAACTGATGATGAACGAAGATCAAAGAGTCCAAGAAAGAGAAGAGATAGCAGAAAGAATGGAAGAAAAAACAGAATGGACAAACCAGCAAACAAAACCGAACGATGGGAAGGAGAAGATGATAAAGATAATAATGACGGATGAAATAAACCAGGGGAAAAGCACTTTAAGAGATTTAAAAATGGAATCAGATAACTGGGAAGATACTTTTGAAAGGGAGATAGGGGCGTGAGTGGATATTCTGCAGACCTGGCAGCTTCAGGAGGATAGAGATGGGAAAAATATTCAGTCTGAATGGTGAAGATACAGATGTTGATAGAGATAAAGATCCAAGACAGGAATATGGGAAGCAAGCCAAAAAATGAATAAGAATTGGAAGTATTAAAATGGACGAGAGATGATGGATAGAAAGAAATTATTATTATTTCTTCTTCTTCTTTTCTAATATAGTGATGGCCTGGTTAGAAATTTATAGAGGAAGAAATAATAATACACACCTTTATATATTAGGATTAGTAATAGTGATCTCATTTAGGGGGAATATTAGCAGATATAATTTTTTTCCTCCTTTTTATATAATAGAATATAAGCAGAGGTGCTATTCAGCAAGTTCTGACCAGTTCTGGAGAACCGGTAGCGGAAATTTTGAGTAGTTCAAAGAACCCCAGCTGCTGTGGCCTAGAGGTAGACCTCTTGCCTCACAATCAGGAGGGTGTGAGTTCGATCCTAGATAGCAGCAGATGTAAGAGTCTCCTGCTTGGGCAGGGGGTTGGACTAGATGACCTGCAAGGTCCCTTCCGACTCTGTTAATCTATGAAACCGATAAATACCACCTCTGACTGGCCCCCACCCCATCTATTCTCTGTCTCCCAAGTCCCAGCTGATCGGGAGGAAATGGAGATTTTACAGTATCCTTCCCCTGGAGTGGGGTGGGAATGGAGATTTTACAGTATCCTTCCCCTACCACGCCCACCAAGTCACACCCACAGAACTGGTAGTAAAAAAAATTGAATCCCACCACTGAATATAAGTAGCAATTTGATGGGAAAGACTAGAGGGTGAAAGATGGTATTACCATGTACGTCTATAATATCATTGGCATTAAAATGGAATATTGAAATATTGAATAATTACCTAAAATATGTATATAAATTCTAGGATTATATAAGTTTGATTAATATAACAATTATTACGATTATCATTATTAAAGTTTGTATCAAAATGAATTGGACCCAGGGGCCACACTGTTCATATATTGATATTGCTGTATATTTAAAAATAGAAAATCTATTTTAAAAAGTCTTTAAAAAGTCCTTTAAAATGCAGAAGAAATTAGGACCTACCTTCAGCAGCTATAGAAACAAATAAACAAATCCATAATTATCTGAATGTTTTGTTTCTTTATAATATTAATGTTATAAAATTTATATTAGAAAGTTTTAATGTGTTTGAACAAATATTGTTCAAACAAACTACGCAAGGTAAGGAATAAAAAAGGAAAAGGAAGAAAATAAAGGAAAAGGAAAAGGTAGAAGAAAAGGAAAAAAGTTAAAGAAAAATATAAAAGAAAGGGGGGGAAATTATAAAGAAGTGGTTTCCGACATTCTTCACAGCAGTTATATGTACAAATATATTTAATCTTTTCTATAAATTACATATTTATTTATTTATTTATTTATTTATTTATTTATTTATTTATTTATTTATTTATTTATTTATTTATTTATTTATTTATTTATTTATTTATTTATTTATTTATTATTTGTTCTTCTAGGCCGCCTTACTCCCGAGGGACTCAGGGCGGCGTACAACAATTTTATGAGAACATCAATAATAAACAACGGTTTAAAAACAGCAATTAAAAAACATATATAAAAACATTTTTAAAAGTTCACCATCAGTCATACAGGGGGAGCTCAGATGGAGCTAGTCTCCTCCCCCTGCCTGCAAAATATTATTACTTTTTTGTTTGTTATCTATCCTAGTTATCCTAGTAATTTTTTTGTTTTTTCATTAAAAATGTCTATAACAGACTTCCAGGCAGCAATAAATGTAAATAATGTCTTTCTCTGATCGAATAAGTTAATTTACCTATTTCAGAACATATGGGTAGTATTGAATCTTTCCATCTCTGAGCATACAGTAATCTCTCTGCTGTGATAATATACTGAAATAAGTGGTGCAGTGGTTAAATGCTGCGACTGCAGGCTGACTGCTAGTTCAGCAGTTCAGCTGTTCAAATCTCACCAGGCTCAAGGTTGACTCAGCCTTCCATCCTTCCGAGGTGGGTAAAATGAGGACCCAGATTGTTGGGGGCAATATGCTGAACTCTGTAAACCGCTTAGAGAGGGCTGTAAAGCACTATGAAGCGGTATATAAGTCTAAGTGCTATTGCTATCTTCCATTGCTTTAATTATTAGGATACTCCAATGCAAAGTCCATAACAGAGCAAATAACTTTATTAAGCCAAGTCCAAAATACTTCTGCTACCAGTAGTTTTCTGCCCCCAATAGCTTGTATTTGGTTTGGGATGCTCACTCCCCATATTTTTTACTTTGTATAATTGTATATACTACTATACAATTAGTATATCGTTCTTTTCTTTTTTTGGCTCCGTAACTCTTTTCTTCCCCACTCATTTCCCTTTCACCCCATAAACAAGCTACACTTTGCTAAAGGACAAAAAAATGCTTATTTTAATTTTCCCCAATGCACAAGCCGCTTTCTAACATCGCGCAACAACTTCCCATCCTTTCCCTTGGGTGGCGCCGGTGAGCCGCGTTTGAGTTTGATCACTTTTCTTGATCACTTTAAATCTTGATCACTTTAAACTCGACCATCAAGACAAGAGGCTCTCTAGGTGGGTACAGTACTGTACCTAGTATTTCTCAACCTCAACCTTTTAAGATGTGTGGACTTCAACTCCCAGAATTCCAGGAGGTGAAGTCCGCGTATTTTAAGGTTCCGAGTTGAAAAGCGCTGCTCTAGTATAGGTTGAATCAAGCTACAAGGCTCCATGTGAAACCTTGCCTGGCCGCAAAAGTTGGCCAGCACGATTTTCATTAAGGAAGCCTACCGTCCCTTATTGAGCCTGGAATCTGCTCAGGCCAACACTTTCCATTCACCCTAAATCCAATGTATCGCGGTGAGTCCTTTTAATTTTTATTTCAGCAGGAAAAGCATGCTATTTTAATTGAGAAGTTGGAGACTAATATTTTCATTAGTTGGGTTCCCGTTTGTGATAAAAATCAAGAAACCACCTAATGCTAGAAAGCTCCATCGTCTCTAATTCCTGCTCCCCCCCCCCCCCCCAATTTACTATGCTTCACGTTTCCGTTTATTTCTCAACTTGTAAATGAGCGACAACGGATCCACGCTGGAGAAACAAATGCCCGTCGGAAAGGTTGAAGCCATTCTGTTTTTGGTTTTGCTGCCATCAAGTGGTCATCCAAATGCCTGCAGCCCAGATCTGGGAACGGAAACGATGGTCCATGAAGACAGAACTGTATGCACTGTTATCGGAACATTCTGAAGAAACAATAATTCTGTTGAATTCCCCGATTTGTCAAGTAAAGTTTCATTTTCAGTCCAATTCTGTTGGGTGTCCCCATTTATTTAGATGAAATTTCAAATTGCGGGAGGCTGAGTTAAATAGTGCCTTTTGGAAGCTCCAAACTCATGAAACATGGAATATCATCAGCACAGCATGCCTATAATCTCATGGGATTTTCTGCATAAGAAAACCTATAATACATACTATTATGATTCATATAGATTGTATTTCAGAAATGCTAGTGTACGTTTTTTGTTTTGCAGTTGTGTTGCTTTGTCCTTTAATTGGCAGAAATAAACATATTTACAAAATATTCAGAAAGTATTTCTGCATGAAATGTTATCTGGCTAACAATCCTACTGAATGCATTAGGACATAATGGTGTTCAGATTGGTATTGTCAGAATCAGGTTTGCTCATATGACACACTATATACACACATGCGCGCGCACACAGGATGTGGTGACATACATTATGTATGTCAAAGGCAGACAATGTGATGCCTTCAAGAAGTCCAATCACCTCTAGAAATATAGTTAGCTGCAAAGACCTATAGAACTTGTATTATAAAATCATCATCATGTACCATCAAATAGATGTCAACTCTTAACAACCACATAGACATTTTCCAGGATGATCTTTCCCTAGCCTGCTCCTTCAGGTCTACCAACAATGCATCCCTTTTTTGCTGCAATTGAGGCCATCCACACTTTGTTGGAATTATAGTCTGGTGACACAATACTCAAATGTATAAAACTTTTACGGCATAAACATCAAACATTTTCTTCTTTTACTTTTTCTCTTTTATTTTAATAACAATTATATGTAATAGGTGAATTGTTGTCCTTTTTTTCCAACGCAGCTCAGTCCCTTTTGAAATATGAATCAATGTAATTAAATTTCCTCATCATACTATGTCACACCATCTGTAAACATATAGCTTAGTTTGTTTGCTAAGCCATAATTATCTAGGTCCAAACAATGTATTAAGCCACAAATGGTTTGTACATCTCAGTGCCTGGATTCATAAAACACACTTAATTAAACTATATGTTTCAGGAATCTATATTGCTTTTTGTTTTTTTCGTTCCATTAGCCTTTCTCTAAGATTGTGTTCAACTTTACTGGCTATTCTTCTACTATCAATACATCAACTTTTCCTCTGCATTTCCACTCTTCACTTCCTTAAAGCAGCAAGTCTTTTCCTACAATACATTCCATAGCTTTAGGACACTGAGAAATTCTAATTAAACCTAAATGAGCCACATTTCCATTTAGAAAAAAATACTAGTGAAAGGTAGGTGGACATTGTATCATGGATATTCAACTCAAGATTGCCTATGTCAACTAGCTGAACATTTGAACTGTTTAATCTATAGCGTGAACAATATAAAAGCTGTCTGCCTCTGATAGATCTTCCAAGGTATAATTAATTGGAAATTGCTAGCAGAGAATAATTCTTCAGTAGCTTTTCGGGGTTTCAACTGGTAAGCCTGTTGGACACTCTAAGGATTGAACTGGATTTTCTACATGCAAAAATATGTAAATTGAATAAATAAATAAATTAAAAGCATGAGTTGCATTGCATCACTGAGAGCAAGGGAATGTGTGGAAACAAGTACAAGAATGGGCTAATTAAAATAATGGTCTTATATGGCACTAGACTTTGATCTGAGAAACCTTCCTCATCTGCAGAATATAGACTGCCTTTGCTATTCCCAGATTAATTGAACTTGCAAGTTCAAGAATCAAAATATAAAATCAAGAAGGACAATGCATCATGTTAAGATAAAAGGGCTAGATATGAAAAATGGTGATGGGTGGAATTGTAATCATGTGATTACAGGGACACTAGCAGCTGCAACTATGAGAGCCCATTGTAAGTTCCCCTTCAGCACTGTTGTAATGAAATGTTCACTAAACAAATGGGCATTAAGCGAGGACTACTTGTACTCTAATCCTTTTGGAAACCCTCACCCCCCCTTTAATCACTTGTTCAGGACAAGGTTTGCATTCCATCACACTAAGAAGGAAATAGCAACACACTGACAGAAATGTCAAATGAACAGGCATTTCAGAAAAGGCACAAAATCACATACCTAACATAAGATGTACCACAGAGATAGAAACAGCATAGGTAATGCAAAAGAGGCTCACCTTTCATTCATCAATTATAACAAGGCCCTTGACTATGTAGATCACAGTATAAAACATATTAAGACTAATGGGTATAAGAGAACATTTTTTAATTAATCTCACAAAGATGTCTCACAAGAATTAATAATTCTTGTAAGACATCTTTGCAATGATAAGTTACTGTAAAAGTTGAATCTGGAGAAACAGAATGGTCAGTGGTGGGATTCAAATAATTTAACAATTGCACTGTTCTACAGGTAAAAAGTTGCGAGCATGAAAACATCTGTTCCTACATAATTTTGGGATGCTAAAAACGAAAATAACATTTAAAAATATATATAGTATTGGCTCCAGTTTGCATGATATAAGCAACCAACTAATGAAGTAAGGTTTATAAAATGCATGATGCAATTTACATCATAGATTACATAGTCAGTATTGGTGACCAATAGAAAACCGCCACGTGTACCAAGCTGATGCAATATTAGCTAATATTACGTCACCAAATTCTATAAAAGTCACAGTATCTGTTGCTTGGCGAGTTAGACAGACAAGTTATGCCTCGAACCTGTTTAAATAAAGCAGATAATTTCTGCTATATTTGCGGTGAAGTTACTTTTGCATCCCAAAAACGAAGGATCACAACCGTGATTAAGAAAGCCTACAACTTGTATTTCAGTTGCAAAATAGGAGACCAGGACAAAAACTGGGTGCCACACATATGCTATAATTCATGTGGATCGAGACTTGTCCAATGGTTGAATGGGAATAAGCCATCTATGCCTTTCGCAGTGCCAATGATTTGGAGAGAACCAACAGATCATGTCAGTAATTGTTATTTTTGTATGGTGCCTCCAACTGAGAAAGTCTTACTAAGAAAAAAAAGTTGCTTGTGCAGTATCCAAACATTCCATCAGCAATATGTCCAGTACCTCATGGAGAAGGACTACCAATTCCAAAAGCGCCTGAATCTTTTGTAGTTGAGTCCAGTGAGGAAGAACCTCAGGAAGCTTGTAGTGATGAACCAATAGCCTTACATGACCCAGATTATCTGCCATCCACATCCGCTGAACCACAGCTCATAACACAAATTGAATTGAATGACCTAATAAGAGATTTGGATCTTCCGAAGAACAAGGCAGAGGTTTTAGGTTCAAGACTAAAGCAGTGGAATCTCCTGGCAAGTGATGTTCGCTTTCATGTACCTGCACTTAAACACGGTGGCATTCCAGCTCTGGCCAAGAAGGGGCAGCCCGCATGGGCGCTGCAGGCAGGACGCCCGCTCTCTTCAGCACCCTCCCCAACCCTCTGGCGCTCCGCCGGCGCTTTGGCCCTGGGCTGCTGCGGCTGCCTTATGTGCAGGCCCTGCCCCCGCCGTCGGAGACAGTTTTCGCCTGAGTGATGTGATTGAAGGTTTCTGTCACTCCTCTCTTGGACTTTTGGGGAGGATTTTTTTCCCCTGCCTGGAAGTAAGTTGAACAAAAACTAGATGTGTTCCGGAAAACACAGATTTTCCGGAACACATCTAACTGGTTCGCCGAACTCAGCAAAAAATTAGGTATCGGTTTTACCGAACGTATGCGAACCGGCTGAATCGCACCACTGAGAATGGTGTATATGAAAGGGTGTATATGAAAGGAAGCATTCCATTCCCATATCTGATTAATGTATAGGAATGACAGGAACACGACTGGAAGAAATGATATCTGGCATCAAAATAAGGTACCCAAACATGAAGAATTTGAGATATGCAGATGATAGTGGAAAGTAAAGATGACTTTGTGAAAAGAAAATGATGAGAAATTGGGATTGCTCACTTATTTGGATGTAGAGGCTATGTAGAGGCTAAGACTCTAAATGACTTAAGTTTTCCTTATCATAAAGATAGTATATTCTTATTGTGTGTATATATAGTTGATGGTAATAGTGGTAGTTTTTGTTTGTTTGTTTTGGGAGATAAAGATGTATATTATGCATGAAGTAAAGAGGAAATTAATTCTAGCAAAGACAGCACTCACACCATAGACAAGATCAGAAAGAAAATGTCATTTCAAGAAAAACAATCAAAATATGAAAACACAATAGCTTTGTCCAGTTATAATATATATTTCTGAAAGCTGGATACTAAGAATGAGTGAGAAAGAAAAAAATGAGACTTTGTGAACTTTGAATTACAGATTTGGAGATGGTTACTAAAACTATACTGAAATGCAAAAAGGATCAAGCGATTTGGTAAGGAACATATAAAGATTTCTCCTGGGAGTAATAAACTGCTAGCATAAATGCCTATCCTTGGGGCATGTGATGTAAACAGATGGTACCCTGGGGAACAGAGAAATATACTTAGCATAGAAGAGGAAGATAACAAACAAGGATAGGAAAAGTGATATCATTGGAATGTCCCAGGAAGTATTATGGGTTTTTACCTGTGGTAGGTGGAGATGGAAGGCACTGTCCTTACCATTATCAATAGTTGGGTTTTAGTCAGTGGCATCTAGCAATAGCAATAGCACTTACACTTATATACCGCTTCACAGTACTTTACAGCCCTCTCTAAGCGGTTTACAGAGTGAGCATATTGTTCCCAATAATCTGAGTCCTCATTTTCCCAACCTTGGAAGGATGGAAGGCTGAGTCAACCTGGAGCTGATGAGACTTGAACTGCCAAACTGCAGGTAGCCGTTAGTCAGCAGAAGTAGCCTGCAGTACTGTACTGCATTCTAACCACTGTGCCACCACAGCTCTTCTAACTACTATGATTACATTATGTAATATAATAAATGTTCTTCTCTCTCATTAAAACTTAGAGTTTGGGGGGCAACTTTCAATACCAGTGTATCTGAGGTTTTCAGAAGCCATATGCTTCCTTGGAGTAGCTGTCTAAGAGATGGTGTATCTTTTCCACTGCTTGAAAATGCATAACAGGTAGCTTCATCTTAGGAATCACTTATGGCACCTGCTCCCTGTTCCTCATGGGAATTAGTTATTTCTAGGTATAGCCATTCAACAAACACAAAGAAGAATCAATTCCACACATATGTGTACACATCTCCCCTCTCATTACTGGTAGCGTAAAAAGCAAGGTCTCTAACTGTAATAATTAAAGCAGAAATTACTTTCCTAATACCGAACTCTTTGTTGTGGTAGCCTTTCATTAACTGTACAGTATGTGGGAATAGTCTTGGGAGAAAGGAGGAAGAGCTGTAGACTAGACAAGGGTCAGAGAAGAGGCAGTGAGGTTACTGAAGGAATAGGAACATGGCAATTGTCTCAGAAGATTTCTTGATTGTAAGCTGTCTAGAGTTGCCTCCAGCCAGGATGAACAGCATATAAATTTAATAAAGAAAAATTGCCATATTAGTATATAAGTTAGACTCCAATTAGTTCACAAAAGCTATCCAAACATTTGGCTAAAACACATTATCCTTCATCGTACAAACATTTTTTTCTTATTCCTTCAAAGATGGATTTTATATATGCTAATGTTCTACAGATCTCACAGGGCAGATTTCAATGAGTCCTAACAATATAGGACTAAGTTGTTCAGAGGTTGTCTAATTTACTCTTTTGGCGTACCAAAAGTTTTTAAAAGGAGTTGTGAAATATATTAGCTGTCCTGCAAACTAGAGATATAGTAGGTCTAACACATAATTCAGATTTCATTTTCTGTGAGTGGACTACTGCGATGGAGCTGTGGTGGCGCAGTGGTTAGAATGCACTACTGCAGGCTACTTCTTCTGACTGCAATTTTGCAGTTTGAATCTCACCGGGTCAAGGTTGACTCAGCCTCATCCACCCGAGTAAAGTGAGGAACCAGATTGTTGGGGGCAATATGCTAACTCTGTAATCAGCTTAGAGAGGGCTGTAAAGCACTGTGAAGCGGTATATAAGTCTAAGTGCAATTGCTAAGTGCTACTCACAGCAGGAATAATATGACTGGGAATCTTTATTTATTTGCTCTGAACAAAATAGAAACCTTTAGTAATATCTAATACATGCCAATTCATATGATATCAATAAGCTTCAGATCTGTAGACAGCACTGGTTAAAAGAATTAAAAAATATTTGATTATATTATTTCCAGTTTGCTCTTATATTAATGTAATCATGCTTGGATGCACAGTAGATATAAAATCATTATTGGCTGGGCAAAAATATTTTATGTTTTCCTGTTATAAGGAAAGATGCTAGATGGATGTATATGTTTGCATCTCTCTCTCTCTCTCTCTCTCTCTCTCTCTCTCTCTCTCTCTCTCTCTCTCTCTCTCTCTCTCTCCTAAAAGCTTCCTTTGAGCCAGAATTGCAATCATCAGGTTTGATTCTCAGAAATATCTAGGACTTCATTTTAATCACTGCCTGAAAAACAAAGCATTTCAATAACAGAACATTTTTCCAGTCAATATGTGGCATAAAAGAAAGTAAATGATGATGAAGAAAAAAAATATACAGTGAACTTTTAATTACTTCTTTCTTAACCAATAGACATTGATTTTAGAAGTGAAAAATGCATTTTGCAAAATTGAAGTTGGAGCCTTATCTACTTTAAACAGTAGAAAATCTCTCTTTCTCCCTTCCCTCCCTCTCTCTCTCTCTCTCTCTCTCACACACATCAATATTTTGGGGGAAGGTATATGTTTTATTACATGCCAATATTTTTAAAACAATGCATTGTTTTATTTTCAATAGTGCAATGCTATTGAATAAGTCAAATGTAATGCTTTCATTCTGTTTTTTAATCAGACAGGTGTTCAAGGCATCTCAAAAAATCAGTTAGGCTTACACTCTAAAAACACAACACAATGTAATATTAATGCATGTAAATATCTGTATATGGTACTTTATTCTTTTCCTCCATCTCCAAACCATACCACTCAGTTTGAAGTGGGGGGGGGACATAAACTCAAAAAACCCGCAGTTAATAAAAACCAAGTAAGGAATTCCATCCCCCAATTTTTTTCAAAGGAGCAAAATGAAACAGGAATTCCACAGTTAAATTATTAGTCATAGCAGAGAAGCAATCTTGAGTACATCTCAGGTTACTTATAAAATTATGAAATATGTATTATAACATCCCAAAACTGCAAGTCTTGTGAATATCCAGATTGATGTCAGTCCAAGAGCTGATGTGCTGTGGAATCTCCAAGATTCTTAATGATAAAAGCTGGAGATTTAGAGTTTCGGTTTTTCTTTAATGGTACTAGATAAAGGTGACTGTTGCCCTCGCCCTGTCTCCTTCCTATGTCTGTGCTGATCTTCTGCAAACAGTCCTTGGCTTGAAATGTTTGGGCAATGGAGCCATCAAACATGACTCATCAAAGGTCAAGGACTGTAAAAAGATATAGAAAGTCTGACTAGAATTACCAACTACAGTAAGAACAATAACCCTTCTCCCTGGTAGTAGTACAGCTTTGACTGAGACCAAAGACAGAACTTATAGTACTAAGGAATTTTTTTCTTTTAGAATAAGAATCATTTGAGAAATTCCCGAGCTAATGGGGGAAACTTTTCAGCCATAAAGCCCATCACTGCAAACAATGCAGCTTGATAGATCTTAAAATCAATGAATTATTTCCATCATTCCTTATTATCATTATCATCAAAAATTATACACTTCTTAATTTAAGTTCCAGAATTGCATCAGATAGCAGTTTGGTTGATCTTAACAAGACTTTGGTTGATCTTAACAAGGTAAATAGGATCAGACCTGGTTAACACTTTGAGGAATTACATTCAGGAAATCCTAGGGCTATAAGACAGAAAGAACAATTTTTAAAACAAAATCCAGGATAATACAATAGAAACCCACTTTTGTTTTGTTTAATATCCACTCAAATAGCAGCCAAGCTTGATTAGTGACTTTCCATAAAATGCATGATCCTATTTTGACCTTTTTAATCACTTCTAAGCAGTCCTTTACTACAAAGAATAGGGAAGAACACTGTTATATGTGTGTAATGTGTTTTGTGTAATTGTGCACATATTTGATGTTTGAACTTATATCCAACAAATGTGATTAATGCCTTCTCATTACACAGAAGGAGTGGGACCTGTAGAATTTAGACTTTGTTTTCTTATATATTTATATTCCTACCCGTGTTTAATAAATTATATTGTGAATGTATGATGAAATACTTTTTGGTATATATCTTAAGCAACATGGATGTCAGAAAAGCTTTGCCATACAGCTGGATGACAACTCCCATCAACTGACCTAGCATGGCCTCCTGATAGGTGCAATGAGAGTTACAATGCATCACACTAGAGAGCACAAAGATGAGGAAGTAATGTGGTCCTACCACAATGACCAAAGGCAACTTATCATAATGGATGGATAGCATGACAGTGCTTCATAATTTGTTTTGGACTAGTTAGTAAGATGCAGAGTTACTCAAAAATCAAAATCAAAACGGCAGGAAGCTCTGGTATCAGCAGTTTATTTAATGGGAAAAGCAGAATGGGAAAAGCAGCCTCTGAATCATCAGACATTTATTGTTGCAGGAAGTGCAATCTATTGACGCAGAATGTTGTCATTCTTAAAAAAATGTTCTTACCTTTTGTGTCAGTTTTTACTGAATCATTAGGACACAGGACATATAGGTAATATGACTGGTATATCATTTCAAGAAGCAAACCTTTAAACATCTGTGTTAGGCTATTCTTGATTTATACTTTCTAAAGTTTTTTTTAGAAAATTCTGCCTAGAATTTCAACCAAAACGCCAACCCCATTGCTACCTATCATTTAATTTTCTTATTAACATTTGTGCCTAATTCCAGACAAAAAAAAATCTCTCAAACCAGCAATATAAACTTGAACCCTCTCCCAAAACCTTTGGACCTGGCCTCCATGGTTATTCAAAAGTTGCTGTTTGAATTACACCTCTTAATAAAACTGAAGTACCAATATTAAACAAGGAGAAATCCTGTTAGCAATTTAACTTTAGCAAATGAACTTTAAATTCAATAAAATGTAGTTTCTGTTCTAGGTCAGTCTTTGTAACTTTTGGCTGCAAAATGATTGTGACCTCACAGTATCAAAATAGTCAGGTACAGGTTTTCAACTACTGTTACCACAAGTGCAGTGCACATTTTTCAATAATGCACATTACTTTGAAATCTTTACTCTTAGCATCTTTGCACCTGTGAACTTATCTCCTTAGACCTGAATCTTATTTTGCTCACATACATAGCAGTGGTGGGTTCCTACCAGTGTGGTCCACTCTATAGCACCGGTAGCGGCCCGCTGGTGACGTCACAGTACCAGTGCGGTCGGATGCCGGTGCCTGGGCGCTGCCATTTTTTAAAAAAAATTTTTTAAATTTTTTAAAAAAATTCTTCTGCACATGCCCAGAAGCCGAGCTTCCGGCACTGCGCATGCGCTGCCTTCATACCCCACAGTGAGTCCAAGCAGGGGAGGATGGCTGAGGGAGCACGTGAGACAGCAGGACCTATCTCAGTTCCCCTCCCTTCAGCAGTCTGAGAAGCCACGAACACGCGATGATGATACTAGGCATTTTTGCACGTTCGAGGCTTCTCAAGCTGCTGAGGGGAGGGGGAATGGGCAGCAGGACCTATCTCAGTTCCTCTCCCTTCAGCAGTCTGAGAAGCCACAAATGCGCGGTGATGATCCCAGGCATTTTCGTACGTTCGAGGCTTCTCGAGCTGCTGAGGGGAAGGGGAATGGGCGGCAGGAGCCTAGGATCATTGAATGGGGAGAAGCATTCAGGCCAGACAGAACCTCCTAGAAGAACCGCTGCCACGGTCTTGCTGCTCCCGCTGCGGGGGGCTGCGTTGCGGGTGGGCAATGCCCCCCTGCTTCTCCGGCCGCTGCCAAGCTCCTGAGGCCCACGCCCACCCAGTCACATGGCTGGCAAGCCACAGCCACAAAATAAGCCATGCCCACAGAGTGGTAGTAAAAAAATTAGGAACCCGCCCCTGATACATAGATACCTTAATTCAATGTTCCTCAATCATGGAGACCTTAAGATGTGTGGACTTCAATTCCCCAAATTCCCCAGCCAGCATGGCCCAGTCATCTGTCTCAGTGCCTCAACTATTTGCTTTCTGTAAAATATGCATTTGAGTCAAAAAGTGAAATGGAGTTTAGATAATAAAAGGATGCTTTTATATGTTGGAGTTCAATCTCCATTTTTACCATGCATTTAGATTCTTGGAAGAGTTTCTTTTTAAATCTTTACTGGTTTGTTTTCTGCAAATATTGTCTCTTATGACTAACCAGGAACAATCACCATGGCTATTGTACTTAGGCACCAAATAGAAGATCTGTTGGAGATATGTTCATAAAAGAAGGTAACTTATGATTCATGGTATCAGGACTATGTATAATCATATCAAATGTCAGAAAATCAATTTTAAGCCAGGAATTTAGGGAATAGGGACCCAAAACAGAGCCATGAAAGTTCCTGCTACCATGTTTCCTGCTGCAGCTGGGAAACCAATTGTATGTACTCTGCACTACATCATGATTTACTGACCACAAGGGGGCAGTGAAGGATTCGTACCCGAACACTCTTTGTCAGTCTCTCTGCTCTTTCTCTAGTCTAGGAAATTCTAATCTTCAGAAGATTCCTTCAGCCTTTGTTGGCAGGTGTGCACCCATGGAGCATATGTTCTTGGACTCTCCTTTCAGAAGAAGGTTGAATGGGTGCTAGGCTTTGCCTACTCACTTTATGTAATTGTAAGCTGCCCAGAGTCATTTATTGAGATGGGCGGCTATAAAAATCAATCAAACAAACAAATAATAAATCTCCCTTCTATTATGCTTCTGCCATCTTAATCATTGTTTGTATTAGTTTCCTGCAACCTCCAACAATTCCGTTAGCAGAGACCCACAGCAAAGTGTGATCTTAAATACAACTATATGAATTTCTGCAGCCTTAAAAAGCCTCTGATTTTTATTTCAAATATGACTGTGGAGCAGGTGGCTGTCTGGCTAAAGATCAGTTTGATATGAACTATCTCCACTGCATCTTAAGAGAAGGAGTATCAAAGGAAGTCTGGTTGTGTAGAAATCTTCAAAAGTGGTGTGAGTAATATGTTTAAAAAATATTTTATGTGTGATAAGATTATCTTCACCACTTGACCAGACAATAAAAATCTTATGTGCTAATGAAAGTATATATTGGTAGTTTTCGCATAACCATGGTAATTGGCACTTAGAATGTCTATCGCTAAGTGAAACAATCATAAAATGTGATGTCCTATGACCATACTGCTTGTGAAGGCAGTCCCGGTTACTGCTGTTAAGTAAATCAACACAGGTAATTAAACATGGAACTCACATGACTGTGATTTCTGATTTCCTGATGGCTTCCCCAGTCACTTTCCTTGGAAGTTGGCAGGAAACATCACAAATGACAACATGACTATGGAATGCTGTGATGGTCAGAAATGGAAGCCGATTACTGAATGGTTGGATCACAATCATATGATTGCGGGGTGATGTGATGGCCAAAACTGGTCATAACTATCACTCATTTAGTGCCATTGTAAATTTATAAAGTAGTTGAATGAGTGGCCTCTACACTTCTACACATATTAGGGACAGTGGCATCTAGATAAGTGGTTACTGTATCCATATATACAGTATTTTTGTTATGGAGTGCTTTTTTTTTCATTTGAAATTGCATTCTATACATAACGCCTGTAAGAAATTAACAGGGAAAGATAACTTTTGGTATGAGATCCGTTTCTTCTAAAACACATATTTGAGACTAGGTTCCTGTATCATGATGGGTTTCCTTGTTTGAAATCTAGTTCTTATGGTTTGTTTACTAAATCATGGATACCAAAATCAGGGTTTTAGTAAGATGTGCAACCTCCCCCAACTCTCCCTCTCTCCCTCCCTCCCTCCCTCTCTCTCTCTTGAGATTAAAATCTAACCAAAGTTCATGAATGTCTTCTCTCAATTCACTTGCTGAGTAGAAAGGAGCCCCCAGTAATTGTTATGGATACCACTACATTATCTTTATTCCAGACACAGTGGACTTGCTATATTCTACAGCTGCTTGAGCGGTATTTAACACTGTTGGGTGTCACTATGATAACTGGTATAAACAACATTTTACTATATACTACTGCTGTAAAATCCCTATTACCTTCTGAAAATTGAAACGAATGATGAAATGTTGCAAGGTCACCATTTCTTGGAGGTATTAGATCATTTTTATGGACACATCTTATGGAAAGATGTTTCCTTTCGTTGAGGATTTTTCTTAGCATATCTGTTATAGTGAGATATGAAGGAACACTGGAGCCTTTCAACTAATCTCTGTGGGGTTGCTCCCGACAACCAGGTCATTTGATCAGATCTTTTCAGTCTTCTTCTCCAAAAAAATTTCAATGATATTAAAGATGTGTGATCTGCCTCCTACACACAAAATTAATTTTTCAGGCATTTGCTAAATGAAATAAAAGAAATACTCATGTCCTACCCACATCCTTCACTGGAATTTCTGAAAGTAATGAATAGACTTAAGAGCACAATTTGTATTGAACTCTATTGACACTGATGTAGATGTCTTGTCTGAGGTGGTTTTGAAAACTCTGACATCATCCCTATCACCACCAACATTACTGTCATCAGTACTTACACAACAATTTGTGTGAAGACTTGCCCTTAAGAGTTTAATTCTTGTCAGAGTTGAGGCAATGAGACACAGGCATAGATAGATCTTTAACTGGATCCACCTTCAAGTACCTCATTTTGTACATTTTGTTTAAAGGACAGAAATCCAGTTTATATCTTCAGATTCCACCCCCCACGTATCCTTTCCTTATCTCTACCAAAAAGTTACATGTGTAGGAAAATTTAGGCAAAGTTAAGAACGCTTCAGTGACTGAAATTAGAGTCTGCATTTAACTCTTCCATCAATATGAACGGGGCTTCAAAAGGCTTACATATGACTCAATTGTGCTTATGTTAATCTAATAATAATAGATATTGGAAACTAATATAATAATGGCCTCCGTCCTGTGAGCTGAGCAATGGCAAAGTGGTACCCTGCTAGTTGACCCTATTTCTGAGTGTCGGTTATTTTAAACTGCCAAATAAAAGCAGCTGGAAAACATAACTAATAGAAATTCCACGATAGAGTCACCCTACTGAGTAGGAGGATATAGGACAATGTAGAATCAGAAGCTGTAAATTGTTTAATAATAATAAATGATTTGTTAACAACATTTAAAAAGGTAAGAACCCACCAAGTTCAAACAGCTTTTCTTCTGACTGAACAACTGGGTGGAGCATTGCATGCAAGTCTTTTCTTGTATATAGTCACACAGGAAAGACTAAAACACTTTTTCTTTTCTTTTTTTTGGGTGAAAGCTCTGATGCCTGGAGCTTCATGCACAGATTATGACTCCCTATAAACAGTAAATTGGCAAAGATATTCCTGGTGATTGTTTTTGTGCAGTTTCGTTGACATAGTTGTGGACATGGTTTGCTATTATCTTCTTTTAGATTTTTTTTTTGTTCCCCAGTCTAGTCAACAGCCCTAGAATTCCCAAGTTTTCCAATTAAGTACTAACCATTTAGGCATAACACTTATGGACCTGCAAGGAAATCCATGCTTATTAGAGTGCTCCAAATGTCCTTTAATGAACTGCAATTTCCTGAGCCATCTCTTTTATTCCCAGTGTATTCTTTTTCTGTTCATACTCCACAGAGATGGCAAGATGTCAAAGAAACTGAAATGAGGTTTCATTGAAGACTATAGCATGTTGAATAATCTTTATCTGCCATGGAAGATATGTGGTAGATTATGCACTTGCTCAGGTTAAACGTAAATGCTGTTTTATGGCTGGCTAAACTCGGATTTCCTACCATCACTGTTCAAATGCTCCACATTTGTTTTATTGCTGTTGAAACAGATATCAATTATAGTGATCCACGTACCAATCTACCATCTACTGCAGTGGAGAAAGCAGCAGTAGAGAAATAGCACATTAAGCAATGAGCTAAGTGGAAGTAAAAGTGTGGCTTAAGTGGCAAATAAATGTACATTTGCATTTCTGGGTGATTATTGTTTTTGCAAATATTGAGAATTAGGGGAATTTGCACTGGACAGCAAGGGGAGAGAATTGGGGTTAGTAGTTCCAGGATTATTAGCTTTGAACAGTTTGCAAAAAACAGGTCCAAAACATATGGGGGCCAGGATTTCAATTTGGAGTTTTCAGACTATTTCAAAGTGAAGTGAATTGCTTCTTAAACTCTCACTAACAAAATTAAAATCGATCATATTATTTGGGCCCAAATAATGGCCAGTTGACTGCTTAAGGTACGTGGGTACCCTAAGTTGTGGGTACCCAGGTTTGTGTCTATGTTTGTGTCTGTGTGTAAAGAAAGAAAAGTGCCAAAGAACTTTATATGTATCACTGCAACGTAAATACATCACAACACATATTTCATCATTTTTGAGTCACTGAGTTGAGGAACAAACACCTATGTCTGCTGTGTAAGTTGTGGCAACCTGGTGTCTACAAGGAGTATTGAGACTAAAATTCCAGGATTTTCCAGCTACCAAAGATTCAAGATAGTAGGGGTATAGTCCCAATATATTATAGGATAATGGGATAAAGTAGGTTGCTGTAGGCATTGCATTTGCAGTATTTAGAGATAAATAATATGGGACAGTTAATCAGTATGACCACAATTACTTTGATTATCACCTAAAGTATTTGAAGAGGGAAATATATAATCTTTTTGTTTCAAAAAATAAACAAATATTTTCTTTTTCCTGAATGGATGCTGGATGTTAATATGAAACGTATTAATTTCTGGCTCATTTAATTATCAGCAAGTTATCTGATACATTAAGGACCTTTGGGGTGTTGTTTGTGTGCAAAAAATAATGATCCATGACTGTGATAAATAAAGATGACACCGCTGTCTAAAGCACTGGCCCTATCCCGAGAGGCATATATAAAAATCCTATTTTGGAAATGTACCTATATGGTACCTTTCCAAAAGTACTTCTC
The DNA here is from genome assembly GCA_023053685.1 of Diadophis punctatus similis. Lineage (NCBI taxonomy): Eukaryota > Metazoa > Chordata > Lepidosauria > Squamata > Dipsadidae > Diadophis > Diadophis punctatus. The sequence goes on along the minus strand of JALIGW010000013.1, from coordinate 16,725,321 downwards.
CCCTTTTATACGATGGCTTAACTACACTAGTTAGCATCTTTATCTTTGTACCACAGAGTCATTCAGAAGGTGGATTTAGCTGTCAGACAGTTTTCTGATTTACTAGGTACATCCATGATATCAGAGATCAAGTATTTTGCTTGTTTGGAAAACTAACGGCGAATCCCTCCCAAAAGGTTGGCTTTCAGTTATCTTCTACGTTCTATAAATCTGAGGTAGTGCTCAAGTGGAAGAATAAAAGAACATATCAAATAATATCCATGTAAGAGAATCAGAATTCTGGACAGGTTCTAATAATTAAAACTTCAAGCAGATAATATGTTTTTTAGTTTAGTTAACCGATAATATTGATTTCTTCAGAAAGTTGTGTAAGGCCAAAGCCAAGGTTAGAAACTCAGGAGCAATGGTCACACTCAACAGAGAAAATGTAAGAGCTGCTCATTTTCATTCTGTAATATCCACCTTTGTAGTACATTAAAGCAGTTGCCACCTCTGAGAAAATAATCCTCCTTTATATGAGAACCTACCAACCTGACCTATCTAGAAATAATAATACCAGGGAAGCCCCAGAGTGCACACTTAGGAAAGGGCATTCTAATGCATAGGCAAATATTTATGATTACTAAATGGCAAACACCTTGCAATAAGCTTTGAGTTTTGAGGCCCTACCTTGCTAACTGAGGATAGAAGCCTTCAGGGAACTTCAGAGTAATTACTTTCTAGTCTAAGACTGTGAGACTAACTGGACCCCACCCAGAAAAGAAGGAAACTGAGAAAGGCTCTGGGCTAGCGTGTACAACCTTAGTCAGGTTTCATGATGAAAGTGAAAAGAAATATCTTTAGAATAATATTAGTTTCAAATTCTTCCTATAAAGCAGAGTCTCCAAAGTCCTATTTGGGCCTTTTGTTTTCCAGTTAGTTACCTATTGTTGCGAGATGGGAAGAAGAGTAATTTAAAACTCATTGGTAGCGCCAATGAGTTTTAAATTTTCCACAGCCACAAATAACAATGATGAACTGCCATCAGTCTGGCTAAATTATCTGACACACCCTAATCTTTCTATTGGAGAGGTCTTAGTTTTCTCCCTTTAGCCCAGGGATCTGCAACCTGCGGCTCTGGACCCACATGCGGCTCTTTGGGCCCTCTGCTGTGGCTCCCTGTCGGGTGATCCCATCACTGACTGGCTCTGCCCCTCGCCCTCCCCTCCCAGTCACTCCTTGCCTAGCCTGAGAAGGTAAGGGCAACAGCGGGGGATGAGATGGAGATACACACACACACACACACACACACACACACACACACACACACACACACACACACAGAGGGGGGAGAGAAAGGGGGGAGAGTGAGAGAAATACACAGAGATACAAAGAGGAAGTGGAAGGGGGAGGGGGAGAGAGGGGGGGTCAAAGAGTTTTGTGGCTCCCTGTGTTTTTTAACAACCAGTTGTCTGCCCTAATGACCGGCTGGGTAGGCGTGGCTAGGGGGTCATGTGACTGGGTGGGAGTGAGTGACATTGAGTTGGCCACGCCCACCCAGGTTTTGTGGCTTCCGGTGTTTTCTTTTCTGTGGGAAATGGGTCCAAATGGCTCTTTGAGTGTTTAAGGTTGCAGACCCCTGCTTTAGCCCAAGTAAAAATGATGTTGCTTTAGATTTTCTTGCCCAAAGTGCAAATGTTATGATTTTAAGAAGTATAAAACTATTTTAACAATCCTTAGATTGTTAAAATTAGCTACATGACTGTATAATCCTGCATGGTAGGAAAGAATAAAGAATTAAGCAATGAAACCAAATCTCTTAATTAAAAAAAAAGAGCTCACTGAGGAAAAAAAGAGAGAGGGATACATACTAGCAGGGCAAGATCTTTGAAATCCTACACAGCTTGTTTCCAATGGATTTGAAGGAACATCACCTTCAGGTAGAATTGACTTGTGCAGTATAGCCATGCCAGCTGAGCATGAGGATCATTTCCAGAAGGTAAGAGAGAAGTTCCATTGAAGCCTAATGACCATTATGGTGGTAGCCTGCTCTTGTTGGAAGAATCTCTTTCTAGTGGACAGTCTGTTACCAGCTGTGGCATCTCTTCACAAGTTGGTTGAAATAGTGTTTTCCACAGGGCATTTGAAAAAACATGCTGGCCAGTGCAAATTTGGTAGACCTGGGTTTTTATGATTATTTTTATTGCCGTTGTTTTGTTTATGGTTTTAGTTGTATTTCCTTGTTATTATTGTAAACCACTGAGAGCTTCAGTATTCAGAAGCATACATATGCAAGAATAAATAGGAACAAAACTAATATGGTTAAGCTCACCTTTGACAGTAATCAATTATGATTTAATTTGAAAGCTAATATAACTGATATCATTGTTGCGCTCATTCTGTAACTGTAGAATAAGACAGGTCTGTGGCCTTAAATAGATACCAGAAAAAATATATCCCAAACACTCCTTTTAATTAAACATACCCACAGGAATATAGAAAATAAGACACCAGTCCTCATTAAATAAATAAATATATGTTTTAATTATATATTGTATTTTAATGTTTTAATGTTTGGTGAGCTGCCTAGTATTATTGGCTACATATATAAATAAATGTTGTGCAATATTGTGATTTGTCGTTAATTGTAGGTGTAATTCCTGCTTAATAAAAATAATGCTATCATTTAGTTTATAAACCTAAATATACCGTGGTTCCCTGAAAATAAGACATGTCCCGATAATAAGCCCGACAGGGATTTTTGGGACATGCCTTGAAATAAGCCCCCCCCAAAAATAAGCCCCCCCAAATACTTTCCGAGGGAAGGGGGGACATGCCGGGAGCCTCTCTTTCTCCGGCGGGCACTCTTTTGGCCGGGAGAGCGAGAGCAAGCGAGAGACATGTGTGCACACACCCCGCAGGACTAGCTTGGCTCATCTGGGCTTTGGCTACGTCAGTTTGAAATGCGCTCCTGCCTGCAAAGAACAGCAGGTGAGCATGGATCCCTTCATCACAGGCAGGAGCACGTTTCAAAACGCTGCCAAAGGCAGCCCAGAGCAGCAGAGCCAATCCTGCGGGGGGTGCACATAGCCACCTCTCGCTTACTCTCTCTTTCTCTCTCTCTCCTGGCCAAAAGAGTGCCCGCTGCAGAAAGACCGGCTCCCGGCCGGGAGAGTGAGAGCAAGCCCCTTCAGTTCTGTCTCCTGCCACCACTGCCTCCTTTGCTCGCCTCCTACCGCCCCTTCAGCTCTGCCGCCGCCTCCTCCTTTGCTCGCCTCCCACCACACCTTCAGCTCTGCTGCCTCCTCCTCCTTTGCTCGCCTCCCACCGCCCCTTCAGCTCTGCCGCCGCCTCTTCCTTTGCTCGCCTCCCACCGCCCCTTCAGCTCTGCCGCCTCCTCCTCCTTTGCTCGCCTCCCACCGCCTTCAGCTCTGCCACCGCCTCCTCCTTTGCTTGTCTCCCACCGCCCCTTCAGCTCTGCCACCGCCACCTCCTTTGCACGCCTCGCACCATCCCTTCAGCTCTGCTGCTGCCCCTTCAGTTGTGCCTGTCACCGCATCCCTCCCTCCCTCCCCTGCCCGCCGGCCGCAGAAAGAGTGGCTCACGCACGGGAAGGGGGAGAATCTGGGCAGGCAGAAGCCACCGGGTAAAGAGGGAATCCTCTCCCGCAACAGCCGAAGAGCAGGAGTTGGGGGAAAGAAAAAGACTTCTACTGCTTCTGCTTTTGGGTGCACGGAAGGAAAGCAGCAGAAATCTTTCTTTGTTTGCCCCAAACTCTGGCTCTTCAGCTTACAAATCCAGCCAGGGCAGCGGCCGCTCTGGACAAGCGCTCTTTACCCGGCGGCTTCTGCCTGTCCTGATTCCCTACCTTGCTGCGATGGGCGTCTCGCGGTGGGGAGGGCTGTGAGACGTGTGTCCTACCGGTGCTACCTTCGGGACCGCATCCTGCCGCATACCTCCCTACAACCGGTTAGGTCCCACAGAGTTGGTCTCCTCCAGGTCCCATCAACCAAACAATGTCGGTTGGCGGGGCCTAGGGGGAGAGCCTTCTCTGTGGGAGCTCCCTCCCTGTGGAACTAACTCCCTCTGGAGATCAGGGCCATCCCCACCCTGCTGGCCTTCCGTAAAGCAATAAAAACTTGGCTCTTCCGGCAGGCGGTGTGAAAGTGAGACCAAGTAGATTATTCCGGGGTCTCCCCCCTTTAGTTATGAATGTTGGAGATCTTCTTTTAATTTTTATATCTTTTTAATTGTTATATGTTTTATTGTAATGGATTTGACATGCTGTGAGCCGCCCAGAGTCCCCCGGGAGTTGGGCGGCATACAAATCTATTAAATTAAATTAAATTAAATTAAATTAAATCTGGGACTTGTACCTTCATCGCGTTCTTACGGTGTTCTCTCCACGGCAGCCCGTTCTGAAAGAGAACGTCTCGTGAGTTCAAACTTCTCAAACTCGCATGGCGTTCTTTTAGAATGGGCTGCCGTGGAGAGAAGACCATAAGAACGTGACAGAGGTCCCGGGACAAGTCGCAGGTAGGACGCCTGCCCCGCCAGCCCACCCAAACCCCAGCGCGAGACGCTCGTCCTACCTGCGACTTGTCCCGGGACCTCCATCACGTTCTTACGGTCTTCTCTCCACGGCAGCCCATTCTAAAAGAGAACGTCTCGCAAGTTCAAACTTCTCGAACTCGCGCGGCATTCTTTTAGAACGGGCTGCTGTGGAGAGAAGACCGTAAGAACATGACGGAGATCCCGGGACAAGTCGCAGGTAGGATGCCTGCCCCGCCTCGCCAAGAGAGACACACCACTTACTGGAATTTTGCAGCTCCGTGGTCTCTCGGCTTGTCTGTTTGCAAGTTTTTTTTCCCTAAAGAGACTAGCCGAGAGAGCACGGAGCTGGCAAACTCCAGTAAGTGGTGCGTCTCATGCCCTGCCCCGGCTGCACCCCGAAAATTATAACCCCCCCCGAAAATAAGGCCAGGTGCATTTTGGGGGGGGGTCAAAAATATAAGCTCCTGTCTTATTTTTGGGGAAACACGGTATCTATTTTGAAGTAGAGGCAGCCACTAAATACAGAGATTTCTCAGAATGGCATCAGCACACAAGTTCTTTTCTTACACGTACAGTATGTGTGATGTCATGACACAGGTAAAAAACCGGTTGGCAGCCACTAAATACAGAGATTTCTCAGAATGGCATCAGCACACAAGTTCTTTTCTTACACGTACAGTATGTGTGATGTCATGACACAGGTACAAAAACCGGTTGGGTTATGACATTACAATGCACTTTTTTTTTCATTTGCCTTCCCCCTTTGAACATCCATGCTTTGAAATAAAATCCCATGCCTGGCTCTTAGATAAATGAGGACACACTTTCACTGGAATTCTCTTAGAGATGCAAGTGAATTTCAGAATGCTCTCCTTAGCGTAGAAACCTACGTCAACTTTTTCAATTCCCTTCTAAGAGAAAAGCTACCATTAATGCCAAGTGTTCTTAAAAAAAAACACTTGTGGTGGTAATTGCTTTCTGTTCTTAACTGATGCAATAGTTCTCGTGGGACTGATTTAGGACCATGATAGTAACCACCAGTACAACTAATTGGATTTAAAAAGGAAAACAGAGAAGCTTCCAGATATGACAGAGACAACTTAATTTGAAAAAGTTCATTTTCCAAACCATCCACTTCCAGTTAATCTTACTCTCTGAAATAAGGAGATCAAATAATTCTGTTATAACTAAACTCAATGTAAAATAGCTTTAGCTTTTTCCTGGAAGAAGAAAAGATGCCAATATAAAATCAGTAGGTACATACAAGGTAGCTACCTTCAAAACTTATTTTAACAATACTTTTTTGAATTGCTTGGTCATCGTGAGGATGGTAATAGCAATAGCAATAGCACTTAGACTTATATACCACTTTACAGTGCTTCGTTATAGCCCTCTCTGGTTTAATCTCAGCATATTGCCCCCAACAATCTGGGTCCTCATTTTACCCACCTCGGAAGGATGGAAGGCTGAGTCAACCTTGAACCTGGTGAGATTTGAACTGCCAAATTGCAGTCAGTCAGAAAAAGTAGCCTGCAGTACTGCACTCTAACCACTGCGCCACCGTGGCTCATAATAGTAAAAGGGAAATATTTGTTATAACAAATATAAAAGCAAATTATGAGAGAGAAACTCTGAGATCAAAAAATAATATCTGGAATATTTTAAAAAACTATTTTCCCACATTCATTCAAACATTCAATTTCTGCAATTATATTGTGTCCATTTATAGGATTACTATCACAAAATAAGATGCGTGTATGAGTTTTCTGGCATTTATACAGCAATTAGCATGCTATCATAAACCGACTGCAAAAATCTGCATGACCACTAGATTGCAGCAAAGAGTTAGAGTACCCTACTATTTTGCTGCCATCTAGAGCATGACTATATTTTTTTTCAACATAGGTACAGTAGCCCTATGTTGTAGTCCTATGCAATTCTCTCCTTCACAGTCTTCATTTTAGGTAAATAAATAGTTGTCTACATATCTGTGTTGCCTATAAAAAAGAAAACCATTGAACTATGGAAAATATGTGAATCAAAAGTTAATTGCTGATTATTTTTTTTCATCAGTGACCAAGTGAGTGAAGTGCATATTTGTTTTAATCTTAAGTTATTTTGGCAACAATATGAAAAGAAAGGAGATGGAAAATATTAAAGGTAGCCTTTCCCCTACTCTTACCATGAATGACAGGATTTCCTTCCTCCTTTCTTCAAACATTTTAAACAGAAACCTCTGTTGAAATGCTGGCACTATTTATATGTATCTTTCCTTCACTTTTCAAAATCTAGAGATGATAAGGAAGCCTTCTGTTGGTAAAGCACAGAAAGAAAATATCATCATGCTTTTTGAAACCCTGAGATTTTCAGAAGAGTGTCTGAAAAAGACCTTTTAGGAAACATTCCCCAAGTGGGGAAACCTCTCTCATAATCAGTGAAAAAACAACATATAAAAACCAAGTGAATAAAAATTGAGAAGGCTTAGTGGCCATGGAATCTGCACTGATGGGAAGGAGACAGAGGTGGGTTCCTCCTGTTTCGCACCGGTTCTACAGAACCGGTAGCAAACCGCTGGTGATGTCATGGAGCCGGTTCTGTCGGTGCCGGTCCATGGATACTGCCATCCTTTTTTTGAAATTTTTTGGGGGGGATTTTTTTGCTGATTTTTTCTTTTACGCATGCACAGAAGCTGAGTTTCCAGCACTGCGCATGCACCGCCATCTTGTTTTTGGCTTTTTCTTTTTGGGGGGATTTTTTGCAAATATTTGGTACTGTGCATGCGCGCACCACGTGGTGCGGGAGGAAGCGAACCTGCGGCAAGGTAAGTTAGAACCCACCCCTGGAAGGAGATGAGAATGCAAGCCAGGTGAGTAGCATGTGGATAGGGAACAGAGCAATGGAGGAGCGGAACAGGACAACTCGACACAGACAACTCGACACAGACAACTTGCAGCACGACAACTTGTCATGGGACAATGCAACAAATACAAAAGTGAAATTAATTTCAATGGAACACTGGCTAATAATAATAATAATAATAATAATAATAATAATAATAATAATAATAATAATAATAATAATAATAATAATAATAATAATAATAATAATAATAATAATAATAATAATAAAAAGTAAATCCATAAATACAAGAGTTACAATAATTTAGACGAAAACATGGTCACCAATAATAAAAGTATCAGAATGAAACGATTAATGTTGAATTGGCCTGCAGTGAGTTGTCTGTTCTGAGGCGAGTTGGCTGTGGCAAGTTGTCCTAGACTGCAGTTATCTACTGTTTCCTACAAGCAGCTATTGAGTCCATATTGTTGGAAACTTAAATAACCAAGATATCCAGAATTATTCTAAGTGTTGCACCAGATTATTTTCTAAAAAGATCAAGAAGCTGAATTGGCCCAGTAGATATCCAGTGGGTGCCAAGAATTAACATTCCTGCTGCTGGATTCTGTGGTTCTTGTTGCAAATGAAAATGTTGAGTTCTTGCTTGTATATAAGATAACCCTCTTGTAACATCCAACACTTTGACTGTCAGCTTCTGACAAGCAAAGCCAATTGGAAAACTGACAGGAGCTTGTAAATGATGGTCACATGACCATGGGATATTACAATCATGCAGGATTCACGTAACAATGGCAACTGGAACTGCCCAAACTGCCATCGTTAAGTTGGCATGGTCACTTGATGACCTTGAAGCTTAGTGGCTGAGTTCCTAGTCTCAATTACTGTTGGTAAATGATAACTACCTGTACTGCTTAGAAAGATGATCTTTCTTTCATTTGACCTAAGCAAATGTTAACTGCAGCAAAGCAAATGATTGTCAAAGCTAAAGTCTGATTGGCTTTCAGGTGAATTCAACATGAAATCTGTAGCACAATTGCTAGATTCCTTAAGAGCCTTCTTGAAACTCTTTTAACTAATGATAACTAAAAAAAATGATTTATAGGCATTTTGGATGAAACCTAATATATATACTGAGCTCCGCAGGAACAGGTGCTGATCTCTTCTCTGATCCTACGAATATTATCGAGGAGATTCCTTTATGGGTACAATTTACTCTAATTATGGGGATGTTTTGTAGACTCTACAATTTAGTAATTCTCAGGAATTCAATGAGCCTTCAGGAAGAAACAAACAAACAATTCAATTAAGCTGTTTAGCACTTGGCAATATCAATAGCACTTACACTTATATACTGCCCATAGTACTTTACAGCACTCTCTGAGCAGTTTACAGAGTCACCATATTGCCCCCAACAATCTGGGTCCTCATTTTACTGACCTTGGAAGGATGGAAGGCTGAGTCAATCTTGAGCCTGTCAGGATTGAACTCCGGGTTGCGGGCAGAGTTTGCCTGCAACACTGCATTTTAACCACTGTGCCACCAAAGCTCTTCTCCTTTTTGCCCTTTCTTTGTCTCCTTATATAGGTAGCCAGGGTGGGTTTCCAAACCTGATGATTTTTAATTTACTATTTATTCATGTGCTTCAATTTGCTTCAGTATAATTGTAGAAAAGGTGCTGGTTATTTTGGAGTGAGGTTTGCTCTCTTTCTTGTTTTACTTAATATTCAGACAGAAATCCTGCAGCCATTGCAGTAAGACAACTCTCTTTATTCTGTCATGTTGTTGCAACAGAAGAAATGTTTACTACCAACGTAGAGGAAAAGCAGCCTTTAAATGAATGAAATGAATGACATAAGTGTCAGCTAAAGAAATGCACAAACAGTTTTTAAGTAAGCTTCAGTTCTTTGTTTACCTGCCATTCTGCCAATGGAAATTTCAATAGAAATGCAAACAACAACTTTGGTTAGGTGATTTCTGGCTGTAGACAGAATCTCAACAGTTTTGAGGGTTTCCTTGCATTTTATTTCCATAACAAACAAAAACATGCATGTTAATTAATTAATTAATTAATTAATTAATTAATTAATTAATTGTCTAGATGACCTTTAAAAGCTTTGCTATTAAAGGTCAACCAAAGAAATTCTGGCTTGAATCAGATTTATAGCACATGAAATAGGGCACTGCTATCTTAACTATTTCTATGAAACAAATGCTATTATATTTCTGTAATGTAATACCTTTCCTCCCCCCACCCCATTATGCAACTGAATACTGTTGTTATGATTAGATTTGTGCATCTACAAACATACCATCTAGCAAATTCTGCATGGCCTTCTTATAATCAGATTCACCTATCATCTTGGGATTATATATTAGCTTGGAAAAATCAGGTAAGAAGTACACACAAATTCTTTTGGTCCAATCTTGATTTATAACAAATGGAAAGGGCAAAGTTAACCAAAGCTGCTACACATGGTGAAATGCTTCTACATAACTATTTGTGCTCATGTGTGTCTGTATGTTAAGAGTGTTAGGAAGGAATTGTAATTGTAGAGAAAATGTATAGTTTATTATTATATTTATTATTACCCTATTTTTCGGAGTATAAGACGCACCGGAGTATAAGATGCACCTTAGTTTTTGGGGAGGAAAATAGGGGAAAACAATCTGCCTACCAGGTATTCATCTGGCTAGTGTCTTTAGTCTGGTCAGCTTCAGCACATTATTTTATGTCCTGGTTAGGAGATTAAAAAAACCTTCTTCTGAGAGAGTAACAATGAAAGAGCATGCAAGCCAGTAAGAACTGGGAAGATCGTTAGCACCTGGTTAGGGCTAGAAAAAAAACTTATTCGGAGCAGCTTCAGCACATTATTTCATCTCCTGGTTAGGAGATTAAAAAAACCTTCTGAGATAGTAACAATGAAAGAGCCTGCAAGTCGGTAAGAGCTGGGAAGATCGTTAGCACCTGGTTAGGGCTAGAAAAAAAACTTATTCGGAGCAGCTTCAGCACATTATTTTATCTCCTGGTTAGGAGATTAAAAAAACCTTCTGAGATAGTAACAATGAAAGAGCCTGCAAGTCGGTAAGAGCTGGGAAGATCGTTAGCACCTGGTTAGGGCTAGAAAAAAAACTTATTCGGAGCAGCTTCAGCACATTATTTTATCTCCTGGTTAGGAGATAAAACTTATTCGGAGCAGCTTCAGCACATTATTTTATCTCCTGGTTGGGAGATTAAAAAAACCTTCTTCTGAGAGAATAACAATGAAAGAACCTGCAAGCCAGTAAGAGCTGGGAAGATCGTTAGCACCTGGTTAGGGCTAGAAAAAAACTTATTCGGAGCACCTTCAGCACATTATTTTATCCCCTGGTTAGGACTTAAAAAAACCTTCTTCTGAGAGAGTAACAATGAAAGAGCCTGCAAGCCAGTAAGAGCTGGGAAGATAGTTAGCACCTGGTTAGGGCTAGAAAAAAACTTATTCGGAGCAATGAAAAAAAATTCTGCAAAGACTTAGGGCTGGAAAAACATTCTTTGGAGAGAGTAACAATGAAAAAGCCTGCAAGGTAAGAGCTGGGAAGATCTGTTAGCACCTAGTTAGGGCTGGGGGGGGGAAAAGCTACATTCGAAGTATAAGACGCACCCAAATTTTCAGCCACTTTTAGGGAGGAAAAAGGTGCGTCTTATACTCCAAAAATTACAGTATATATGCAAAGTTGTCATGGGTTTGATGCCTTGATTGTTCAGGATTGAGCCAGTGTTTCTGTAACTCTAAATTGTTATATTGTTTATATTAATTTTTTTAACTTTCTTATTATAGGGCATGAAAGCTGCTTAGAACTTTTAGATAGGAGCAACATATTAGGGAAAAAGTTACTTTTAAAGACTTCTACAAAGTCTGACTCTAAAGTTGAATAAGCATCTGTTGCTCTTTTCATTTTGTTTGGAGCTATATAAACCAAGGTCTTGTTTTGACAACCTACAATGCATGTCTGAGGTTGCTTTTGGCTTGGATCACACAAGCCTGTACTTTGTGTCACCCTTAAACATTGACACTCAAATTCACTGATGTTTGTGCCAATGAAATACTTGAAGGGCTAAATAAACTTGAAAAGTTAAAAACACACAAGTTGTCATGATCCCATTTATCATGTCTGAATAAGCAGGATTCCTAAAATTTTATCACTCTGTTGGCTTATAGGAATTCAAGAAGTTCTTTTAAATTACTCAGTTGAGTGAATGTTTATATGAATTGAACCTCTCTCCTAGCTAAATAAATATTAATTTTTAATAGAAGTTCTCTTTGAAACAGGTTGTGTCTGTTTGATTATTCTATGAACTACCTGTATATACAAAGTATATACAGGTAGTCCTCCACCTACAACCATTTGTTCAGTGACCATTTGAAATTATGCAGTGCTTTATAAATGGCAGTTATAATCGGTCCTTGGAATTCTGGCTATCCCAGTTTCCACATGGTCATGTGATCGTGACCAGGGAGCTTAGCTTCCTTTGTAACCTCCCCAAACCATGCCCGTCATGCATCTGTTTGCAGTTTCATTCACTCTCTCTTGCACCCATCCCCGTCCCACCCTCCAGATACTTACTGCTGGTTGACATGGGGCTTGCATTTTTCTGCTGGTTCCCTCACTGACTTTGGTTAGGAAGTTGCCTTGTCTAATGAGTGTAGGATTCAGTTAACAAAGGCAACTGGGGTTGCAGTAATTGTCACTGCTAAGCGATATAGTCATGCTTTATGACTGCATTGCTTAGTAATGGAAATTCTTGTTCCAATTGGCAAGTCAAGAAATACCTGTACCAGAAATCACTATTATTATTGTTCTTCTTCTTCACTCTCTGTCTCTTTTTCTGCCTTTTTTCATTCCCAGGTATTGAAATTTTCTTCTCTTCTAATGGATTTTTATTTTAAATGGGGCAAACTATTTTGACAAATATTTATGCATCTTGCAACATTTCTGCTGACTTGTAGAACAAAGACCAGACTTTAGGTCCTGGCTGAAGGGCTATCAGGGTAAGATCCGAAAACTGTTTTGCAGAATCTTTCCTGCTGTAGCAATGTAGGCTATTGGCAGCATGCCTACTATCTGCGGAAACATCTTTTCTAAATTTCTTTTAATTTCAGTTTTAGGTTTGGTATTTATTTGACATTTGGCCATACTGCCCTATGTGTCTTTTGTAAGAAAAGTGAATAGTGGAGGCATAGGGCCTTTATATGTATATAAAAATAGATCAACATTTTTCTTTGTGGAAAGAAGATGCAAGTATTTCTAGTAGAGAATGTGATGGTCTGTTTCTGCTTCTCTTTCTTTGTTCAAAGATAGGTAGACAGATAAGATATGGAGAAATATAATGTATAGTTCAAATATAAATATAATCTATAGTTCTATAGATTATTTTAATTGTTCTTTGCCTTGAGAATGTACGTATGTTCCTTTGCATAGCTATAGGTCATTCTGTAGTTGCTGAAGCAAGTTGCAACTGATGAAAGGGGGATGAATAAGCCAAATAATTTTGGAAGAAATCATACACTGATTTCCATGACATGACATAAACACCACTGAAACAACAGGGGAAGGGCTTTCTTTCAAATGGATGTAAAGGGATGGAGGATCAGATTAACCTTAATGTAGTTCTGGTGCCCCCTTTCCTGCCCCCATGACAACTAGTCAGTTTTAGATGTATCACAGGAGTATACTCAGCAGATTTTAGTTGGTATTCAAAGATGCTAATGATATAACTGTTCATATCAGTGGTGAAATCTAAAAATTTTCCCTGTGGGCGTGGCTTGGAGGTCAGGAGGGCATGGCTTCAGGTGGCTTGGTGGTCAGGTGACCGGGTGGGCATGGCCAACTTGTAAAATGTAGTGAAACTCATTTAACAACGCTCTTCCTTAGCAACCAAAATTTTGGGCTCAATTGTGGTTATAAGTCTCTTTCTTTCTTTCTTTCTTTCTTTCTTTCTTTCTTTCTTTCTTTCTTTCTTTCTTTCTCTCTTTCTTTCTTTCTCTTCCTTCCTTTTCTTTTCTTTTTTCTTTCTTTCCTTCTTCTTTTTTTCTTCCTTTCCTTTCCTCCTTCTTTCCTTTCCTTTCCTTCTTTCCTTTCCTTTCCTTTCCTTCATTCCTTCCTTCCTTGTCTCGCTCTCCCTTCCTTTCTTTTTCTTTCTCTCTTCTCAGCGGCGGGAGAAGGAAGAAGGTGCTCTGGGAGGGAGGGCAGCCTGGGCCGGCAACAGCACATCCCCTTTCATGTGCTGTTCCGGAGCGCCATTGCTGCCGCCGCCCCTCTTGCCTTCCTGACTTCGGCTCCGGAAACTTCACGGGCCGGGCAGCATCGGGGCACGCACCTACAGAGCTCTGCCAGCCTCAGGCTCTCGGACTGGTGGGGGCCTTGGCTGGGCAGGGAGACAGTGGTGCTGCCTGGAGAGCTGGCAGATGGGTGTGCCGGGCGGTCTCCAAGCCTCACCAGGAAGGTAAGCCAAGCGCCAGCCAGGCCCATGCGCGCTCCCGCTGGCCCCTCACTCCGACCATCTCCCGAGAAGTTTGCAGGAAGTGGCAGCGGGCGGAGCTGGGCAGGGGAGGTGCAGCTGATTGTGTCACGCCACCCACTTCACTCGTGGGGCAGATGTGCTGGAACTGGAAGCTGGCGCCGGTGCCTAGCAAAGAAGGGCAGTTGAGTGGGGCCAGGGCAGCACAGCCTATTGCGTGGATGGGCCTCATGGTGGTGGGCTTCGCTGCAAGCTGACGTCCCTGCCCGACCTGGCTGTGGGCTTCACGACACCTGCTTGAGCAGCCATGAACCTGCTCAGTCCCCTGCAAGGTCGGTGGCCAGTGGGTGGGTGGGCGGCCTTTGGTGGAGACACAGCTGCTGCTACTCTGGGGCTGAGAAGGGGGGGGCGGTACTCTCAGACCCCCCTCGGAACCAGAGGAGCAGCGCAGCTGCAGCTGCAGCCGCCAGTCTCTCAGAGGCGGGACCAGGCAGGATGGAGACCAGCCAGTGCTTCCCAGGCCAAGACCATGTGAGCTGCAAGCTCACGGCTGCTCAAGCAGGGAAGAGCCCCGCATGGTTTCCACTGTCTGCTTTTCTTGGGAGGCTTCGAGTGCCAACTGAGCACTTAGGAAAAGGTGACTTATTTAAGGGCCAGGATGGGCATCGTGAAGCCCGGAGCAGGGTCGGGTAGGGATGCCAGCTTGCAGCGAAGCCCGCCACGAGGCCCCTGAGAGGCTGGTCCTCTGGTTCTGAGAGGGGTCTGAGAGTGCATGTGCAGCCCCAGGACATCCGCTTGCCATCCCGAAGGGAGCCCTACCACTGCCCCCTTCTCAGCCCCAGAGCAGCAGCAGCTGCGCCACCACTCGACCTCAGAAGGCAAGTGGGCATGGGGGACCACCGGGAAGGCTGCTAGCTCCCTTCCCCTGACATGCTTGCCTGCCTTCCACTTTCCTGCCTTCACAAGCCTTCCGCTTGCCTGCCTTCGCAAGCTGGCCACAGGGACACCGCGAAGGCCGCGTGGAAGGCAGGCAAGAATGTCACTTCAGGCAGGCAATCTGTAGAGCAGAGACTGGGCAGGGCAGGGCGAGCGAGCGGCAACCGGGGGCCCAGTTTGGGGGCATGGCCAGCCAGCCGTCGCTACCGGCTCGGCAAACCACCAGCACCCACTGCTACCGGTACGCACGAACCAGTCCTAACTGGTAGCATTTCACCCCTGGTTCATATCCTGAACATGATGGTGGTGGGGAGAACTGGTAAATCACGATGACAGCTTTGAGACTGAAAATGGACATATTTATTTATTTAACAGTATTTAGAGCCTGGATCAATCCTAGAGGACTCTTAGGGGCACAACAACATCAAGAAAATGAAAACCAAAATAATGCCAAAAACAAACCAACAAAAAAACCACAAGAGAAATTCCAAATAAAATGCAAGAGAAGTTCCCAGGTAAGTCAGCTGGGATCATATTGAAGTAAAACAGTTTTAACCTTTGGGGTCCTTGGTGGTCTTTGAGTTTAGTTGCACTGATGATGTTACTTAGTTTGGGAATGAAATGTCTACAAGAAAAAACCCACCAAGCTCAGATAGCACTAAGGACCCTACAGTTCAACACTGAGCTACAAATATTCTCTTCTTTCATTTTTAACCTGTTCTGGATCTGTACTATTTTGGGGGCAGGGAGGGATATTTCATAAAGCAACAACTATTACACAGAAGGCCTACCATTTCAGCTAATGCCTATAGACTTTACAAGGGAGGGTATTTTCAGCAGTTTCTCCCTCTCTCAAGCATTTATTCAGATAATTAAGAATTTACCAGTACATGGATTCAGCTGTAGACTCCACTAGAGTTTTCAGAAATATATCAAGTGGAAAAATGTTTATATTGGGTTTATGCCAACTTAAAAGTATTCAGGTCATATACCTGATCTTCTGTTGTGTCCTTTGAACCCTATAATTCAGACTGACTATATGCAGAGTATTTCAGTGGAAATGAAAGAAAATAGAAGAAAAGCTTTCTCGCTTCTACTTTTGTAATGGACAGCATCTTTACGCATCCTGAAATGTTCATTGTTAACTTTAGGGACAGTTATTTATTTGCATTGGTATGCTGCCTTAGTCCTAGATGCTAAGCAGTCTGCAGGGCAATAAAATAATATTCTGGAATAAAAATATATATCTCTACCTTTCTATCTCCTTCAAGTCAGTCTTCACTCCTGATGATTGCATGGACAAGTCCCTGAAGTTATCTTGGCAATATTTTTAGAAGTCCTTTGCCCTTATTTACAGTACTTTCTAGGACTGAGGGTGATTGGCCCAAGTTCAGTCAGTTTTGTTCATAATGTAGGAGTAGAATTCAGGTTGTCCTGGTTTCTGGCCTGGTGCCTTGAGTACTATACCAAACTGGGTCTCTTGGAATAAAATCAAAATAATCAATGATAAAAAATATATATAATCACACTCATTGGCACTATTCTTATATATGTTCCAGGACTATAATAACCACAGGATGGTTTGTAGCAGTGACCAAAATGCAGAATAGAACTGTATTAACAGCATTCCTATATGTTAATAGGGAGGGACTGGACTTGCTATTCCTAGCAGAGTGGGAAGACCCTCATTTCTAGGAGCTAATCTCGCCTATGTCTGTCAGGATAGGGCCCCCGAGTGTGCTGTCTTGGCAAGCTGATGTGGTATCTGCCAGATATTGTCATGTGTGACACAAGACAATTATGCTCTACAGCAAACTTTCTCAACCTAAGCACCCTGCAGACTTCTATTTCTACAATTCCCAGCTGACCTAGATCTTGATAAGAATTTTGTGAACTGGCGTCTATACATCTTGAAGCTAAGATGTGTAGCATTTCAAAAGCACTATTATTCCTGAGAAAGTTCTTCTTTAAAAAATTAGATAATTGAAACGACCTACACAGAATGATCATTGCAAGGACCATTACAGTTATCTTTTTATATTAAATAGAATACTATCTTTTTGAATCGTTTCAACCTCAGCTATTAACAGCAGGATCTGATTGTGAATTCTGAAAGACAAGCTCAGCATTTGTTTCAGATTCTGAAAGCTATTTCTTCTCAGTTAAGTGAGTTAAAACAAAGAATTTCAATTTGAAAAAGTATAAAGATATCTCTATGTGATTTCCAGCTGATATTATTCCACTACTATCTTTAAATTACTAACAATCAGCCCTTTTGTAATTGGATAAAGATTCTGTTTAAAGCATTGAGTGAATTTCATTGACGAACTGAATAATCAAGGTAAAAATAATAACATGACGAATACTTCATATTAAAAGGATGCGAATTCTAAAAGCGAGCCTTAATTAATATGAAATTAAAAAAAATTCTGGAAATCCATTGATGGCAAACAGCAGCAACTTTTTATTCAGGAATTAAACAGACTAAATCCATTCTCTCTTTTTGTGTTCTTTGCCAAGAATTATTTCACCTTCTAAATGCGTCTTTGATGCACACTAGTTCCATACAGAGGAAAGCTTCCAACGCAATGCCATAAAGACAAAAGAGAAACACATTCGCCCTACAAAGGAAACCAATCAGTGGTGGGATTCATTTTTTTTTAACTTCCGGTTCTGTGGTGGGTGTGGCTTGGTGGGCGTGGTTTGGTGGGTGTGGCAGGGGACTGATACTAGAAAATCTCCATTTCCTCCCCACTCCAGGGGAAGGTTACTGCAAAATCCCCATTTCCTCCCGATCAGCTGGGAGGCAGAGAATAGATGGAGGCGGGGCCAGTCAGAGGTAGCATTTACTGGTTCTCCGAACAACTCAAAATTTCTGCTACCAGTTCTCCAGAACTGGTCAGAACCTGCTGAATCCCACCTCTGAAATCAATGTATCTATTTAGGATTAGGGAAATTACAGAAAAATGTGTGATTAAAGTAAGACATATTCAAGGATAATATTGGAAGAGGTCTGATAAAAGTAAATGAAATTACAGAAAGATAGGAATACTATACTGAAACCCTTTACAAATGCAATTATAAAATTGTAGTCAGTGAGTGAGGACTATCTATCATCTATCTATCTATCTATCTATCTATCTATCTATCTATCTATCTATCTATCTATCTATCTATATTAAGGAAACTATTCTACTAACAATTGAGATGGAGCGAGTAAATGGACTAGGTGTCAGGTGCAGATGACTATACGATTTAAAGCTATAGAAGAAAAGGCAGTTAGAGTGCTAACAGCATTATGGCAACACATATGAATAAGATAAGGAACAGGTAAAGACACCTGGCCTAAACAGGTAATTATACCCTCAAGCTGACTGCACCTATGCAGGTTTATTTGGCAGTGTTACAAAAATGGTTTGCTACTGCTTTCTTCTCAGACTGGCTGAGAAACAGAAACATACTGATGTATATTTTGAGAGAAGACTATAAAAGAACCAGTGGTGCTTGAGGAGGAATGGGCTATTAACACCTGGTAAATAAAAAAGCCACAGAAGAACAGGAGAGAAACTTTCACACAGAGCTCATTACAAAGTCTGGAATGAAAAATGCATGTCAGTCCTCTGCCAATACATATAGAAAAAGCAGCTTGGCCTAAAGACTGGAAAAAGTCTCTCTGTATCCTAATCCCTAAAAGGGGACATTCAAAGTATGTTCCAAATAAAGGACAGTAGCTTTAATACCATCTGATTTGCCAGTAAGACTGTACTGAAAATTTTGCAGACCACATTAAAACAATTGCATCTATACAAGCAAGGTTCAGGGGAAAAAACAGAATTAGGTAGGTAACCAAAAGAATAAGATAGTTTCAAAGAGTTCTAATTCTGTTTTATCAACTATACCAAAGCTTTAGATAGCAAGAACATAATTTGGGAAGACTGAATGAGTTAAAGAGGGTTGTATTATATCACTTTTCCTATTTAGTGTATATACTAATCTAATACATCATGTGAATGGCAGGTTTGGAACTAAACTAAATTAAACTATGGATCAAATTTGTGGAAGCAGAGTGCAGTACTGCAGGCTACTTTAGCTGTGTTCAGCAGTTCAGTTGTTCAAATCTCACCGGCTCAAGGTTGACTCAGCCTTCCATCCTTCCGAGGTAGGTAAAATGAGGACCCAGATTGTTGGGGGCAATATAAATATACATTGCTTAATGGTGTAAACCGCTTAGAGAGTGCTTGCACTATGCGGAGGTATAGAAGTCTCACTAATAAATAAACAAACAAACAAACAAACAAACAAACAAAGAGACACACACTAACTTGGTTGCAGAAATTGAATCAAGACTAAGTATGATTATTTTGAAAGGAAAACACACAGGTAGGATATTAAAGGTTCTGACTGAATATGAAAATATCATCATCATCATCATCATCATCATCATCATCATCATCATCTCCTCTTTTATTCATTAAACATGAAACTCAGTCAACTGAAAATTAAAAATGTGTCAGAAATACCATGGACTGGTGCTAATGGTTGATACAGGTTGCTGCCAGCGTCCTAGGTATCAACCAAGTATCTTCTTAAAATATATGATGTTCCGAGTAGCACAGTTTCTTGCAGTTCCACTGGTGTTATTACAGAAAGCTGCAATTTCTTGATCTGTTTTGTAAAATTCTTGGACATGGTACCAAGTGCCCTGATGACAATGGGTATCACTTTTGATGATTTCTCAATTTTCTTCGGTTGTCCAAGTTTTGCACTTTTGTCCCAGTCGCTTTACAGTTGCACGCCCTGGTTCCCCAGCAGTAGCAACTGAGCCCTGTAGCATCTTTTACGACAGATGTCCAGGAGCCATAGCATCTGATACAGTCCTTGTTGACCAGGGCGACGACCGATCCGGTATGGAATTTTGTTGATTTCTTCTCATCATTGGTGATGGTAGGTGCCTGGGTTGGTTCACAGTGGCTAAGCCACTACCGATCCGAAGACCACCAATCCCATAACCATAGGAACCGCACCCGATAGCCGTCCAGGCCCAGCCACGGGAATAATAGTAGTAGTAGTAGTAGTAGTAGTAGTAGTAGTAGTAGTAGTAGTAGTAATAATAATAATAATAATAATAATAATAATAAATAATAATAATAATAATAATAATAATAATAATAATAATAATAATAATAATAATAATAATAATAATAATAATAATAAATATTTACTGGGCCTTATTTATAAACTGCTGATGTGTGATCAAATGGATACAGAGTTTGAATGCAGAAATATAGATGCCATAATGAAAATTTTAATGGAGGAACACTGAATTACTCTGAATATTAGAGTTAGAGAAAATTAATATATGATTTTATTATTAGCATTTCTGGTTGCTAAAATGAACAGTTCATTTTTAAAAAATTGCTAGGAATGAGCAAGCCAGATCTATTTTTCATATTTTGATGGTGGCAATGCTGTAAAGCTCAACAATTCTGGAAAATGATATACACCAAAATGAAATATCTTTTAAAACTTGAATTCCCATTTCAATCTGTAACATTCTTATTAAACTTTACTAAAACATATTATATTAGCTTTACATATGCTAACTGCTGCAAGAATATTATGTGCTTTTTTACTGGCAAGGTCACTCAACAGAAGAATGGCTGACTAAATTATATGACTATGCTTCAACTTCACAACTGAAAACAAATATTTCAGATAATTTAATTAAAATTGGGAAGAATTTCTTGATTACACATGGATTTGCATTGCATCAAAATTTGGCTTACTGTTCTTATACGCACAGAGTCTATATTCTAATTTCACAGGATATCTAATATAACTTACTATATCTAATATAATTTACTAATTTCATTTAGTGATTTATATTGTGGTGACTGTAGTTCTTGATATTCTAGTTGAGAATTAATAGTGATTTTAGTCTTTTAAAACAATCAAATATATCCAGTTATTTACAGTTTATTTATTTATTTAATTGTTTGTTTATTTTGGTATTTTTATATGCCGCCCAACTCCCGAAGGACTCAGGACTCAGTTAATTGTATTACACTGGAAAATTATACTCATTTCTAAATCCCTTGCTCACTGATTTCTATTTTACTTTTTATAGTCCCTTCTTGTATTTTAGTTATCTTTGTTTGTATATTTTGTTTGACATTCAATAAAAATACAAAAAGAAAAAAAGTAAACCTGCAGAGTAGAAAGTCAGAAAACTAAGGTTATTTCAACTGGAAAACTAGAAGAATTTAATGTAAACAAGATGACTGAAGTAGTTAACAGTTACAATTTTCTAGGGCCTAGAATTGATAAAAATGATACAAAAAAAATTCAGAAAAGAATAACAATGGACAAAAATATTAAAAAGGCTAATGAAATAAGAGGAATTTTAATAAAGGCAACATTTTGATTGGCCAATTCCATTGTATTCCCCATTATGATCCATTAATTGAGGGATAAACTCTGTACAAGAACAAGAGGAAAAATATTGACTCCTTTGAATCACAGTGTGGAGAAGTTTGCTTTGCATCCCTCAGATAGCCAAGAGAATCCGCCATTCAATACTAGAGGAATTGAAGCTCACTGGCCAAAGGGTCATCAAACAAAAACTATTATACTTTGGACATATCATAAGGGCTGATGCATATACGATGATGTTCATCCATTGTATTCGAAGAGAACCTTGACATCAATTGGGGGGATGTCAAGACTTGCGCATGAATTGGGTTAAAGTGAGGGAGAGGTGCGCATAGTCAGCCTCACTCTCTCTTCCCACTCTCTGTCATATATACAAGATGACAATGGCATGGGCATGATGGAGGGAATGAGAAAAAGAGTGTAACAATGCATGAAGTGTATAGGAAGAATACTGGATGCCAAATAATGCAACTGCAAAAACTGTATAATGGGGTGAAACAGCTTGGAAAGCTTTTATCTATAGAGCCAACAAGAGTCAATTATTGTATAACGTAATGGAGTGTTACAAGAACAATCTTTACAATTGTGATCTTGCCAAAATGTGTATTATGTTTAAAATCAAGTTTGGGGGAAAAAACCCAGTATGACTCAGAATTGAAAAAGGAATATGACAAGTATGCATATACTGGTAGTCCTCATATGTAATTAGCTATAGGGATTTATCTATCTATCTATATATATATTACTAAAACTCTTGTGTCTGTAACATTGAATGGGGCGAACCTGTGCATCACAGGTTAATAGTTTGTCAACTAAAGTACCTCAAATGAACTAACTTACAGAATGTCTCGAAAATTTGGGACCCATGACTCCTGGAACTAGCCCCTCTTTTGACCACTGGACATATGAGCCAAGGTGGCGCAGCGGTTAGAGTGGGGTACTGCAGGACACTTTAGCTGACTGTGATCCGCAGGTCAGCGGTTCAAATCTCACCGGCTCAAGGTTGACTCAGCCTTCCATCCTTCCAAGGTAGGTAAAATGAGGACCTAGATTGTTGGGGGCAATGTAAATATATACATTGCTTACTGGTGTAAACCGCTTAGAGAGTGCTTGCACTGTGAGGCGGTATATAAATGTTAATAATAATAATAATAATAATAATAATAATAATAATAATAATAATAATAATAATAATAATAATAATAATAATAACAATAACAACAACAACAACAACAACAACAACAATAATGTAGACCAATCCAGCCTTAGCCCTCCAGAGGCCTGGTAGCCAGTCCCACCATTCACTGTTGGAGGGGGGTCAGTTGCAGCCAAACTGGCAAGAAGTTGGAAGTCACTTCTGCTCCCACTGCTTTTTTGCCCTTAGTCATTCTGTTTATTTAGGTAAGGAAATATCTCTGAAACAATGAACCCACATGTCAGGGGGTCTAGAATATTATAAGAATTGGCAGCACTGGAAAATAGGTGAAAATATAGATGAAATTTGAACCTTAGATTTACAGACAATACCCTTTAATACTCATTTTTTTCTTGGGCCCATGAATCAAAATGTATTGATTGTCCTACAGAAGTAAGATTAATTCTAAGAAAGAAGGTAGCCCAGATCATGAAACCTATACAGTAGCTATTTCAATGACAACGAATATAACAATAGTTAAAGAAATTATCAATGTAATGTAGTACTCAACTTAGTAGCACAATTGAGCCCAAAATTTATGTTGTTAAGTGAGAAATTTGTTACGTGAGTTTTGCCCCATTTTACGATTTTTCTTGCCACATTTGTTAAGTGAATCACTGCAGTTCTTAAATTAGTAACAGGGTTGTTAAGTGAATCTGGTTTCCCCATTGACTTTGCTAGTCAGAAGGTCGCAAAAGGGGATCACATGACTCCGGGACACTGCAACCGTCATAAATGTGAGTTGGTTGTCAAGCATCCAAGTGTAAATCACGACCATGGGGTTGCTGCAATGGTCATAAGTATGAAAAATGGTCATAAATCATTTTTTCCAGTGTTGTTGTAACTTCGGTCACTAAATGAACTGTTGTGTCGAGGACTACCTGTGTAACTGTGAAAGTGGACCTAAGACACAGCAAGAAAAAGAAGACAGATACTTCTGAATAAGGAATTTGGAGACAGTTATGAAGAATACCACAGATGATGCAAGAAGTAATAAATTCAGGCCTGGAACAAATACAGACTTATTGTTCCCTTGGGGCAATGATCAGCTTAACAGAAACTCACATACTTTGGGCATGTGAAGCAAATGGGTGGTGGACTAAACATAATTATTATATGGGAGAGAGAAATAGAAGGGAAAGACAATGGATAAATTGATGGCTATGATAGGATCAAAGATGTTATTGGAATGTAAGCTGTGAGTTATTATTAAAGTCAAATGAAAACGGCAAACTATTTCCCTACACTCACGAGAAACCAAACCCCCACCCTCACTTGATGGCATCTAAATAACTAATCTAGTAGTTTCTTTTCTTTGAATCTCAATTAAAAAAGACAAAACGAAAACATTCTGCCTGAAGTTCTAGAGAACAATTATAACTGAACTAATACCAGACCAGAAGAACAATGACTCATATTTATTTTTCTATATTCAGTTTTTATGCTTTTAATATTTATTTGTACACCATCCAAAGTGGTGAGGAAGATAGGCAATTTCTAAATTTGATAAATGAACGGATGAATACATAAATAGTCCAAAGTGGTCCAAGGCACTCTCTGATATTTGTCATAGTATGACTCAGATGGTTTAGGTTCAGGGAATTTAAAATTTAAAATTAAAAGAGGGCCGTGAAAATATTTACTGACCCTTCGCATCCTGGACATAAATTGCTTCAACTCCTACCCTCAAAACATCGCTATAGAGCACTGCACCCCAAGACAACTAGACACAAGAACAGTTTTTTCCCGAACGCCATCACTCTGCTAAACAAATAATTCCCTCACCACTGTCAAACTATTCACTAGGCTGCATTACTATTACTATTAGTTTTTCTCATCGTTCCTATCACCCATCTCCTCCCACTTATGACTGTATGACTGTAACTTGTTGCTTGTATCCTTACGATTTATATTAATATTGATTGTTTCCTGATTGCTTACTTGAACCCTATGACAACCATTCTTGACAAATGTATCTTTTCTTTTATGTACACTGAGAGCATATGCACCAAAGACAAATTCCTTGTGTGTCCAATCACACTTGGCCAATAAAGAATTCTATTCTATTCTATTCTATTCTATTCTATTCTATTCTATTCTATTCTATTCTATTCTTACTGTATAAGAATAACAAAAAATAAAAGGAAATCCTAGGTTTCATTGAAAAGTAGGTACCTATAGCAGGAAGCTACCTTTCTTAAGTTAGGCCCATAGTCTCTTTAGATGCTTTTGCCAACTATGTGTCCCAAGGATGTGTTGGAGAATATTCCCACAATCCATAATTATAAGGCTGCAGGAGTCACCTCTGTTTTTGTTATTGGGAAATAGAGTCCACATTAATTAGATCTGGGGTTTTCTGGAAGCGGCTTTCCTACCCCTTCCTGGTGATGTCAGATAATTGCTGCTGAATAAAGAGATCATACCACAAAGACAGAGTGAATACCCTCCTATTGTATAATCAAAAATTACTGGTAGTACCAGGGCTATGATCAATGGCCTCTGGCAAGCAGGTTTAAGGTGAATAGGATCAAGCAACTCTTAACTACCACAGGGCCTTCCAAGTCTTTTTAATTAATCAGAGCCATTACTGATTTTCTTAATGAGCGCCTATATGTTTTAGGAGTTAATGTGGGTGGACTGGCACCGGGGAGACTCAAGTTCAAGTCCAATCTTATGCAGGGAGTAAGGTAAGCCTAGCACTGTTATCCCAATTCACAGGATTGTTATTGTGGTGAAAAATAGGAGGGAAGTTTTAGTTCCTGAATGAAAGGCACAATGTAAAACAAATGAACTTCTGGCTGAGACCTAAGTGATGGGATGACATAAAATCACTGTTTCAAATAGGTTGTGGAGGATTTTCACGCCAACTTGAAAGAATGACAGTGACTTGCGGGCCTTATGATCATTATTCCCACCTAGTACATCTTTCCCTCACATAAATGGAGCACTTGCCCAGATCCTGCATTGTTCAGGAAGTTACCTAGAGATACCTTCTTTTCTGGAGAGCGAGGCCTAGCTGGAAAGCTCTCCGAGACAACTTCTATCCATTGTTCTGTGCCACACCCTGATTGCCTATCGATAGATTCGCTCCAAGAGAGATTTCCCTAGGCAGCCTCTGCCTGAAAGCAAGAGACGACACCCCCTCCCATTCTTCTTCTTCGTCGTCTCCCCCACCCCACTTCCATTTACCCAGAAGTGCTTTGGTGCGCGTGTGTTTCCGCTGGGTTTTCCTGTCGGAGAAAGAAAGAGCGAGCTGTTGGCTTCCTCTGACTTGAGAGTTTATTTTGTATCCTTTCGCACCCCTTTCCTCCCAGCGCTCGCTTTGTTTCCCTTTCCCAGCGCTGGAGGAAGCTCCCGTGGAAAAACCGGTGTCTCTGCGCTCAGGGCGCAGCAGCAGGAGGAGGAGGAGCAGACAGAGAACCGAGGGTGAGGGGTGGGGGAGTGAGGCAGGGAGCGACTGTGTCCGGGTGGCGTTTTATTGTTCGCGTGCTCCGGTGGGCGGGTGGGTGCGAGTTGCTCTGCGCGCGCGCGCGCGCGCAAGAAAGCCGCCGCTGCCGCCGCCGCCTGCCCTTCTCCCACCGCCGGCTCTGGGTTCTTATGTTGGATGTAGCTGCCTGGGAACAGACGCCTCTTGGGAGCGCCCGCTCTTTCTTCCCGATGGTGTGAATCCGCTTCAGAGCGACCTTCGCACGAACTGAGATCGAAAAGGAACTATTTTTAAAGCGGCGAAGAAGTCACGGTAGCCCTACATTGCTCGGTCTCCTCTTTCACCGTAAAGCAAAGCAAAGCAGCAGCAGCAGCAGCAGAAGCCTCCACCGCCCTCCTTCATCTCCATCTCTCCATTGAAGAAGAGTTTTACCCCGGACTGAAGAAAGCAAGAAACGGAAGGGCGGAGAGAGCGAGAGAGAGAGAGAGAGAGAGAGAAGAAAAGAAAAGATCTTTCTGAGACGCAGACACAGAAAGAGAGGGAGAGACAGAGATCAAGGGGGTGACGCTTTATATTTTCGCCGTGGCGTGCTAAGTGCTTGGCTCTTTATTTATATAGTTAAGAAAAATATCAAAAAGGAAAAATGGCGAATGACTCTCCTGCAAAAAGTCTGGGAGAGATAGACCTTTCCTCTTTGCGGGTGAGTGTGACTTGGGGCGAGGGGGTGCGGTGAGGATGGAAGGGGAAGCAAGAGAGAAAAGGGCTGCTTGCAGACGATCCTTGGCCGTCTTGTCTCCCTCCCGCTATCCACACAAAGCGGGCGACGTCTTCCCTGGCGTGGCTTTTGTTGTTCGGAGCTGGGTTGGGGCGGAGGGGGAAGGAAGGGAGGGTGAGAAGAAGACTTGGGATTGTACATTGCGGGGGGTGGGTGGGTGGGAGAAGAAACCTCTGTCATAGGGGATGGGCTATTACAGCCTAAAAAAAGGCCCTTTACTAGTTAGCTCGTTGGCTTCCCATTTTGTGCCCTGGGCAGAAGCGAGGGGAGGATGAGTCCAGTCTTGGGTTCCTTTCCTTTGTTTGCATGTATTGGCATGTGCGTAGAAAAACAGGGTGAAACAACTGCACTGCTAAACGATCCACTCCAGTGTGTGCATTTGGGGGATCCAGCAATAATTGCCTAAAGATAACAATCATGTCTTCTCTCCCCCCCTCCCCTTTTCTCCCAACCATCCTTTCATTTTCCTCACCTTTATTGTGTAGGATCCTGCTGGGATTTTTGAGCTGGTGGAAGTGGTTGGAAATGGCACATACGGGCAAGTTTATAAGGTTCGTGTTAAGGTTTTTTTTCCCCCTCTTTTAAAAAAATGTACATTTTCCTCCTTCGCAGTAGCCATGATGTTGGGCCATCCCTGCTTTGTGAACAAAAGTTAATAGAAATAAATTCTTGTGGCTTTGTGACAGGGATTATCAGCACCTGTCCTTGTTTTCAAGGGACCGTTTGTGTTCATAAGTTCATAAGACACCAACTCTTGCTGCCCCTATGTTACAAACCAAAACTCTTTTTATCTTTTATTTTATCATGTAGTATTTTCCTGTCTGTGCACTGGGCTGATAGTGGAGTGGATAAACGGGGTGTGTGTGTTCCTGTCATTATCAAAAATGATCAATAGCCTTGCTTTTGAAAAGAACAGCTGGCTTTCTTTGTTATGAATTTGTCAAGGTGTGTGGAAGCTGGCATAATATCGTCTTCAGTGTTACCTCTATGAGAGGGTGTGGATGAAAAGGGTGGGGTGAAAGTGGGGGAAAAGAGTAGGAAAGGTTATTCTCAGGCTGGAAAGCAGAAAATCAAAATTTCTGGAACAACCTGTTTGACAGGTAGATGAAATGGGGGGGGGGAGACAACACACACACACACAAACAAATACACACAGACATGGGTAAGATAAGTTGATGTGAAAGTCTTCAAGATATACCCCCTTTAGAGGAAACAAATACTGCAATATCATGGGCTGTGTAATGTTTAGTCACCTATATGACTAAGTTTTCTTATATACATTGTTATGGGAGTGAAACATCAGCCAGGGTTTGTTTATATAAAAGACTAATATTAATTTGAGGAAGTAAAATGTATTTCTTGTGCTGTGTTGCAGATCTTAACAACTGTTGTTCATCAGTCATTGATTTTCATCTCTGGGTATACAGCAGAAAAGATGCATGATTGTGTACAAGTAGTTTCTGACATGTACTTGTAGATCATCTTCATATCTGATTGTTATTGCTGTATGGATTGGTATACTGTTTGCAACTGTAAAAACATTGCAGTGAGCTGAATTGTTCTGGTCTTGCTTTAGATAAAAAGAACTAGGCCTATGTAGGGATTGAATGAATCACTATGAGTCTGAGTTTGAAACTGATTTATAGGTGACCTTTTGATACCTGGTTTTTTGAGTCTCATTTTTCTGCATTGTTATTGCTTGTGAAAGTTACATCATCTTGGGTGTGTCTTTTTCTGCCTCTCATTCCCCAGAATGGAGTTCAGTTGTATGAATGTATACCTCACTGTCAATTAATTCAAACCATGCAAAAGACATACTTTAATCTTATAATATTGTAAGATAATAAGTACACTTTTGGAGTTGGCAGAAGATTGATTGAAATACTTTGGTTTGAGTTGCAAAGTTTTCCATGAAATGGAAGTACGGAAATGCCTAAATACTGCTAGACCTAATATGAACAAACTGCATAAATGTTTCTACATTGAAAGAAGACAGTAAACTAGTGTAATTCTTCTGATAGGCTATTTCAATTTGGTAATATTGCAATTGGATCAAAATGGTTTGGTCCCCTCTTATTATATGCACAAATTTGCAGTGAAAATTTTAATGCCTTTTTTGAAGGAGCAGCAATTGATTGTGTTTTTACCTAGTTTGTACCTGTATCCAAAATTGTGTGCCTTGTGTTAGCCATAGTGGTGCTGAAGATGGGGCATTACAGAGCAGTTACTTGATGAAACTTTTCAGTCTTCATTTCTTCCTTGTAGATTGCTCTAGTCTAAGATGTGGAGCAAGTAAGATAAGTTTATACTGTGAGGTTATAGTTAAGATTTAATTTCCTTTCTTTTTATGGGTATTTTTCTAAAGAGTTTGGCAACAAAGCTGCATAATAAACCTTAGCAGGTTGTATGAGATGTTCAGACCAAACAGAAATTAAGCTGACATTTTGTGCTAAACTATAGCTTGTTAAATTCTGATTTATTATTTGCCTTTGGCTTGACATGCTTTGTGACCCCATAGTTGGCTGGGCTTATGCAGTATAAACCAATGCTTGCTTCAAATAGTATATTGGTAAAAGACAACCAAATCATTCTATAGCTTAATACAGTGCATCAGTGTGACTTTACAAATGAGTTGAATGGAGTAAATGTGTTTCCCAACTTGAGCAACTTTAAGATGTATGGCCCCAAACTCCCAGAATTTCCTAGCCAGCATGGCCATTCTAATATTTCTAGCAGTTGAAGTCCTCATGTTCAAAGTTGCCATGGATGGGAGCCACTTATTTATTCCATACATTCTCTACAAAACACCAGGGTATAAAGACAAGAATCATATGTTCTTCCAGAGGTGGAACTACAGCTCCAGGCTTCCCCAACTACCAAGCCTTAGCCAGCCTTTCCTAGTGAAGGCTGCTGAGAACAAGGAGAAAAATTTATCCCCACTCCCCAAATATTTGCTAGATCTAATGGAGTGACTCTCAAAAAGAGATTTGGGAGTTTGCAAGAATTCCAG
Organism: Diadophis punctatus similis; assembly: GCA_023053685.1. Taxonomy (NCBI): domain Eukaryota; kingdom Metazoa; phylum Chordata; class Lepidosauria; order Squamata; family Dipsadidae; genus Diadophis; species Diadophis punctatus. The sequence goes on along the minus strand of JALIGW010000013.1, from coordinate 16,695,658 downwards.
TTGTGCTATTAGAAAATCATTCATATAACACTGAATATAGCCTTTAGTGTTTAACATAATGAAGAAGGATGGCTACTCTGAAGTGTAAATAATGGATTGGCTTGTTTTTCCCCAAGAGTGCTTGAGCTAAAGTAGAAAGAAGAAAGAGATTCATAGTTTCTTTACTTTTACAGTTAATTCTTTCCCATATAAGTTCAGTTTAGGTAAAAACCATAGTTTTGAGCTCTTTGTGGAAGCTTTGTTTTGAAGTTTAATTGATTTGAATGGTTAGCTGCTGTGGTGTACAAATTAAAACATTTTTTCTAGAAAGCAGGATAGTGTTAGAATAGGGCGAGAAAATCCTCTTTATCAATCTGAGGTCAACTGGTTCTCAGCTGAATGGCATGTACAGACTTGCTCACCAGCATTCATGTTCTTATTGCAGAACAAGGAGCAGCAACACTATGGATATATTTTCTAATGAATTGGGTGCCCTGATCGTTCTTTGAGAGACCATAGAACAAAACAAATGTGAAGCCTCAAAATAAATTAATTATGCTTGGAGCATGCTTAGGGCATTTGAATTAATGATGATTTGGATTTAGCAGAAGGATTGTCTGCATATTATTTTAGGTTCTTATATTATGTGTTGCAATAAAATAGAAACTTGTAGATTTTTTAAAAAAGTGCCAATTCACCAATGCAAAAACATCTTAATCAAAATCCTGTACTTTTAAAAGATTTAGATTATTGATGCTATTAAAGCTTATTGCCTTATAATTCTTGTGATTTATTTATATTTTTAACTAAGATCCATTAATAACTAGTTTTAATATTTGAAGTGGTGAACTTTGTGGGTTTTACTTCTGGTTGTTAATCTAAGAGATAGGATTTCACTTATGGTACCTTCATGACAGTAAGTGTATGAAAAACCCACATGTATTGAGTCGATGACACGTATTTTACAAAAATAGTGATAGTCAACTTGCTGTTTGCTTTGTTACAGACATGTGATAAATTATATTTTTCACAAAGTATCTTGTCTGTCTGTCTGCCTGCCTACCTACCTATCTACTGTGGGAAATCTTTATTTTGGCTTATTAGCTTTTTATCATCTGGAATAGAGTTTCTAAATTCGTGTTGTTCTGAAAAACCAGTTTGACAGTGATAATGTGTAAAAGACAGCTGATGAAAGGATATAACCAATGACTTTCCTCCTGTAAAGCACTGAAATAAAAGTGAGGCACTGGAAAAGCGAGTGTCCTTTCCAAACAGCTGCTGTAAATATTTCCCATGTCTGTTCAAAGACCCCAGCAAAAGCTAATGATTAGGAAATAAGGGCCAATAGTAGGCTTGAATACCACAGGAAATGTGTCCTTATAATGGGGAATGGACTCATGCTGCTGCTCCCTAGAACCTTTGTGGGACAATCTGTTGTGAAGGCTTCTTTTACTTTATTCATATTTCAGCATTTCAAGAGCACATATAAATTATACACATTCCCTGTGTTTCTGGAAAGGGATGTAATGGGGAAACCAGTTGTGTGTGAAAATACTTTGAACAACTTGAGATATTATACTTGACAAAATATTCTTTCCTGTACATTCTACTTCAGTGAAGTCTTTATCCTTTACTCTGGGATAAGAATTCTGCTGTTTATTCCTCTGCTGCTGCTCTATGTTAAACACTCTGACTACATTTCTCTTTTGTTCATCTTTCCCCCAACTGTGGTATCCTTTCTGTTCTAAATAATATTTCATGCATGTGAAGTGGTTGTAATCCACAAAAGCTTCTTTTCTAATAAAATTGTTAGTCTTTAAGATACCACATAACTCCTTGTTTTTGTTACAGTATACTAACATGTCTAGCCACACTTGGAATTATTAGAAATTACATATACACAATTTTGAAGTTACTGATATCACCATGTCTATATTTAATATTGTTTATTTTAAAGAAAATTGAGTTGGCTAATAGGTACCCCTCAATATTGTAATAGATGTTTCTTTTTAAGTAGATAAACAATGTTTCTAGTGTTCAGTGTTTCAATGTACAATGTTTATTTAAACATGACCATTGCGGGTTAGTAAATCATTTTCTCCTTTAAGAAGCTTTCCCAAATCTGGTGTCATTTTCATGTATTTGCCACTGTAGTTCTTCGTATGTGGTACCAAAAATGGCAGTAATACAACATATTGAAATTGAAAATGACTGTAGCATAGTTGAGTAGTTGTCCAGTTTAAGTGAATTTTTCAGAAGCTTGTGTACAAAAGCTTACATTTGGAGTATTTCCTACCTATTTTCCCACATTCTTCAACACTTATAATATCAGCAAACATATGTTATATGTTGCATAAATGAGTGCAGGAGCCTTATAGGAGGAGAGCTATGTTTTTCATAGTCTATCATAGTCTATCATGGGGGGGAGTCTGCTTAGCATCCTTTCCACCTAATACATTTTATTAAAATGCTCATAAGCTTTTGTGAGATGTTCACTTCCTCAGATAAGCAGAATGGCTTAGATGCATTAAGCTAATATTTCTAGATTAAATCTTAATCTAGTTGCCACAGATGCAACTATGGTTGGTAGTATAGCCTTCATCTTTTCTGTATTCATAAAAAGTATGTGAAAATTTCTGTTGACAAAAACCATGATGGGTGTTTGGAAATTGCATTGGTAATAATATCTGATGATGCATATGCAAGGTTGTGACTTGAAAGTTAAGAGGAGTAAATGGTAAAGAGCATAAATTAACATGAGTGAAAACAAAATAGGTAACTATGAAACTAAGAGAAAGAGAAAGGATGCATTAGATATGAATGATGGAGGCCTGGTTTTATGGTGTAGAATTGATGAATACATGCAGGGAAGTTAATGTGGGGACCTAATTATGATTAACTGTTAAACTGTATATGAGAATGTATCAGTTGATATTATTTAAAGTTGGTATGATATAGGTTGCCCATGAAATTAGAAATCCAAAGGTGGCTGTATTTGCATATTATACATGGGCAGTGATAATAAAATGATTAAAGATGAGTTTTAGATAAAATTCGTACAACATTCTGATTTAATATATCATGTTTGGTGACAGAATGGTATGAGTGAGTACAGAGAAATGAACAGATCTTTTAGAGAACCAATGTGAAGGAATATGGTGATGGGAAAAGATCTATTTGTTAGAAAAAGTGTTTTTTGCAAATACTGTATATACATTTAGCCTGAATACTACTTATGTATACACCTAGAAAAATACTTAATCAAAAAGCATGATTGATATGACTGCTTAAAATGAATGAGAAAATTGGTGGACAGAATGATGATGAAAGGTTTTGAATATGAGAGACCATTATTTGGTATTATTAAGAGAGGGTCTTGGGAAAAATGGGAATGGACAAATAGAAAAGAAGTGAATGCATTGAAGTAGTAGAATAATTGCAGGAAGGAAAACTATAGGCCTCTATTGAAAAGTATTAGAAAGATAGATTAATCTCCAAACAGAATGTAAAAAGTAAATATTAAGAAAGATGATATGGAAAATACTTGGGACTGAATGAAAATAATTAAAAGAAGCAGAATAAGTGCGGAACAGTTTTTATGGAAAGTAAAATTTATTTTGAAAAGTAGTCAAAAGGCCTAAACAGGGAGCCTTCAGTAGATTTAATGTAATTAAAAACAAATGCTATGAAATTAATTAGGTTGAAAGTGATGTGAGGTAATGTTGGAAGGGGCATTTTAGAAATTTATATGTAAATGATAGTGATATTGTAAAGAGTGCCATTGAAATAAGGAATGTAAATTTTTAGAAGAAAAAAAGAAGAAAATGCTAAATGCAAAGAATAATGAAAAATAATACGATAGGTGTAGATAGCAGTGGTGAAGAAATGTTAAAATATGAGGAAATCATTGCTGCTTTATGCAAGATAAAGAAAGTATAGACCTGATTTTTGCTCTTTTATCATCCACTGTTAGCAGAGAGACGTGTTATGTCACAGGTTATGTCAAACTCGATTGTGTCACGTGAAGTATCACGATATCGCGACATTTTTTGTCTTTGCAGAGTCAGGGTGGGCATGGCCTGAGCAAGACGCATCCGGCCTGTGGGCCGCCAGTTTGACACACCTGTGTTATGTTGATGCTATGGTTATCCTTTCCATAGTATTAAGGAACTTTTTTCAACTTTTTTTTCTTTTCTAAAGGAATTTCTTTCAAATCCTTGTCTTAAGTACTAAGATAAAAACTGAACAACAGTTATATAAATATAAAAATAGTAGCCTTCAGCTAAAGTACATTTATTTTATATACCCAAATAATATGTGTTGTATGGAAGTGTATTATTTAATACAGTATGCCTTGTAGGGTTTCTTAAAATACTTTTGTGCTTCCCCCTATGACAGAGTGATAAAGCATAAGAGTGCTTTAATAATATACTTAATATTGTATATAGCAGTGATGGCGAACCTTTTTTTCCTCGGATGCCAAAATAGTGCGCATGCGCGCTATTGTACGTGCGTGCATGCCCACACCCATAATTCAAAGCCCCCCACTCGCCCCACCCCCCTGCACATGCGTGCGCGACCCCCCCACTCCCCCGTTTTCCAGTGGGCCCGGTAGGCCCGTTTTTTGCCCTCCCCAGGCTCCAGAGGCTTTCTTGGAGAGCGAAAACGCTCTCCTTGCCACCCCGGAAGCCCTCCCAGAGCCTCTGCGCGAGCCAAAAATCAGCTGGCGGGCACGCACATGCGTGCTGGAGCTGAGCTAGGGCAACAGCTCGCGTGCCGGCAGACATGGCTCCGCGTGCCACCTGTGGCACCCGTGCCATAGGTTCGCCATCACTGGTATATAGGGTGTAAGGAATTTCTGGTCAAAGCAGAAATAAAGTCAAGGGCCCATAGATGACTTTCTGCACCATCGTATATGGAGAAATGTTAAGATATGCTGTTACAAAGATGATAGGTATTGTGTGGTCAGTTAAGAAGAATGAATATTTATAGAAAGAAATCCAGATGGATGTGTGGTTCTTTATTAGATGTTAGAAGAAAGATAAAAATACATTCAGTGTAGTTTAGTATGGAATTCTTAATAAATGTATGTATTAAAATAAAGAGGGATAAGGAGATATATGGGTGCTGAATGGATTAAATATAAATATGAGTGACCAATATATTAAGGAGGATGGGTTGTAGAGTGTGAATAAATGAAAAGTAATAACTATTTGGAGAAAAAACAAAGGGGTTGAAAAGAAGAAAGGAGAGAAAATATTAGGGTTGGATGAAATTGAAGAGAATCTGAAAAAGAGACAGGTAAACAATTTAAAATGCAAAGGTGTGCAGAAGTAGGCTTAAGGGGCTGTATATGAAATATGGGCATTCTTTCTTTACTTGTGGACAATTCCTTGAAGGAGCTCTGTCTCTTCCTGGATGTGCACATGGGATCAAGTAAATGCTCATTGGAAAGCAGGGTCATTATGGGATAGTGACAGAGTATGATCTTTTCTGATTGTGCCAGAAATTGAGGTACAGAAGATTCTTGTTATTTGTGGGAATTAACATTCTGTAAAATCACCATGAACACTGAATTAGTGAATACCAAAATCTCAGATGGTAATGTGTTTGTCGGATAACTCAAATTTTTCACTGTTCTTACTGTGCGTGAATGACAGTTCTGTGATTGTTGAATTTGCAGTTACAAATAAATTTTAGCAAGTAGACAAATTTGCAAATTTGGAATCTGAAAATAATGCAAATTGACTATTATCTAAACTGGGCTGTACAAATCTGCTTGCAGTATTGAAAATCGACTGTAAACCTAGATGAAACTATTGTAGAAAGTATACATGATGTTTGTACTAGAACACAGAAATATTAGGGATTGCTTCTGTTTTAAGAATAGTTACAGACCTATGTGTTGTAACTTTTCAGAGAAAGGCAACAGGGGAAATAATAAACAATCCAGTTCATATTTTGAAATCTTTAGCTACTTATTCAGTAATAAATAAATATTGTCCAACAAACTATGGAAAAGATGTAAAACAATTTTAAGTAGAAATAATATTTAGAACACTTAATACTTCCTTATATAGTGATATGAGATTATGTTTAAACACCTTGTTTAAAGCTGCATATATGAATAAACATTCATTAGATGGATTCACACATTAAAGTTTAACTATTAAACTATTTGTAGATTATTAAATTACAATGCTGAATTTAAACACAATCTTGTATTAGACAGGAAAAGGAATGAATTATATCTATAGTGTCAAATCAAAGCAATTTTATTTACAGGGTTTGAAAAGTATAAGGACTTTGTTCAAATCCTAACTACGGAACCTGTGGACAGCTGGGAGATTTAGAAGCGCCACCCCCCTGCCTCTGCCACCACCCATTTTACCATTTCCTGAAACTGGGCCTGGGCCATGAACTCCCTGAGTTGGCCCATGCTGCGCCTCTTCCACCCCTGCTGATAGGCTGGGTCTCCTCTCTGACCTCCATACCTGTTTTACCTCGGTTGGGGTGGTCCCATCCTTCGTGCGATGAGTTGGGGCAAAGGACAATCCTGGGAAAACGGGCTGAAGCTGTGAGGTGGGGGTAGATGATCCACTTAGGCCGTGGCATGTTCAATCAAAGGCTTCTGTATTGGCCTAATTGGGCTCCCTTCGCTTCCTAGGCCTACTGTGTGAGGGAGGCCTAGGCCTGAGTTGGGGCAAAGGATGATCCTGGGAACACAGGCCGAAGCTATTCCCTGTGAGATTGGGCTGCCATGGTGAGGTGGGGGTGGGTAATCCACTGTGGTCATGGCACGGTTAATCAAAGCCCTCTGTGCTGGCCTAATCAGGCTCCCTTCGCTTTGTAGGCCTACTCTGTGAGGGAAGCCTAAGCCTGATTTGGGGCAAAGGATGATCTTGGGAACACAGGCTGAAGCTGCTGTTCCCTGCGAGATCGGGCCGCCGCAGTGAGGGCGGGTGATCCGCTTAGGCCAGGGGTCTGCAACCTGCTACTCCGGAGCCTCATACGGGTCTTTGGGCCCTCTGCTGTGACTCCCACTGACTGGCCCTGCCCCTCGGCCTCCCCTCCCAGTCACTCCTTGCCTAGCCTGAGAAGGTAAGGGCAACGGCGAGGGAGAGATACACACACAACACACACACACACACACACACACACACACACACACACACAGATACAGAGAGTGGGGAGAGAGAGGTAGGGAGAGTGAGAGAGATACACAGAGATACAGAGAGGGGGGGAGAGGGAGGATGGGTCAAAAGGTTTTGTGGCTCCTGGTGTTTTTTAACAACCAGTTGTCTGCCCTAATGACCTAATAACTGGGTAGGCGTGGCTAGGGGGGATCATGTGACTTGGTAGGAGTGAGTGACATTGAGTTGACCACGCCACCCAGGTTTTGTGGCTCCCGGTGTTTTCTTTTCTGTGGGAAATGGGTCCAAATGGCTCTTTGTGTGTTTAAGGTTGCAGACCCCTGGCTTAGGCCATGGCACGCTCAATCAAAGGCCACGCTGAGCTAGGCTCAGTGTACAGAATACAACCGTTGTTCCAAATGGCCACCCCTAGGGGTGTCTTACCCGCCACAGTATTTTTCGCACAATAGTAAGTCATATGTCTACCAAGTCATATGTGTATCAAGTTTGGTTGAAATTGCTCAAGGCGTTCCAGATAGATAGATTCCTAGTTAATTTTCCTTGGAAATTCTTTTTAAGTATGATGTTAACTTCTTAAACATTGACTGAGCTTTATTCTACGAATGATTCCTTATACCAAGATTCAAAACTTACTTTCCAAATATAGATCTATGAACAACAACAACAAAAAAAGCAATTTAAGGGCCTCCATTTAAGTATTATAGTTAATACTCAGTGCAGTGGTCCCAAAAGTTTTATGCAGTGTTACAATGTCTATAAAGGAGCTTGTTGCATCTAGCCCAGTATTTCCCAACCTTGGCAACTTGAAGATATCTGGACTTCAACTCCCAGAATTCCCCAGCCAGCATTCGCTGGCTGGGGAATTCTGGGAGTTGTAGTCCAGACATCTTCAAGTTGCCAAGGTTGGGAAACACTGATCTAGCCAGTCTTGGTTGATCTCTAGGGAGCTAAAACAGAGATCAGTCTGAGTAGAACTTGGACCTGATACCACCAGAAAAACCCACAGCTGTAGTTTAGAGTGGGAAGTTGAACAAGCAATTTTGGAAAAAAGCACTGAAAATCCCTTTTCATATTGTTACCAAGACACTTACCCGGATGGGCCCATAAAATCATTGATGTCAAGCCTGACACAGGGGGGACTTTGCCTTAATCAAAGATGTTTACAAGGGCACACCTTTCATTGTTTTAAGAGGTTCGTGGAATTTAAACAATGCTAAGAAGATTTAAATTATGCATGTCAGAACAAGAAATCCAAAAATTTTCAGTAGGGCTGAAAATATATCTTAAGTAAGGTAAGCCTGCAGCAGGGGTGAAATTCAAAATTTTTCCCTACCAGTTCTGTGGTCATGGTTTGGTGGGTGTGGCTGGGGAAGGATACTGCAAAATCTCCATTCCTACTCCACTCCAGGGGAAGGATACTGCAAAATCCTCATTCCCTCTCCATTCCTGGGGGAAGGATATTGCAAACTCTCCATTCCCACCCACTCTGGGGCCAGCCAGAGGTGGCATTTGCCGGTTCTCCAAACTACTCAAAATTTCTGCTACCGGTTCTCCAGAACCTGTCAGAACCTGGTGAATTTCACCCCTGGCCTGCAGGTTATATGGAGTGATCCTATATGTCCTGTAAAACTACATAGATGTATCGTTGTAGTCACCACAACTTGAGGGCAGTTTTTCCTTCATGTCCCTAATATGAGGACAAGATTTAATGCTTCACTAGATAAAAGGCTGTTAAAATAACAGCATAAGGTAAGGTAATGCTACATGTAGAACGTCTGGTATTCTCTAGGAATGTTAGAGCTAATCTGTTGCCTGATGTTAACTATAATATCTAATAATGTGTCCATAACTACATTCTGCCAATTCTGAGTTAAATGTAGTCTAATGCTAGATAGTTTCCAATGTTCTGTTGTTGCTTGGGAGATATTCACAACTTATTTGTTAGCAATATTTTTGAGCCCTTCAATCAATATTTTTGAGTCCTTGCAAAATCTATATATCTGAGAAGTTTTGGTTGTTGGATGTCATAAAGACAGGCATGAAACCTTGTTTCTTCTAGCAGAATAACACATTGCAGAGAAAAAATTGGGCAGTAGTTATATATGAGAACTAGAAGAAGTTAGCTAAAACCTTTCAATCCTGCAAAACTTTTTAAAAATTATTTTATTCTGTTTGACTAAAGAAAAGACCATAACTACATTTGTAAGTAACTGGAAGTCTTTTATGGACTTTTTGCTTATAACAGAAAAAATAAATTATTGATTTATGGGTTTGATACTAATTAGAAAGGATAGAATATGCAAAGAATGGAGCCATCTATAACTTTAGAGAAGATAAAATTTAAATGCATTTATATTTGCTCTATATAAGATCGTAAGCCACCTTATTTTTTCTTTTTCTTTTTTCTTTTCTTTAGTATACTGATCACTTTTCATTTACTTTTCTTTTTCTCTTTAAATTGTATTGTTTTTCTTTGTAAAAACTTCTTCAAAACAAATTAATTAAAATAAAATTACTTTTATTAAATGTATATAGCTGCCTATTTCGCCATACTGTCTCTGGATAACTACCACAGTTAAAAAACAAGCAACAATGAAAATAAAACTTAACAGCCAATGTTAAAACAGTTGAAGTAGCATTAACATGGGCTGACAGTCTGATCCTCAAACCCAGTAACACTTTTTATTGAAATATTTGCTATTAATGAAATGATTGACAGTTTCTTGATTTTCTAGTACAATATTATATTTCTTACAATGAATTTTTTAATAACAGTATTTAGTATTTTCTTTTAATTTTTATATATTACTGCTTGAATATAAGAATCATGTGTAAATATTTCCCCTTTTTAAATTTGGAATTTTATAGTGCTAGTCATGGTAGTCTTCCAGGATAAACTGCTCAAGGAGCTAGATAAAAGACTTTTGAAGTGCTTCTATTTGGTTTTCAAGGCCAGCTTCATTTAATGTTTGTGAAATGAACCATAGGCTGAGATCAATATATGGCAGCTTATGGTAAATATGCACACTTTTTTTTTCTTTATCCCACTTTGTTTTTAGAGTTGTTAACAGATTAAAGGGATTTTAACTGACTAATAGAATTTTAAAGCATTGATTCACCATAATTACCAGCTTATTGTGAAACTTCAATTGGGGTGCCTTCTGACTATCCTTGGCTCCTCTTGCAGCTGAGATGGTTAAACAGCCTAGAACAATTCTGTTTGTGGATTGATTAATTATTATATGTCAGAGTCTGTGGCTGCTGCTGTTCATAACAAGCCAGACTTTGTTCTTACAACTTTTTGTTAAAATGATGAACCTATATGTCCTACTTCGTAAAAAAAAGCTTTTCCACCACTCTCAGGAAGAAATCCTTTAGAATTTAATCAGTCTTTTTGACGGCTTACTCTAAATAGCAATGAATACACTTAATGCATTTTCACACGTACCTCCGTTGTGAAAACACTGGAATACTAAAGAAATTTTATTGTTGCATAAAGTTAATCCAGTCTGGGTATGTGGCATTTTGTCTCTACAGTTTATCTCTCGCATCCTTACAAAATAAATTAGTATGGGTAAAGTGAACGTTTTATTCATATGCTAACTTCTTAATAATTGAGGAATATTCCTGTCTGAAATCTATGTAGAAATGCACCAATGTGGAAATAACAGTTTTGATTTTAAAGGGTGGACACATTATTGTTGTAATCTTAGCAAATCTCTTGAGAAGATATAATGATGATGCAATGCATCTCCCATAATATGTCTTCAGGAATACAAAATACTGATTTGCAGTTCTTTGCGATTCTCTAAAGACAGTTTTTTTCACCTTTTCACTATGTAGTTCCTTAGTGTTGTTAAGACACAAGGAACACTGAAATCTCTGCTCATTAATTTGAAGCAGGAATTTTTTTTCTGCATTGAATAAGATGTAATAGTAAAAAGTAGATTTAAACATTTATCTGAGAAATTTTCTTCCTCCTTGTACTTAAGAAAAAAATTATGAAAAAGCATTTAAATATGTTGAAATCTAGAAAAAAACAGGTCTGGGAAGAATGCTTCCATGAATCTAATAGTTGGTTAAATACTTATTTAGCATTATTGCAAAAACAAAATTTTCTCAAATTATTGAAGTGTAAATAGGTACGTATGCTAAGTATAATATAAAATTGTAGAATTACATCTTATCATTTGCTTGAAAAAAACTTTGAAATTACACTTTTTATGAACAATTACTTATGGATGTGTTTAGATTTGCTTTTTATGACCTGTGTACAGACTTTGTATAAATATCAATTTATGGTTGCAAATATTTCTGAATTTTAATACAGCTACCATTTTGAAAGAAACCATTTCAAATCTTCTTTGCAGCAGATACATAGTAATTATCTTCTCTGCCCTTTCATAGACTCTTGTTTCTTCCATAAACAATGTTTTTAATCAATAAATCCCAAAATCAGCAGTTCATTTTAATCTACTTCCAGTAAAAAATTTGTAAGAGGTTTTCAGCCTTTTATAAAAGGAGTCGTAGTTACCTCCTTGATCCAACAAGTGAATTTCTCCATTTCCGCTAACTGAGCCATCTTATGTATTTTTATTTATTTATTAAATGTTTATGCCATCCATCTCCTCTATAAGATGACTTTGGCAGCCATTACCTCATTATTGATGCTTTTAATCTTCCATCTTTGTGCATAATAGTTTCACTGCATTTAATTTCTGCTTTTTACAATCTCGTCAACATAGGCCATTCTTAAGAAAATCATGTTATTACTACACTCTGCCAATTCTCTCTATAGCAGCAAACCTCCTGAAACTGTAAGAAGTGTCAAAACAGCCCAAGTTAGCTGTGGCTTCTAAACACTAGTTTGGCTTTGAAGAGAACTTTGCTAAGTATGTAGTGTGGAAAATCAGTCAAATTCTGGGGGTTTTATATTACTTTACTGAGATTTTGATTCACTTAAAAAATTAACTAGACAATGTGACCTATTCCTTAAGGTCATCCTTATTTGCCATACAATACAGACTAAGCTCCCTTAGCAGAAACCTGGTGGAGGCTTTTCCTCTCCTCTGCTGACCCACAGAAATACCTGCCATATTGTTGGGAATTGCATGAGGAAAACTGTACTTCTGCTCCCCAACTGGTGTGTCCCCAAGATCTCCTCTTCAAATGTTGGAATCCCCCAGCTAGTCCTACCTTCGCTGCAGTCTTTCTCGTCCTTCTCTTGCTGCCCACTGCTGTAAGATTCAGCCTTGGGTCCAAAGCAGCCAATCACTGCTTCCTGTTGGGCCTTGCCTCCAGCTGATTGGGTATAGCGGTCAGACGAAGGGAGGAAGAGGGTGGGGATATGCCCCTCCTATCTTCCCTTGCACCACACCATCTACAGGTCCCTGGGAAATGTAGCCAGAAATGACAGTCATATTACTGTGGCTGACAGCGATGGTGTAGCAGTGCTGAAAGGGCCACAACTTTCCAAAATTTCAATCCCAGTAATGGCTCCCAGATTTTGGACACATCCATTAAATTAACCCATTTGAAGTACACTGATTCAGAAACTGTTGCCCTATGATGCACTGTTTTACCAAATGGAAAGTTACAAAGAGACAGGAGAGTTTTAGTAGTATATAGATGTAGAGTGTTGAAGACCATGAGCTGCTTACATGCAAGCGGGTCATAGGCTTGCTGTTTATTGACAAATTTACTGTAGACTTCAGCCCTGGCCTTCAGTGTTCTCTTTTTAGTACTTTCCCTTTGCTTCTTATACTGTATATTATATACTGTGATCTTAATGGATTTGGAGTTATATGGAAAAGTACTAAATTACTGTTTCTTTACGTATAGTACAATTGTGTGTATTTGATTTGTAAGAAAATACAGTATACAGTTTCAAACTGTATATTGCATATTTTACCATCTGTTGCAAGTCACTTGTGGAATGTGTGGGAAAATAAGTAGGGATGTGAGAGAGTCTGAACTGAAGATATATTTTGACAGCCAAGCTATTATGTTGCACGATTTCTTGTGC